>OZ035960.1:73499584-73527084 GCA_964034945.1 Chrysopilus asiliformis | reverse complement strand
GTACCCCCCATACGAACGAAATCGTTTTTTGTGAATATCTCAAAAACGGTACATCTTATCAAAAAAGTCCAAGAACAAAAGTAATTTAGGATGTGATTCTACATAAAACTCCCATACATCAAAATCCGATTGGAATAAATTTTAAAAAATCTAAAAAATCTTATTGGAAAGTTTGACTTCAAAGTGGAATTTTGGTACAACTGTTCGAATTTTGATACGAATATCACCATACGGGTCTCCAATGATTGCCAGATTGGCAATTATAGCTTTTGTTATGTTTATATATTAAGATTGAAAAAAAATTAAAAAAAATTTTTTAAAAAAAGCTTTTATTTAAAAAAATGTACTAAAAAGAAAAAAATAATTTTCTGGACGCTGTGTATCACAAATATAAAAGCTTTTAAAAAGCGATAAAAAATTTTATTTTAATGTTTTATGCTTTATCTCGCTTTTTAAAAGCTTTTATATTTGTGATACACAGGGTCCAGAAAATTATTTTTTTCTTTTTAGTAGGGTCAAGGGGGTTATTGTAAACGGTTTTCACTTTTTGGATATTTTTTCAACTTTGTAATGGTTTTTTTTAAATTAAATCACTAACAGCGGAGTTTTGATATATTATGTTAAAATTTGTTGTCTATTTATTGCCCCTTCCATGTGATTTCAAAATGATAGGTCCTTAATTTTTTACAAAATTGGATGTTTACTTTTACCCCTATATTTTTTTTCAAATTTCAAGTCTCTAGCTCAATCCGTGCGCCCGCAACCCGCGCCACAGACACACGGACGGACGGACATGCAGAGGTTAATTTTTTTTGTCATTCTAAACATACTGGTATAATTCATTTTTGTGTGTGATGACAGGATCTTGGCGTTACAAACAGTAAGGCAAAGTTAATATACCCTTTGGTTTCACCATACGGGTATAAAAAGGGTGATTACATTTGCCAGAAATTGTTTACATTAACCCCATTATAGTGTTTACATTTGGACATGAGGTTACAAATGAGGGGGTAAATGTAAACAGACCATAATTTTTCACAGTTTGTTTATAGCCAACAATTGACATATATAACCTATCTCAAGCAACTATATTGTTCGTATATTAAGCTAAAACATACATCCTTCTTTTAAAAATCCCTTCAAAATATAATTCTTTTCCCTCTTAGGAAAACTGAAATCACACTAAAAAGAAACACTTTTTTTGACAGCTCCTACAGAACGAACCCTCTCTTAGATCTATTGTGCCACGTGTCCGCAGTGAGACAAAAGATCAATTTCCAATATATTATCTCGATAAGCTAAGAAGGAATATCAGTTTGGGGACAACCAATAGTGTTTACAATTACCCCTGTTGACATTTACCCACTTTGACCCTACATTTTTTTAAATAAAAGCTTTGTTTCAAATTTTTTTTTTAATTTTTTTTATTTTGTTCTTTTTAGTCTTCGAATATATATCCTTACATTTGAGATGTCCTTACAGACTTTTTAACTTGAGAATCGTATTCAGCGAATCCAAAAACTCGTTATCCTTACAGGACCTTTCGCTATCCTTACAGATTTTTTAATGACAGATTCGGATTCAGCGACCCCAAAAACCCCCAGAATAGATTTTTTTTCCGGTAAATTTGGAGAAAAGGATAATCACGTTATCCTTACAGGACCTTCCGTTATCCTTACAGACTTTTTAATGGCAGATTCGGATTCAGCGACCCCAAAAACCCTCAGAATAGAATTTTTTCCAGAAAATTTGGAGAAAAGGATAATCACGTTATCCTTACAGGACCTTCCGTTATCCTTTATTTATTTATTTATTTATTTCGTCAAGGCTGACTACTACAATAATCAGCGGCGGCTCTAGGGCGGTGCGAACGGTGCGACCGCACCGGGCGCCGTCATGAGGGGGCGCCGAAATCAACCGAAACGCGACCGCCGCCACCGACTCGTTATTGACCGACCAATGATTCATACAATTGAGAATGCATTGGTCACTCGATTTAGACAACTATCAAAATTCAATGATACATGGCGGTTTTTATATAACATCAAAATAATTCCTGAAAAGTTCATATTGCAAAAAGCCTGTGCTGATTTGCAAATCAAGTTAACCAATGAGGATAAATATGACGTGTCTGGTTGTGAATTGGTTGAGGAACTTATGAGTCTGAACCCATTATTAAAGGATCTTCAATCAGCAGACCCGTTAAAAGTTCTTCGACTTATTAAACAAAATGATTGGCAGGATATTTTTCCGAATGTGTGGATAGCGCTACGTATCTTGTTGACTGTACCTGTAACTGTCGCTAAAGCGCCGTTGTCATTTTGCAAGTTACTTAATTGCAAGTAGATAATTCAGCAACATTCCGCTACACTCAGCCATCCACACGTATCAAGTAGCTCTTGCAAGTAAAATTGTCATCTGGGCGAAAACATAACCTAAAATTTTCTGAGGAAATAAATCGCTACATTAAATTTAACCTTAAATTGTGTTGTACGAAGATTTGTGACATTTGTGTTTGTTTTGGCATTAGGCAGTCACAAAAGTCGGCAACCTTCTCCACCCAAATAGCATCGAAAAGTACGGGAACATGAGATTTGTTCTTTGCGGCTTTAAAATGCAGCAATTTACGCAATCGGGGCTAAAAATTTACACCTATAATTCACATCCGCGTAAAAGAAGCGAAAGAAGTGACGAGCGCGTCGCACCGATTAATAATGCGTCTGCAAAGCCACAATTGCTTTAGTGGGGAAATTGGTGACCCACGGTTCATCTTTGGGGCAACATTCGCTTCATGAAAATTCCTGCAGCGATAGAGCAGCATTTGATGGTTTTCGGGTCGAAATAGTCTGCCACTAAAGTTTCATTAAAGCTCCCCGTCTGAGAAACACAAAAAAAAATTGATGCCTTCAGCCGCCATATTTCTCACTGACATTTGATGGAAACGATTTCGTTTCGAGAATTAAATTTCTTATTTCAGGCGAATGACTGAAGGATATTGCATAAAAAGTGGATAGCATACATTTTTGAAACAGCATAATTTTATTGGCATCAAAATTTCATTGCAAAAGAAAAAAAAATTTTACCGATAAAATAAAATTAAAGAAATTTTTGATTAAAAACAAAATAATTCGATGGCCCATTAAAATCTGTTTAAATTTCAGATCCAATATTGTCGAAAAATTTTAATGGCAATTAAAATCACGACATGCAACCGGAAGAAAAGTCCATTATAAAATAACACTCCACAAAAGTTTCCATTAATTTGTCGCCATTAGATTTTTCTCGTTCGTCTTCTGCTTACGTTTTTATTTGTTCATCTCTGTTTACTAGCAAGCATTCGAGGGAGAAAGAAAACCCGCTCGATGATTTGTGTAATTGTGTGATATAATGCCGTCAGATGACGCTCGCGCATGAGGCAACTAATTACGTCCCTGTCGTTATAATTGCGGCGCCGCAAACCGCTGAAAAGTGTTCCCCACTATGGGTGCCGTTGCGCGTCTCGTTGGCACAACTAACGACGTGTTTGCGACATAAATTGCTTATCGCCGCGATTTGCATGGTGACGAAATATGGGGATGAACACCATATTTGCTGCTTAAAATGCTATTTGGGCAGCGAAAACATAAAACAAAATGAATTTAAACACAAACATATAGAACTGCTTCGTTTCAACCCGCTTTTATGAGCATGTGTTGGAATCAAGTTGAAACAAAAGACCACGATTACACAGGCTTAAGCAGGGTTTAGACGAAGCAAGTAACTCGCTGCAAGTAGACGTAAATACACGCGATTTGAGCTAGTGTGCGACGCTCGCATATACTCGCTGCTCTCTCAAAAATAATAGAAAGCCATTCTATTTTTCTAGCAAGTAAAAACCAATACAACAATATGGAACCGTGTAGACAAGAGGTGGTTTTATGTGTGTGTGTTTCGGTTCATTTTATATTTGCTACTTTGCCAGAAAACGTCGTAACATTTTAAGGAAAAAACGACACGGATATAAAAAACACGTCGGCAACAAACAGTTTCAGGTCGAAATTCGCAAATTTTTCCACAAAAAAGAGTCGTGATATTTTTACTCGCTGTGTATAAACCCTGCTTTAGTGTGGCGCCACAAATCGACTCTTTACTGGCGAGGGACGAAGTGGGAACGATGACACGAAAAGTCGAACCCAAACTAAAAATTTCAGTTGCTCAAGGAGCGGAACGAATGCTGATTGGCTGATTCATTTCCACTTGTTACAAAAAAATCATTTACTCCGTGATCGTCGTAGAATACGTACATGTTGTTTAGCTAAAATTTGTTTATTCAATGGCAAACTGGAATACAAGTCAGACAACGGTTTTGATTAAAGCATACAAGCAACACCGCGGTTTATCCGACATTCACAAACACGAAATTAAATACAAAAAAAAACTTTTCACAAACACGAAATTAAAAACAAAATGGCCCAATTTCCATTCGTTTGGGTTCAGCTCAACCTGTGTAATCACGACAGGTTCAGTGTGGAAGTTCAGTGTGTCTGCGTCTAATCGTGGGAATGCCGTCTACTTTGAATCAAGTTGATTTGTCAGCAACTAACACATATGCGTGCGACGTACACAACGTCAAATATCGTGCATGTACGGCTACTTGATTCAAGTAACTTGATCAATGACAACAACGCTTAAAGGAGAACGAAGTTTCAGTAAATTAAAACTTATAAAAACTTACCTACGTTCTACTGTGTGTGAGGAAAGACTGTCAGATCTTGGAATTTTATCCATAGAAAATGCTATTTCCCAGGAGTTAAATTATTCCGACTTAATAAAAAAAATTGCAAGCGCAAAAGCTATAAAAGTGGTCATCTAAGTTTTTTTTTATCAAATTGGTTGTCCTTTTATTTTTTTTTTGATTTTCATTAGTGATTACTGTCTGCAGCAAAAAGTTTAAATAAAAGTTGTCGAACAAAATATTAATTGTATTATTTCTCATCTGTAAAAGTTTTCGTCTCATATATACCATAGATATTTGGTCGTCTGATACTGTTGATAGATGTGAAAAATTACATTCAATTTTGTCTCAATGTAAATTCTGTGCAGCAAAATGACGACTAAGCAACTGCATCGAAGGAACACTAAAGTTTTGTGTTTGGAGGGGCGCCACTTTGAGATCTCGCACCACCTAAAAATTTGGCTAGGACCGCCACTGACAATAATAGACTACAAGAGCAAATACTTTATATAAAAAAAAAAGAAAAAAGACTGGCGACAAAATAATGAAATTAAATTACCCTAAAGTTTAGCTTTAACACATTTTTTAGTTAAATGAAAATCAATCTGATCAAAGTACAAATTAAATGAACGGGACATTGAAGTGATTGGCTCGTGAAGACCGTAATTAGTGCGGTGTTGGGAAAGCTTTAAGAATTGACGGCTTCTTAAAGAGCGAGTCGGAATGGAAATCTTGAAAGAGGCCAACAAGACAGAAGAATCAATAGAACCGAGTAGGCAGTCGAAAGCAAAGATAGCCTTGAAGATGTTGCGCCTATGTTCGAGAGAATCTAGTTTAATTAGATTAAGCCTCTCGCGATATGGAGGTAAGATGACAGGATTGCTCCAAGGAAGTCCACGGAGTGCGAAGCGAACAAAACGACGTTGGACTGCCTCGACACGAAGAATGTGTTTATTGTAATATGGAGACCACACGGAGCAAGCATATTCGAGGATTGGCCTGACAAAGGTGCAATAAAGGAGCCGCGTAAGGAAAGGGTCGTCAAATTCCTTAGCCCATCTTTTAACAAAGCCCAAAGTGGAATTAGCCTTATTAACAATCGCATCAATATGGTCGTCAAAAGTAAAACAACTATTCAGCTAGACACCCAAATCTTTGGTTTTGTCAAGTCTACTTAGTACACGACCAACGATATTGTAATCGAAAGGAATTGGAGATTTCTTACGGGAGAAGGACACTAGACACTACTGAGCATTTGGAAATGTTCAGAGGAAGAAAATTAATAGCACACCAATTATAAAAGGCTGCTAAGTCAGAATTTAAGATCTGACAGTCACGTAAAGAGGAAACGACTCGAAATATCTTGGCATCGTCAGCATAACAAAGTATATTTGAGTCAGGTAGGAACAAAGATACATCATTAATGTAAATTATAAAAAGGAGAGGGCCCAGGTGGCTTCCTTGCGGTACACCAGAAGGACTGAGTATCTGTTTAGACAAAGAGCCGCGAAATGACACACGCTGAGTGCGGGACGACAAGTATGAACGAACCCAGTCGACAAAGAGCAATGGGAAACCCAGGGCGATCAGCTTCAGAACGAGAATTTCATGACGAATTTTGTCGAATGCTTTACTAAAATCGGTAAAGATACAATCAACTTGCTTACCAGCTTCTAGAGCAGGTAAGCAAAAATTAGAAAATTCGAGAAGGTTAGTCGAGGTTGATCTACCCTTCATGAAGCCATGCTGAAAGGAACCCAAGAATGGTTTGCTGTGAAAATAAAGTGTATGACATATCCCTGCCTCGAAAATCTTAGCCATACAACATAAATTGGCGACAGGCCTATAATTAGAGATATCGCTCTTATTTCCCGCCTTATGAAGAGGAATAATGATGGAAGACTTCCAGGGTTTAGGGAAGACGCCGCTTAAAAGGGATAAGTTAAAGAGGTAGCACAAGTGGCAGAGAGCAGTGTTTTAATAGGGAGGCGGGAATGCCATCAGGACCACACGAAAAACTGTCGTTCAAGGAGTTAACCTGCTTCATCAGGGAAATGTCGTCAAATAAAAGATCCTTCATTTCGAGCGAAGTCGAAGGAAACGTCGTCAAGTAGGTAAAATCATTCGAACTGATATTACAATTTAAGTCGCAAAAGACAGAAGAAAAAAAGCTACCGAAGAGATTAGCAATGGTCAGAGGGTCGCTGCTCTCGTCGTCTCCTAATTTCAATGCGGACGGATAACCGTCAGACTTACGTTTGGAGTTAACAAACTTCCAGAATTGTTTGGGATCATTTCGTAGAATTACTTTCATTCTATTAACATATTCGTCATAAGATGATTTGAGAACAGACGTGTACTGATCACGAAGATTTGCGTAGAAAGTAAAATCAACCGCGCTCCTGGATACGCAAAACCGCTTCCAAGCTTTACATTTTAAGTTCTTAAGGTGCTTCACAGAATTATTAAGCCAAGGAGGACCGCAAAATGAATTTTTGAATCGCGTAACTGGAACACAAAGAAGTATATGAGCGAATAAAATGTCATAGAAAGCATTAACAGCAACATCAATGTCTCGTTCATGAAAAACATTAGACCAGTCGCAATTTACTAACAGATTATTTAATTTTAAAAAATCAGCCTTTTTGAAGTTAAAACTAAAATTACAGTCGTCTGAAGAATCAACCATCACTGGATCAAAGCATAAAGCAATCTGGAGAGCAGGATGATGGGGCGTCTCTGGAAGCAGCGGATCCCGACAATGGTTAACGAAAGTATCGTGGGGGTCGGTGCTAAATACCAAATCCAAAAATCTGCCGGACTCATTAGAAACGTCGGAGCTCTGTGTCAATCCGGATGCAGCAAGACTATCGATGAAACACGAAGCATGACGTGGTGCTGATGAGTAGGAAGGTGTCATTTCATCATCATCTGACAGCTTCCAGCTGACGGACGGCAAGTTGAAGTCACCAAGAAGTAAGAGCTCATCGCATGGGCCCATATCATTAGAGAGTTGGTCAATGTATGAGGCAAGTAGTTCATAAGAATTAGCAATCGCTCCAGGAGGAATATAGATGGTCGCAATGAAAATATTTTTGAGAGGTAGCTTCAGAACTACGCACAGAAACTCCAAATCCGAATTAGAAAGTTCAACAATGGAACAAGGGATGCTACAACGCACAGCACACAAAACTCCTCCTCCAACGGGGGCGTTCCATGAAGATTGATGACGGTCGCGACGAAAAATCGTATACTCGGGGCCGAAAAGCTCCGCGTCAGCAAACATACCGCATAACCAGGTTTCTGTCAAGCAGACAACGTCGAAACAAGAATTAGTTGAGCCAATATAAAGGCTAGTCGTCTTAGTGCGAAGGCCAGTTATGTTGGCGTAATAGATGGAGATTTCGCTGATAAGTTTTTTGGAACATTCTTGGAGCCGGAACGGTGCCTTGGAACAAATTCACGGACGATAGACCCACCCCAAATTTCCGGCGAAACAATAGCGGTGAATAATGCGTCAGGAATTATGATTTTGAAGGATGCTGAGTAGGAGGCATCACCGTTGCGTGACTTGTCGATACGTTTGCAAATAATGCTATCTGAAGAAACCCCAAGGTGCATAGACACATGATTCACAACGTCATTGACAGATGTGTCAGGATGGATTCTCGAGATAAAAACAGATCTAGGAACCACTGCTGGTCTTAGAGTTACAGTATTAGCCAGAGGTCTCATTTCACCGACATCGGAGATCTCGGAGGCCTTAGGTGCCGGACTAAATTCAGAAGCAGATCTTTGTTCATTGTGAGCGGTATCCTTGGCCGTATAGGGCAAAATAGAGTGTGCAACGTTAAGTGAATCAGCAGTAGGAGAAACAGATCCAATGGAACTCGCGGCTGAAGTCGGAGATCGAGGAACATCTGCCTGTCTGCGTCGCCTGGAGGCTGGATTTTTATTTTTAGGATTTTTATCCTTACAGACTTTTTAATGACAGATTCCAAAGATTATACTCTAAGATGATTTACGCAGAAGATCGAAATGGTACACAATATTTTTAAAAAAATTTGTCGCGATGGTATCGCCATCTAGGATACAATCTCTAAAGCTTGATTAGATTTGTGAGCCTTGGGTTTAGAAGCTTTAAAAATTTTGTGTTCGTATGTGTGTTGTGTCAAAGTTGTTCTGATTCATTCATTCTGTTTGATAGCCAATATGCGAGGTACAAAGTTCAATGACATGTTTCGTCGCCTGTGAATTTTTGTTGTTTTTTTTTAAATTCTGTATTGTACCATTTTTTCACTTTAAGCAGGCGTATTAGATTCGTTGAGATTTAAAAAAAATCTTCCTTTTCGGATTCTAATTATTTTCTTTAGAGGAAAGATGTTTATTGATGGAACGTTTATTAATTTATTTTTGATTTGATCATTTTCTTAGACTAGCAATTTTATATCTCATATGTAATATGGACACGATAACTCTCGAAGGAATTGAACTGGAGACTTGAAATTTGGTATGAATGATTTTTTCGTAAAAAGTAAGGACGAGTTCGTTAACCGGCAAAATCGGACCACTTCTTCCCCCCTCCACCATACAAGTTGAAAAGTTTTTAGTGATTTTCTCGAAAACGGTACGTCCGATCGAAAAACTTTATACTACAAAATTGCTTAGAATATAATTTTACATTAACGTTTCATACATAAAAATAGAGTAGAACGTCAACTAATACCCTCCCCCCATACAAATATGTGTTTTTTGCCATGAGACCTGTTGTCTTTATTATATTGCCTTTGCTTAATCATTTTAAAATAATTAACGCAAAATATAAAATATCAGTTGTGGTCAACACAAAACTTTCTTCTACAAACTCTACGACCCTGTGCAATTTACGTTATAGCCCTGTCGTATTGTCAACCCAATACAACCTCCCAATAAATTGTTGGTTCATCCAAAAATATCAAAAACGTACAAAATTTGAGATAACTTGAGAACTGCAAAAGATATCAATTTACGGTAAATGGCAAAAATGTAGAAAATGTTAACATCTTTAATTATTCTTTTAACTGATTTGTCGAAAAATTGTTAGTTTGCAAATTATGATTTTTTACATATTAATGAAAATATCTCAATAACGGTAAAAGATAACGGATAACGGTAAGTAACAAAATTGTGCAGAATGCCATTCTCATTAATTCACTTCATACATTCAGTCAGCAAAAACCCGTTAATTTTCGAGATAATCGCAAAAAACTGTTTTTTTTTGGAAATAACGGTTTATCTCGATAACAGGTTGAGATATCGAGTTATAGCTAAAGACAAAAGTGTGGGAAATTTTATTTTCTCCAAGTTTTGTCATACTTAAGGCCACCAAAAAACGCGTAGTTTGGGAGTAAATCGAGAAAAACGAAATTGCGATTTTTGAAAAACCGCCATTTTGGATACTTCCGGTTAACGGATTTGCACCAAAAGTAGGATCGTCCCGTTTCCGGACCCAACATGCCTTTAAAATTTTATGGCGCTAGTTCTATTAGTTTTTGAGAAATCTTGTACACAGACTGACAGACAGACTGACAGACAGACAGACAGACAGAAAGACATTTTATTAATATGACTCCAATCGACTCAGGAGTGATCGGGAAATGTTTTTTAGGCAAAATTAAGAGGTCGAAATTTTTCATGAATACAATACTTTATTATACTCCGTAGAAGAAAGTAAAAAGTAAATATAAAATACAAGAGCTGAAAAAAGAAAAATGCGGCTTCAATCAAATTTGAGCAATCAATGAAATTTTCATCCTGAAACGTTCTAATGCATAAGCACAACAACACAGCGAATAGTCGAATAGTCTATCCATGCAACGCCGCCTATTTTAAGTCAGATAAAATTAACAGAATCGCGTCGACGAACATGCCGAACAAAATCAACGAATACGTAAAACGAATAGCCGAAGCAGAAAAAACAAAACAGAATGACTGAGTAAGAAGAGCTTTGAAACAACTACACATGCAAACAAATCATATAAAATGTTTAAAGTTTTCAAACCCGAGACTCATAACGAAAGCTCCAAATCTAAATCAAACTTTAGAGATTGTATCCCAAATTGGGATACAATCTCGAAAATTTTTGGTACCATTTCGATCTTCTCCGTAAATCATCTTAGAGTATAATCTTTGCAGATTCGGATTCAGCGACCCCAAAAACCCCCAGAATAGACTTTTTTCCAGAAAATTTGCAGAAAAGGATAATCACGTTATCCTTACAGGCTTTTTAATGGCAGATTCGGATTCAGCGACCCCAAAAACCCTCAGAATAGAATTTTTTGCAGAAAATTTGGAGAAAAGGATAATCACGTTATCCTTACAGGACCTTCCGTTATCCTTACAGACTTTTTAATGACAGATTCGGATTCAGCGACCCCAAAAACCCCCAGAATAGACTTTTTTCCAGAAAATTTGCAGAAAAGGATAATCACGTTATCTTTACAGGCTTTTTAATGGCAGATTCGGATTCAGCGACCACAAAAACCCCAGAATAGTTTTTTTTCTAGAAAATTTGGAGAAAAGGATAATCACGTTATCCTTACAGGATCTTCCGTTATCCTTACTGACTTTTTAATGACAGATTCGGAGTCAGCGACCCCAAGAAACCCCAGTGTTGAAGCGGCAACACTTAGTATTTAAAACAGAGAATTTCATTTGTATTATTTTGTACTATTGTATTATTTAGAATTAGTACCATTGTATTATTTTGTATTATTTAGAATTTGTACCGCTAGTTGCTCTACATTAAGTATGGCAAAAAAGAGGTTTACGACGCAGTCGGATAGAATTAGTAGCCTCGTCTAGAAGATTTGTGATTTTAATAAAAGTCTATCGTTAAATTCAAGCGTGTCTAATTGAGAATAAAACATGGTCCTTCGAGCCGGATGTTCGTTTGTTTAATTCGCTGTTTCAAGAGTAAAGTTATTCGAGGATTTAAGTTTACGGAGCGAACATTCGGAAATTCTTTCAATTAGACTTGCAAGATGAATGCGGACGAAATTCAAGTTGAAAAGTCAAGGCGAGTGCGTGCGATCGAGGCGTTAGCGAGACATGCCGAATTCGTAAGTAACCTGGAAGATACTGCTTTACCAGAGGAAGTTCTTTTGCGAGCTGGGCAGTTAGACAAGATTTTCGACCAGTTTCAAGAGGCGGACGCGCTGATCGCAGAAATCCCTGGTGAAAATTCAGAGGCTGTAGACTTCGAAAAGACCTATTTCAAAACAAAAGCGTCACTGATAGCAGCTGGGCGAAGCTACGGGCAATCTGGACAGGAAGCCCCGGTTCAAGAAGATCTTAATGCTACGATGAGTCAATTCATACATCAGCAACAGGCTCTGTTAGATACCTACACATCGCAGCCAAAAGAAATTAACTTGCCACGTATAAATATTCCACATTTTTCGGGTGAGTACGTAGATTGGCCGTCTTTCAAAGATCTTTTTCTTGCGTTAATACATAACAAAACTTCGTTGACTGGTGCACAAAAACTCCAATATCTAAAAGGCTGTCTAAAAGGAGATGCAGAATTTTTACTTCGCCATGTGTCCATAACGGATAGCAACTACAAAGAAGCATGGGACCGTTTAGTCAACCGCTACGACAAAAAAAGATTCATTGTTTCATCTGCAATCAAAGCTTTTGTGGATCAGAGTTCGTTAAATCAAGTAAGTGCAAGGGGTTTGAGGAAGCTCATAGATACGTCCGACGAAAACGTTCGCTTGTTAAAAGCACTAGGGCCAGAGGCGGAGAAACGGGATCCGTGGCTTATTCAATTGTTACTAAGTAAATTAGATCAAGATACGAAAAAATCCTGGGCCGAAGAATCGGCAGAAATGGATTTTCCTTTATTCGACGAGTTTTTGAAGTTTTTGGATAAACGTGCAACAGCTTTAGAAAGTTGTGGTTCTAGCAAGAAAAATCCAGTTTTTGTAAAAGCATTACATCTAGCACAAAGCAAGGAAGCGATTTGTTGTCTGTGTGATAAATCGCATTACATTAGTAGTTGTTCAGAATTCCTAAAAAAGAGTGTAGAAGAGCGCAAAGGTTTGGTGACAAAGCTGAAGTTGTGTTTTAATTGTTTGTGCAAGGGGCACAATATTCGATCGTGTCGATCAAGGTTTTCGTGCAAAACGTGTCACCAAAAGCATCATTCGACTTTACATTCCACACTCAAAGTTCCATCAAGTTCAGAAAGCAGTGACACTAATACAAATAGAGAAACAACGGAATGCAATTTGTCTAAGCCAGAACAAAGTACTAAACCAGAGCAATTACAGCCTCAGTGTTCGTATGTGAATGTACATTCAACTTCACTTGTAAATTCTATTCCGCGCGCAGTGTTGCCAACGGCGAATGTTTTGATAAAGGATTTTCATGGAAATTTTCAGGGCTGCCGAGTCCTATTAGATTCAGGGTCGCAAATGTCATTCGTGTCCGAAAGTTGTGTTCAAAAATTGTTGCTTCCCAGAAGAAACGCGAAGATTCATATAAAAGGTCTTTCATCAACGGGAACTGGAATTACAAAGGGGAAAGTAGATTTAGACATTTATTCAAAAGACAGAAAGGAAAATGTGTTTGTGCAAGCTTTAGTGTTGGATAAACTAACTTCAGATCTCCCAACCTTTCAAGTTAATTTACCTCCTCCGGCAGAGTTCCAAAACCTACAATTCGCTGATGAACATTTCGATTTGCCAGGTCGTGTTGACATAATTCTGGGCGCCGATATTTTCTTTGACATTTTACGTTCGGGTCGCCTTAAATTCAGTAGTGGAAAACTAGTAGCATTTGAAACAGTGTTCGGTTGGGTAGTATCTGGCTGTGATGGAACCGATAACGGTAAAAATAACATTAGCCTTCATTCGTGTGTCGACATTGACGTTTCTCTTCGCAAATTTTGGGAAATGGAGCGCGAACCAATCTTCAAACCTCAGTTAACAGAAGAAGAACAGCTGTGCGAAAACCATTTCGTGTTGAACACAAAGAGAGACACTTCGGGTCGTTTCGTAGTTCGTCTGCCGTTCAAGGAGAATGCTCCAAAACTCGGTTCATCCGCGCCGCGAGCTCAATCGATGTTAAACGCCATGGAAAATAAATTCGCGAAAAACCCTGAGCTTAAACAATCTTATTCGACCTTTATAAATGAATTCATAAGACTTAAGTATATGGTCGAAGTGCCGGTAAGTGAAGTGAATTTAGAGAAAACTGATCAGTTCATATTACCACATCATGCAGTGTTTAAGAACACAATTCCACCGAAGTTAAGGGTCGTATTTAATGGCTCCGCGAAATCGGTTACAGGTATCTCGCTAAATGACACTCTTTTAGTGGGAGCCACAGTTCATCCAGATTTACCTACAAATATATCTCGGTTTCGAAAATACAAATTCGCGTTAAGTGCAGATGTGGAGCAGATGTTTCTGCAAGTCAAAGTTCATCCAAATGATTCTCGTTACCAACGAATCCTGTGGAGGAAAGATCAAAACGAACCTGTTCGCTTGTATGAGTTAACGCGAGTAACTTTTGGCCTTTCGTCGGCCCCATTTCTTGCCACAAGATGCTTGAAAGAGCTTAGTGATCAATCGGTTTCCAAATATCCCGTTGCAGCCAAAAGTATCGCCGAACATTTCTATGTTGACGACTATTGCGCTGGCGCTAATACGTTCGATGAAGCTGCAAAACTACATCAAGAGGTTACTTCTATTCTACTTTCCGGAGGTTTTCGTCTATGCAAGTGGCGAACCAATTCAAGGGAGCTGTTTGCAGCTATCAACGGAAAAACACTGGAACCCAAGCAATTCGAGGTCTCAGATGGTTTAAGTTCTTCCAAGATTCTAGGACTTCATTGGAATCAGGTAGGAGATTTCTTTTCATTTAATGTTAACATTCCATCCAGAGCATCAACCAAGAGAGAGCTGTTGTCAAATTCATCGAAAATATTCGATCCAATGGGCTGGTTATCCCCAGCAAACATCGTTATCAAGATTATGTTGCAAAAGCTATGGCTGGCCAAGCTTGGTTGGGACGATCCTTTACTCCCAGACATCGAAAAATCATGGAATAATTTTAGAACTATGTGCAGAGAATTTGAGAAAGTGAAAATTTTACGATGGTTAGGACACGATGCTAAATACGTAGAACTGCATGGATTTTCGGATGCTTCCGAATCAGCATACGCAGCCGTCGTATATTTTAAGTCCTTCGACGAAAAAGGAACGACTAGGATCAACATAATTCAAGCAAAGACCAGAGTAGCGCCCTTAAACCAAAAATCTGTGCCGTGTTTAGAGCTCTGTGCAGCTACGCTTCTGTGTCGCCTCATGAAAAGAGTAGTCACAGATCTGAATCTGAATCTTCAAAAGACACGTCAGTTTGCGTGGACTGATTCAACTGCAGTCCTTTCTTGGCTGTCCGACGTACCAAGGCGGTGGAAATGCTTTGTTGCAAATCGGACTAGCGAAATTCTAGAAAACTCACATAACGTGTCCTGGCGTTATGTTCCGTCAAAACAAAACCCAGCGGATTGCGCTTCTCGCGGACTTACCCCGGCAGCGTTAATCACTCACCCGCTATGGTGGTGTGGTCCATCTTGGCTGCTTCAAGATCAATCCTGTTGGCCAAAAATTCAACCCAAGGCAGAGTTAGAACCAAATCACCTGGAAGAACGACCTGTCTACCTTCACGCAACTATTGGATGTAACGATTCGCTTAAATACTTGTCCGAACGATGTTCTAGTTGGCTCAAGCTACTTCGGATTGTTGCGTACTTGCGTAGAAAAATAAAAACGCAGGAAAATCCAACCCACATTCGTCACATGTTGATTGCCAGCTTACATTGTCAGAAGTCAAAGGTGCTACAATCGTTGTTCTAAAATGGGTACAGCAATACGCATTTCCAAACGAAATTGCCAGAATTTCAGCGGCTCAATCTTTACCTGCTAATTCGCCTTTAAAGGCACTTTATCCAGTCCTAGATGAAAATGGACTTATTCGCGTTGGAGGCAGGCTAGCTTTCGCACAAATCGCAATCGAGCGGAAACATCCAATTATCCTACCAAAGAAACACGCAATAACAACAATGATCGTGCAGCAAATGCATAAATTACTATGTCATCCCAACATCAATCTTCTTGTCAGCATTTTGAAACAAAAATACTGGATCATAGGAGTGAAAGATTTGGTCAAATATCACACCAATCGATGTGTCACATGCTTTCGATACCGCACCGAAAGAAAATGTCCTCTGATGGGATCTTTGCCAAAAGATCGAGTTACGGCCGGACGACCCTTTCTACGATGTGGACTGGACTACGCTGGGCCAATATCCATGTTAACACACAAAGGACGTGGAGCTAGGACAACCAAGGGATACATAGCTCTCTTCGTTTGCATGGCAACGAAAGCTATACATTTAGAGACTGTGAGCGATATGACATCCGAAGCCTTCCTTGCTGCATTGCGTCGGTTTATTTCGAGAAGAGGAATTCCAACCGATATTCACAGCGATAACGGCACCACTTTCGTCGGAGCTCGAAATAAACTTTACGATCTCAAATTATTTTTACAAAATAAACATAATCAAAACCTTATTTATACATTTTCATTGCAGAATGAGTTTAACTGGCACTTTATACCTCCAGCAGCCCCCAATTTCGGTGGCCTCTGGGAGGCCGGCATGAAATGTGTAAAGAGTCATCTGTTTCGAGCTACCAATGGCATCCCGTTAACTTTCGAAGCATTCTCAACGTTGCTAACCCAGATTGAGGGGCTACTTAATTCTAGACCGTTGTGTCCATCTTCTATCGATCCTGAAGACTTCAGCGTAATCACACCTGGACACTTTTTAATTGGTGAAGCTATTACCACGATTCCAGAACCTTCGGAAAACGAGATGATGCTAACTCCCTCTTCACGTTGGCAACAAATTCAAGCGAGGGTCAAGAGTTTTTGGGCAATTTGGCATAAAGATTATTTAAATTCTCTCCAACAACGACGTAAATGGTCACAGCCAATCGCTCCACCGAACATTGGCGATTTGGTACTCATAGCCGATGACAACATTCCGCCGTCTAAGTGGCCAACTGGCCGTATATCAGATGTTCATCCTGGAAGGGATCAGCATGTCCGTGTAGCAACCTTGAAAATCTCCAATGGCCAATTCATCAAAAGGCCTATAAATAAATTGAGATTCTTTCCTAAATTTTGAGAAATGGTATTTCTCAACGCGGGGGGAGATGTTGAAGCGGCAACACTTAGTATTTAAAACAGAGAATTTCATTTGTATTATTTTGTACTATTGTATTATTTAGAATTAGTACTATTGTATTATTTTGTATTATTTAGAATTTGCACCGTTAGTTGCTCTACATTAAGTATGGCAAAAAAGAGGTTTACGACGCAGTCGGATAGAATTAGTAGCCTCGTCTAGAAGATTTGTGATTTGAATAAAAGTCTATCGTTAAATTCAAGCGTGTCTAATTGAGAATAAAACACCCAGAATAGATTTTTTTTCCGCAAAATTTGAGGAAAAGGATAATCACGTTATCCTTACAGGACCTTCCGTTATCCTTACTGACTTTTTAATGACAGATTCGGAGTCAGCGACCCCAAAAACCCCCAGAATAGATTTTTTTCCGGAAAATTTGGAGAAAAGGATAATCACGTTATCCTCACAGGACCTTCCCTTATCCTTACAAGGACGAAGTAGAGAAAATATTGTATTGTCATCGGACTTATATAAGTGTACAAAGTTTCAAGTGAATCGTATGAGTGGAAGTGGGTCAAAATTTGATTGCAAGATTTTATCTGACAGACAGACAAACAGCCAGACATGAAGGCAAGCTAAATAAAAGCTTTTAAAAATCGCTTCTGTTTGAACATTTTTTGGTGTTTATCTGCAAAACTATTTTGGTTTTTATCTGCAAAATTTATCGAAACAGTAGGAAAAAACTTTTTATAAGGGTTCCTGTTTATAAAATCGCCCTATTGTATTTTTCTCTTGCCAATTTATCAAAGGGAATTTCAGTTGACAAATCTCTGGCTGTGAGATGCTTTCCAAAACCTGTTTTTCCGATACAATACCTCGATGTTTTTCCGATGTTTTGAAAAAGTTAAATTTAACAAATAATTTACCCACCTGGCGGATGCTTTACTGTGGGTGGAGTGGAGTGCACCCAGGTAGAATTAACATGGTTTTAATTCTTCTTATACGTTGAACCACCAAAAATCCGTTAGTTTTCGAGATATTCGCAAAAAACTTTTTTTTTTTTAAATACCGGCATATCTTCATAACGGCTTGAGATATCGAGTTCTAGTAAAAGACAAATGTAGCAAATTTTATTGCCTTCAAGTTTTGTAATACATAAGACTACTGGAAAATGGTTAGTTTCGGAATAAATCGCAAAAAACGAAATCGTAGTTTTTAAAAAACCGCCGTTTGGTTACTTCCGGTTAACGGATTTCCACATCAGGACCAAACTTCTCTGTAAAATTTCATTGGTAGCTCTGGTATTTTTTGCGAAATCTTGTAGAAAGATGAAATCGAAAATTGATACCAAAGGAAATTTAAACAAATCTTTATGTAGAGTGGCTATATTAAATCTATCTAAAAACTAGTCCCCCTAGTCCTAAAATTACTTTCTCTACTAATTTTATAAAGAGTAATATTCTAACATCGTGGATAACAACATCGATACCTCGATATATCGGCCTGTTCAACATCGAGGTTAAAACTCGATATTTTTCAACGATACCTCGATTTTTTGCAAACATCGGGGTATCGTTGGCATCCCCAGCGATCCTTCGCCCAAGGTAACAAGGAAGCATTAAATATCATATCTTACGTCATTAATGTCAAGCAACGAGATCACCTCGTTTTATTCTTTCCTATTCTTTGCTATAATAAATTATATAATTTATAAAAATGGGAAAAAGAAAAATTTTCATAAAATATTTTCAAAATTTCCGCGCCAAATGAACATTTAGGCGCAAAGCAAACTTTGATTTGGCAATGCTGAAAAACTTCAAGTAAAAAAAAACAATCGAACAAAAAAGTTTCACGCCGGTAGAAAACTTTAAATTTCCGCGATTCTGTATATTTTTCGCCTATTTATAGTGTTAAAACATAAAAAAAGTAAAAAAAACCGACTTAAAAATGCACTAAAAAGGAAAAAATAATTTTTTTTGGAAGTTGGTGCCAAAATAGAAACAAACAATTTGCTCTCTTTTATTGTACAATATATAAAATTAAAAAATTTCTAATAAATAAAATTATTATTTATTGAATTGTACCAAAAGTTTTTGTTTTCTAATAAGTCACAGAGATGAGATTCAAACCATTATTTTTTTACAGCCTACCTACATAATATAAACATAACAAAAGCTATATTTGCCAATCTGGCAATTATTGAAAACCCGTATGGTGATTTAAGTGAACAGTTGTACCAAAATTACACTTTGAAGTCAAAGTTTCCAATGAGATTTTTTAAAATTTGTTCCAATCGGATTTTGATGTATGGAAGTTTTATGTAGAATCATATCCTAAATAACTTTTGTTCTTGCACTTTTTTGATAAGATGCACAGTTTTTGAGATATTCGCAAAAAACGATTTCGTTCGTATGGGGGGTACCCCCCCTAATGGACCGTTTTCGCCCATTAACGAACTTAGCCTCGCATTTTACGAAAAACGGATCTGCGCTCAATTTTCGCATTTTACGAAAAAAGGCTCTAGCTCAATCCGTGCGTCCGCAATCGAGTTCACAGACAGACGGACAGACGGACGGACGGACATGCGGAAATCAAAATCTTTTGTCATTCCTAACACACAGGTGTAATTCATTTTTGTGTGTGATGACGGGATCTTGGCGTTACAAACGGTAAGGCAAAGTTAGTATACCCTTTGGTATTCCATACCATACGGGTATAAAAATTTCAGCGGTATTGTTCCTTACTTGGCACGTTGCCCTTAACCCACGTCAACATTAACAAATATTCTTTTGTTTTTGGGTAAGCTCCGTTAAAATTAGAAAAATATTCTTTTGTCAGATGTCGTCACGAAAGATAAAATATTTTCATTTGGATAGCAGTAATAGAATTGGTGATAGCTGTAAAAGTAACACTCAAGAAATATGAATAGAAGTCCTCTTTAAGTTTCTATTTTGGCCCCAACTTCCAAAAAAATTATTTTTTCCTTTTTAGTGCACTTTTAGATTGTACAATAAAAGAGAGCAAATTGTTTGTTTCTATTTTGGCACCAACTTCCAAAAAAAATTATTTTTTCCTTTTTAGTGCATTTTTAAGTCGGTTTTTTTTACTTTTTTTTAAAAAGTTTTTTATTTTATAATTTTTAGTGACTTTTGGTATATACATATTATATAGATATATTTAATGTTAGGAAATGGGTAGAGCTGCGCCCCACGTGCGAAAACGGCGTTACGAATCGATAGCCTTCAACCCCCTTAGTGACACTGGAAAGTTTCATTAAGATCGGACCACCGAATTCGAAGATACCAGGCGAGGAGTGTCGAAGGGGAATTTTCTCAGAGGGGATACCTATCTAGATCGTATTTTTGTCCCCGAAAATCCCTAACACCCAAGTTTCATGAAAATCGTTAGGCTTGTTTTCGAGATCCTGTCTGCACAATGGACAGACTGACAGACAGAAGGACGACAGTCCTCGTATTATATTATAGGATATACCTATTTAATGTTAGGAAATGGGTAGAGCAAAACTTTAATCGTTCCAAACAGCGAATTTTTAGGGATGGCAACAGTAAGTTGTAAACTAAATTTTAGAGGTCGACAGCAAAAATTTTGGTCACCAACATTTTTTAGATCGACAGAAACCTTTCGTTAACCTTACAGACTTCTAAACATTAGAATTGGATTAGGCGACCCTAAAAACCCCCATATGTGTTTGTTTTTTATCTGGAAAATTTGAGGGTTGAAGGATTCGCTGCCCCCCAAAATATACGCATAAAAATTTTCAGACCGATCGGACCATCCGATTAGGGGACAGGGGAGGGGTTAAGAAGCGAAAGGGTAGGGGAAAATAGATAAGGGGAAAACACTAGCCGTCCCCCAAAATGTGAGCATACAAATTTTCAGATCGATCGGACCATCCGATTGGGAGTTGACAGGGGAGGGGTTAAGAAGCGAAAGGGGTAGGGGAAAATAGATAAGGGGAAAACACTAGCCGTCCCCCAAAAATATACGCATAAAAATTTTCAGACCGATCGGACCATCCGATTAGGGGACAGGGGAGGGGTTAAGAAGCGAAAGGGGTAGGGGAAAATAGATAAGGGGAAAACACTAGCCGTCCCACAAAATGTGAGCATACAAATTTTCAGATCGATCGGACCATCCGATTGGGAGTTGATAGGGGAGGGGTTAAGAAGCGAAAGGGGTAGGGGAAAATAGATAAGGGGAAAACACTAGCCGTCCCCCAAAATGTACGCATACAAATTTTCAGACCGATCGGACCATCCGATTGGGAGTTGACAGGGGAGGGGTTAAGAAGCGAAAGGGGTAGGGGAAAATAGATAAGGGGAAAACACTAGCCGTCCCCCAAAATGTACGCATACAAATTTTCAGATCGATCGGACCATCCGATTGGGAGTTGACAGGGGAGGGGAAGGCCGGGAAACGTCGGAGAGAGGGGAAATTAAAATGGGACCAACTAGGGAGTGAACTCTGTCATCCACCAACGTTTCAACAAAATCCATGCAACGGCACCCAAGTACTGCGTGAACATACAGATATAAAATAAATAAATAAATAAATAAATAATAAATAAATAAATAAATAAATAAAGTTGGACCAAAACGAATTGATAACCTCCTCCTTTTTTGGAAGTCGGTTAACAAAAGCTATAATTGCCAATCTGGCAATCAATGGAGACCCGTATGGTGATATTCGTATCAAAATTCGAACAGTTGTAACAAAATTCCACTTTGAGTCAAACTTTCCAATAAGATTTTTTTAAATTTATTCCAATCGAATTTTGATGTATGGCAGTTTCATGTAGAATCATATCCTAAATAACTTTTGTTCTTGGACTTTTTTGATAAGATGCACCGTTTTTGAGATCTTCACAAAAAACTTTTGCGTTCGTATGGGGGTACCCCATTTTTGCTCATGAACGAACTTGGCCTCGCATTTTACGAAAAACGGATTTCCTCAAAATTTCAAGTCTTTAGCTCAATGCGTGCGCCCGCAATCCGCGCCACAGACGGACGGACGGACACAATAAATTCAACTTTTTTATACCCGTATGGTGAAACCAAAGGGTATATTAGATTTGCTTTACCGTTTGTAACGCCAAGATCCCGTCATCACACAAAAAAATGAATTACACCATTGTGTTTAGAATGATAAAAAAAAAGTTGAATTTAGCATGTCCGTCCGTCCGTCTGTCCGTCCGTCTGTCTGTGGCGCAGATTGCGGGCGCACGGATTGAGCTAGAGACTTCAAATTTTGCACAGATCCGTTTTTCGTAAAATGTGAGGCTAAGTTCGTTAATGGGCAAAAATGGACCATTAGGGGGGGTACCCCCCATACGAACGAAAACTTTTTTTGCGAATATCTCAAAAACGGTGCATCTTATCAAAAAAGTCCAAGAACAAAAGTTATTCAGGATATGATTCTACATAAAACTCCCATACATCAAAATCCGATTGAAATAAATTTTAAAAAATCTTTTTGGAAAGTTTGACTTCAAAGTGGAATTTTGGTATAACTGTTCGAATTTTGATACGAATATCACCATACGGGTCTCCAATGATTGCCAGATTGGCAATTATAGCTTTTGTTATGTTTTGAGCTTCGTGATGAACGCTGACATATTGCTAGCAGTGGCGGCGGTTTTATGTGTAAAAGAAAAATCAAAAATTACCAAACGTAAAAAATTGTGTAAGAACTGATTGTTGCAGCGAAAAGTGTTTTCTCATATTAACCTATTAGAAGAATTGCGTTTGGAGCCGCCAGACTGGAGAAATTACCTACGGATGGATGAGGACACCTACTCTAATTTATTAAAATTAGTAAAGCCTTTCATTATAAAGCAGACAACACATTTAAGAGAGGCCATATCACCTCACGAACGTTTATCTGCTACGTTACGATTCCCTGCAACTGGTAGATCCTACTCTGATTTAAAGTATTCCACCGCAATTTCACCACAATCGTTGTCCTGCATCATCCCAGAGACATGTGATGCCATAATAAAAGTTGTTAAGGATTACATAAAGGTAAGCCAACAATTCATAATTTTATCAAAAGTCATTATTTTAATATATTTTATTGTAGATACCAAACTCACAACAGCAGTGGAAAACATGTGCCAACGACTTTGCAGTTAAGTGGAATTTTCCCAAATGCCTGGGAGCTATGGATGGGAAACACATCAAAATTATTCTACCATCCGGTAGTGGGTCATATTTTTACAACTACAAGGGATTCCACAGTATGGTGTTATTTGCTATTTGTAACGCTAACTACGAGTTCATTATGTGTGACTTCGGAACAAATGGTAGAATTTCTGATGGCGGAGTGATTGACAATACTTTGTTTTATGAGAAATTAAAAAGTAACAATTTAGAAATTCCTTGTCCCGCGATGGTATCAGAATGCAAGGCTACCATTTGTATTTGTAGGGGATGATGCATTCTGTCTACGGCCAGATTTGCTAAAGCCCTATTCTCAGCTAGGATTAACAAAAGAGCGTCGAATTTTTAACTATAGACTGTCTAGGGCAAGGCGCATTATCGAAAATATGTTCGGAATTCGCTTCCGTATTTTCCATACATCAATCAACTTAAAGAACGATGCACGAAAATGCCCCTTGACTAACTTTTGGGTTTCACTTTCGTAGTACATCTATTGGAAAGGTAATTTGCTCTAGTTTCATGGAAATAAGCTCTTTTTTGGCGGGGAACTGCAGGGGGATGGTCAACTGCCATCTTAGGGGCACTGATTTTTTCATGCATTTTTCGACGATTTTTATGCCCCCGGGCTAACTTTTGAACCAGTTCGGGTTTCACTTTTGTAGTACATCCATTGGAAAGGTAATTTGCTCTAGTTTCATGGACATAAGCTCTTTTTTGGCGGGGAACTGCAGGGGGATGGTCAGCTGCCATCTTAGGGGATCTGATTTTTTCGTGCATTTTTCGACGATTTTTATGCCCCCGGGCTAACTTTTGAACCAGTTCGGGTTTCACTTTCGTAGTACATCCATTGGAAAGGTAATTTGCTCTAGTTTCATGGACATAAGCTCTTTTTTGGCGGGGAACTGCAGGGGGATGGTCAGCTGCCATCTTAGGGGATCTGATTTTTTCATGCATTTTTCGACGATTCTTATGCCCCCGGGCTAACTTTTGAACCAGTTCGGGTTTCACTTTCGTAGTACATCCATTGGAAAGGTAATTTGCTCTAGTTTCATGGACATAAGCTCTTTTTTGGCGGGGAACTGCAGGGGGATGGTCAACTGCCATCTTAGGGGCACTGATTTTTTCATGCATTTTTCGACGATTTTTATGCCCCCGGGCTAACTTTTGAACCAGTTCGGGTTTCACTTTCGTATTACCCTAATTGGAAAGGCAATTTGCTCTAGTTTCATGGATATAATCTCTTTTTTGGCGGGGAACTGCAGGGGGATGGTCAGCTACCATCTTAGGCGTAATGATTTTTCCATCAAAAAATCATTGCGCCTAAGATGGCAGCTGACCATCCCCCTGCAGTTCCCCACCAAAAAAGAGATTATATCCATGAAACTAGAGCAAATTACCTTTCCAATTAGGGTAATACGAAAGTGAAACCCGAACTGGTTCAAAAGTTAGCCCGGGGGCATAAAAATCGTCGAAAAATGCATGAAAAAATCAGATCCCCTAAGATGGCAGCTGACCATCCCCCTGCAGTTCCCCGCCAAAAAAGAGCTTATGTCCATGAAACTAGAGCAAATTACCTTTCCAATGGATGTACTACGAAAGTGAAACCCGAACTGGTTCAAAAGTTAGCCCGGGGGCATAAAAATCGTCGAAAAATGCAGGAAAAAATCAGTGCCCCTAAGATGGCAGTTGACCATCCCCCTGCAGTTCCCCGCCAAAAAAGAGCTTATGTCCATGAAACTAGAGCAAATTACCTTTCCAATAGATGTACTACGAAAGTGAAACCCGAACTGGTTCAAAAGTTAGCCCGGGGGCATAAAAATCGTCGAAAAATGCATGAAAAAATCAGATCCCCTAAGATGGCAGCTGACCATCCCCCTGCAGTTCCCCGCCAAAAAAGAGCTTATGTCCATGAAACTAGAGCAAATTACCTTTCCAATGGATGTACTACGAAAGTGAAACCCGAACTGGTTCAAAAGTTAGCCCGGGGGCATAAAAATCGTCGAAAAATGCATGAAAAAATCAGATCCCCTAAGATGGCAGCTGACCATCCCCCTGCAGTTCCCCGCCAAAAAAGAGCTTATGTCCATGAAACTAGAGCAAATTACCTTTCCAATGGATGTACTACGAAAGTGAAACCCGAACTGGTTCAAAAGTTAGCCCGGGGGCATAAAAATCGTCGAAAAATGCATGAAAAAATCATTGCGCCTAAGATGGCAGCTGACCATCCCCCTGCAGTTCCCCACCAAAAAAGAGATTATATCCATGAAACTAGAGCAAATTACCTTTCCAATTAGGGTAATACGAAAGTGAAACCCGAACTGGTTCAAAAGTTAGCCCGGGGGCATAAAAATCGTCGAAAAATGCATGAAAAAATCAGATCCCCTAAGATGGCAGCTGACCATCCCCCTGCAGTTCCCCGCCAAAAAAGAGCTTATGTCCATGAAACTAGAGCAAATTACCTTTCCAATGGATGTACTACGAAAGTGAAACCCGAACTGGTTCAAAAGTTAGCCCGGGGGCATAAAAATCGTCGAAAAATGCAGGAAAAAATCAGTGCCCCTAAGATGGCAGTTGACCATCCCCCTGCAGTTCCCCGCCAAAAAAGAGCTTATGTCCATGAAACTAGAGCAAATTACCTTTCCAATAGATGTACTACGAAAGTGAAACCCGAACTGGTTCAAAAGTTAGCCCGGGGGCATAAAAATCGTCGAAAAATGCATGAAAAAATCAGATCCCCTAAGATGGCAGCTGACCATCCCCCTGCAGTTCCCCGCCAAAAAAGAGCTTATGTCCATGAAACTAGAGCAAATTACCTTTCCAATGGATGTACTACGAAAGTGAAACCCGAACTGGTTCAAAAGTTAGCCCGGGGGCATAAAAATCGTCGAAAAATGCATGAAAAAATCAGTGCCCCTAAGATGGCAGCTGACCATCCCCCTGCAGTTCCCCGCCAAAAAAGAGCTTATGTCCATGAAACTAGAGCAAATTACCTTTCCAATGGATGTACTACGAAAGTGAAACCCGAACTGGTTCAAAAGTTAGCCCGGGGGCATAAAAATCGTCGAAAAATGCATGAAAAAATCAGTGCCCCTAAGATGGCAGCTGACCATCCCCCTGCAGTTCCCCGCCAAAAAAGAGCTTATGTCCATGAAACTAGAGCAAATTACCTTTCCAATGGATGTACTACGAAAGTGAAACCCGAACTGGTTCAAAAGTTAGCCCGGGGGCATAAAAATCGTCGAATCCTGCATGGTTCTTTGAAAAATATTGAAAAAGTTGTAATGGCCTGCTGCTATTTGCACAATTTTTTACGAAACACATGCAACAGTTACGCCACATCTGATTGTTTCGACAATGAAAACATTGAGACTGGTGAAATACAACTTGGACTAAGGGCACGTGATCAAATTGGAGATTTGCAACAGGGACAAAATAGACATCCATCGGAGGACGCACAATACGCCATAAAAGATTTTATGTATCATGATTCATATTGAAAAGGGAAATTTTCATTCTCGGTTGCCGGCGAATCACTCATGGAGGACACACTGCAGCGTGCTATTTCATGGTCTTTTAAAAACATCAAATGTTCGAAGTACCATAGCCGTGGTTTGTAAAGGTCTTCAGTTCCACACCCTGATTTCTTTGAATCGAGCACTTTTTTGTATTCTTTACGGAAACTTCCTCTCAAAGAATCAATTTTCTTTACAACCATGTCTCTGTTGGCTTCTGGAATCTTTTCTCTTAATTTTTCCTTCAGATGCTCATATGTCTGGCTTGTTTTATCCCTGTTAAAATAATCTGTACTTTTTATTTTCCATGCACAAGGAAAACTTCGGTAAAGTTCAATAAATTCTAATACAAATTATTTTGGAAAATTACGGAAATCCGCCATTTCGAAATACCACTACGTCAATGGAAAACCCCGAACTGTTCCATCCACACCTACGATGTTGCCATGTACGGGGTTACCACGTACGAGGAAATTCAAACAGCTTCTGATTTTACTCACTAGGTGAAACCCTGTGTAAATTTCCCATCCAAACACTCGATGTTCGGGGTACGTGCCAACCTCGTACGCCGTACATAGTGTAGTGTGGATCAAGCTTAAGTGATTGCTGCGAAAAAAGTTATTTGATGGCAAAATGTAAACATTCCGCTGTCGGAAGGTTATATGTGTTGGTGCACAGAGTGAATCATTTTTGTGTTTAGTTATTTTATATAAACTGAAAAAAAAATGAATTGTAAACGTAGTTTTATTGAAATTATATTCAGACGTAAGTCGTATTACCAAGTTTCCTTTATTGGACAATCGAAAATGGTTTATATAAAAGTTTTCCCTAAAATTGTTTTGATTTTACTTCAC
>OZ035960.1:73417084-73494584 GCA_964034945.1 Chrysopilus asiliformis | reverse complement strand
GACCGTAGGTTTTCGTTCCTTAGTTGATCTGATGCGATATTGTTATGCGTGGTCATGCTTAAGTTTCTTTAATGTTTCTTTTTTGGTAAAAAAAAATAATCGAGAGGTTTATAAAATTGCTATCAAAGGTCATTAATCATAGGAAGATGTTCAGAATTTTTAGCGCGACAATTATTGCGACCGAGATAAGGCACTTTACAGTTAGTTAAGGAATTGAGTCAAGCTCACTGTCTCGGTCGCAATGGGCGTTTTCGTTTTTGGCACCGGAGTCATGGCACCGAAGCAATTGCTACCTGTCAAAAATGAAGTCTGCTACCAAGAGTGCCGTCCCCGTGTTCGAGTATGCCGGAGTGAAGAACTGTCAAAACCTTTATAATAGGAGATCGCCGGTCAATTCTTGGATTAAGTTTTGCTGTTATTCATCAATTATTGAAAGAATTTGATGAATATTATGCTGTACAATTGGAAGCTAAAGATATGGAGATTATTTTAATTATATGAGCTTTGCTATTTGGAGAATCTAGTGCCGCACAACCTAAGAACAGTGACTTTCTTCGCTCACAGGATTTAATATAAATCAACACAGGCATAATCGAATTTATAGAATTTGAGGGACAGTTCAGTTTTAATCAAGTCATCTACTATTTCCAAAAAATATCATATTTTACCATTTAGCCAATTGTTTAGCATGTATCTATCGCTCGTTTTGATTGATAAATAATTACCCGTCGAGACTTTCACATTTCCTTTCTTCTAACATGATTTTTGTCTGCAAAAAAAAACTTTAAGATTCAAAATAACGACCGACCGTTTCTTGGTGTCGTTTGCTCCCGTACCAAGACTAGGTCCAGCGGTGCTACCACCAAGAGTCAAAAGAGCTAAACTCGAACAGCCGGTGTCAGAATCATATGACGCCAAAGTGGCAAATTCGAACAGTTTTTCTTGGCACCAGGCGTAAGGTGCTAGCACCGTGTCAAAAACGAAAACGCACAATACTTTGTGGGAAACTAAATTACAGCGGAGTGAGTCATAAGGAGGGAACTGCTTACAAAGTATTGTGACCGAGAACGGGAAATCGATGCAGCCAAACAGGAGCATGACTCAATATCTTAACTAACTGTAAAGTGTCTTATCTGGGTTGCAATAATTGTCGCGCTAAAAATTCTGAACATCTTCCTATGATTAAAAATTTTCG
The DNA here is from genome assembly GCA_964034945.1 of Chrysopilus asiliformis. Taxonomy (NCBI): domain Eukaryota; kingdom Metazoa; phylum Arthropoda; class Insecta; order Diptera; family Rhagionidae; genus Chrysopilus; species Chrysopilus asiliformis. The sequence goes on along the minus strand of OZ035960.1, from coordinate 73,493,389 downwards.
TTGCGGAAAATCTTTCAATTTAGCTTGGCAGCTAATAACCACATATTTAGTTCGTTCCCAAGACATAATATTAAATTTGTGAAATAAGAATTAAGTAAAAATCCATTTTACTGATCGAGGTTTGCTTTTTCTTTTGAACACCTCAAAGACCTAATGCAAAATGAATGAAAACACTTATGGAACAATCGACTTAATCTGTGGAATATTTTCCACTTAAAACCGAAACCTAGCCCTTACCACAAGCGTTCCCTAGCCTAACTTTGCATGCTACAAATGTTTTATACAACCCCACCGCCGCTCCAATTATACAAAAAATTCAACACATTTATTACATTCACTTGTGTATGTTCGGCATACGATTTGACGAGAAACTTCGCTCAACATCGTATCTCTCCACTCTCGCTCAAAATTTAAGTCAAAAGCTTTTGTCGGCTCATCTTCTGTCGGCTGATCGTTAAAAATTGTATCATGAGTTTCTTTGAGCTCCGGTCATCTGTATATTATTTCTGACTTAACTATATTTTTGGTATGATTAATAATTCAAAAAAAGTAGTATCGGGGCTAAAATTAACAAACCCATGGGGCAAGAATTAACAATATAATGTCATAGACATAGTGTAAGAATTCTCATACTATTTATAGATACAAATTATGTACAAAAAAGCTTCGCTGAAACCTTTTTTTAGATAATAATAATTGTTTTTGTTTTTTAAAACGACTTAATTTTTTTGTCAATTTATGTTCCTTGAAACGGATATTTATTTGGTTCATTTTGTCAGTTTTTGTGATAGTTAATATATTTGAATTTAAAAGGATATTTGTTTTGTTTATTTTATAATTTTTGTGAAAAAAATTTTTTTCTTTTAATTATTTCCATGTTAAAACTTATGTTAATACTAACCCTATCGTTATTAAAACTAGCCTTGTGACCGGGGTTAGTTTTAACAGATGAATTTTTTTCATAAAAATTATTTTTTTTCATATAGTGACTACCTGGTTGAAACTTTTTTTTATTTTTTAGGATACATGAAGACCTACAGTATGACTAGATATAAAAACAATATCAAAAATGTTACTTGTTAAAAAAATATGACCCAACTTCCAAATTTTGTTTTAAAAATAATAAAAATTGCCGCACATAGGATTCGAACCGGGGACCAATAGCTTGCACCCCAACAGACATAGCGATTGAGCCACTCACAATTCTGGCATTAATTGTTTAAATGTATTATAGGTGCAACAAATTAAGCAAACTTTGATCGAAATTATGAATTCAAAAAAGTGTTTGACGTATTTATAAATTCAAAAAAAAAATTATGTTTGACGGATAAATCAACAAAGTTTTTTAAACGTATTTTCGTCACCAAATTTTTAATGACTGAATAGTGTAGCGTGGAAATGATTAGCTCCGAGTAAATAGCTGCGTTCCCGACCCATGTAAAAACTACTGCGCAGTACCATAGATTAATACAACTACTATAGATGGGAAAATTCTAAGAAGACATTTTCGGTTAGAAGAGTATGAGAAACTTTTGTTCTACCCGCCTCATTTCTCGGATTTGAATACGTTTTTATTGAATACCTAAGTCATTTGAATACATAAGCATATACATCTTACATATTGGCAATACTGCGTCTAAAATCAACATCAAAACAAAGTTCGGTAATAATAAAAAACAACGAAATCAGATAGTTTTGTGAATTTATTTCAAAATTTGCGAAATTCAAATGTGAATATCGGAAATATATACGGGTTTCTTTAAGTTTTGGTGATTTTCTGCTCGCAAATAATATAAAAATATACGTTTCTGCCGGTGCTGGAACCCTAAAAAAATTTCTTCCGCGATTTTTCTTATTGTCTGCTAAACATTCCCTAACAAGGCATTGAAGAAACTCTTTTGGGGACATTTTAGTGTTCATTTGTGGCAAAAGTTATTAAAAACAATCACTGTTAACAGGTGAAATCAGGATATTTGTGGTGCATATGACGTATTGCATTGGAGACAGATTAAAAATGTAAACATTCCGCTGTCGGGAGGTCGTTGGTGTTAGTGTCGTAAACAGCTTTTGTGTGCTCTTCTTGCGTTGCATTTATGCCTGTGAGGAAGAAAGAGATTTCCCACATCGCAAAATGGTGTTTTTTTTAATTTTTATCGCTTCTCGTTTTACTCGCATTAGGTAAACGAGAATTTGCGTTTAATTCCCATCTATAGTAATTGTATTAATCTATGGCAGTACTGACCAGCAACTTTTCTCGGGAACGCACTTTTGGATGATTACTAGTAAAATACAACCTCACAATTAAAGAGCGCAAACAATTTGAAAATTGTAAATATGAGAATAATTTCTTAATCAAAATATCTGAGAAGAAAATAAAATTAAATAGAATAAATGAACCTGCAATGAGGGGAAAGGCCATATTTTGTGCGTTATCGCCTTAATTTCGAGATCCGAAACAAAATACTATTCCGTTTAACACATATTTCAATTTAGAGATATTAGACATTCGGGTGGTTATTCCAATACAGTAATTGCAATCTAATTTCATTCTGGAGAAAATTTGTACTTCAAATCAAATGTTTTCCTTGATTTTTCATAGCGGACGTGTTTTAATGTACGAAAACAAACAAAAGTGACAATTCGTTCTAACCTTAAAACTCGGATTTTCACCTATTGGAAAACTTAGGAAGTTCGGCCATCTGACGGAATTTTTTGTCAAAATTGCACAAGAAAATTTACTGTGGACTAAGAGGATGTGTAGATGAGAACGTTCCGCAGTACTTCGCAGTAGGTTTTTCATGGATCGGGAACGCAGCTAATGTTTCTGTGGGTTCAACTCCTCATGTGGGATTTTTTTTTGTGAAATTTTTGATTTTATTGTTTAAATGTTATTTATATATTATAATAACCTTATAGGTTTTAGAGCTTGTGTTCAAAATTTGAGAAGTACTCAACCGATTTGGACGAAGTTTTTAAGGGCAGGCCAACTGCAACACGGGGAAAGCTATGGCCTAACTGCAGATTTTTCAGTCCCATGACAAAATTTGTTTAAATGATTTTTAGAGGTTTTTCTTTGTGGTAAATTTGATTTTTGTGAAGCTTTATCGAGTTTTGAATATATTCATATAATAATTGTTTTTTGTTAAACATCAAATGAACGCTGAAAATGATCTGAAATGATCCAATACAGGAAAACCTGATATACAGGAAAACCTGTATTAGCCGGACTCGCACAGAACCAAGAAATTTGTCCGGCTGAGACAGATTTCCGGCTTATACAGGTTGGACTAAAAAACACGGGTTTTTTATTTTGTTTTATGATAATGTAACTATATACAAAACTATGCGATGAAACCTCGTAGTGTAAACTTTTGAATTTGTGTATTACTTTTGAGCCTAAAAATGTCCCAGTTCTTGAACAATAATCCGGTTTATAAAAAAATATGTTTCTTCGACATACATGTGACAATAATAAGTAGGAAAATTTCGAATTAATTTCAATTAGAGACGAGAGATGAAAAATACTCCCAATAAAACTGTTGTCTGACGTTTTTATGAAAGAAATTTTTCCTCTAAACTATGTCTTCCCTTCTTCTTGCTGAAACAAGATCTACTTGAAGCCTCTTTTTATAACATAAGTTAATAACTTTGTGCAAGATTTTATGCATTTTCAAAACATAAACTATTGCTGTGGGTTTGAATAACCCTTCCGGAGCTTGGAGACGAACAAAATCATTTTACATTGATTTTTCTATTTTAAGTTCATAGAACTCCAATTAGAATTCAAACTATAGATTTATTTTGGTATTTAGAACCTTGGTGGCTCAAAGTATTTTTCAGAAAATCCTAAAATCGTTTTTATTTGTATGGGGGAGAGGACAGCAAATATTCCGATTTTACCCACTGACTAGGGCAAATCAAATTTTTATGTCATGCTAGACACACTACTGTAACTAATTTTTTGATCGGGCGATTTGTTCTATGCTTTAGAAATGGTATACTAACTCTAAAAACATTTTTATATAGAAAAAAGTTTCCGGCTTATACAAAAAAAATTATGTCCGGGTTCGAGTTAAGCAGGTTCCGGCTTATCCAGATTCATGGAAAACCACTTCAAAATCACGGGACTTGAAAACTGTTCGGCTTAGGTAGGTTTCCGGCTTATACAGGGCCCGGCTTATACAGGTTTAACTGTATCTAAAAAATCTAAGGAATGGTCAATTCGATGTGAAAAATAATAAATTTGATTTCATAATTTTACTCAAATAAACTTACATAAGTTTTAATGAAATGAAGTTTTTCATTAAAACTTATGTAAATAACCGTTGTTGGAAATTTAGCTTTAATTATAAGCGCAAATTTTGACAAAGCTATTATTATATTGTATTTTCCCATTTGACCTGCGTTTTCCATGACCAGGCCCGGCTCAACCTAATATGCAGACCATGCAAGGCATGGGGGCGCCGAGCTAAAGGGCGCAAGAAAAGTAAAATTTTAGAAACTTAAATAAAATTGTTAACTTTTTTATACTTTATGTTGAACTATTATAATTCGTTGAACTTGTAATTATTTTATTTGTATGAATTATCTTTATATATAAAATCGTTTAACCTGAATGAGTGACTGACTGACTCATCAACGCCCACCCCAAACCCCTGAAGCTATAACTTGAAACTTTCACAGTATGTCCCAACCATTGCGTAGGCGCTCACTAAGGCGGGGTTTTACGAAATTTTACCCCTAAGGGGGTGAACGGGGGGTAAAGGGGGTTTGGGTGTTTTTAAACCGTGATTTTCGCCATTAATCCTGCTCGATAGGAGGCTGAAAAGTTTCACTCGGGGTCGCTGATCACGAATCCGGTGTTAGAATTTTAAAATTTTAAAGTTCGGAACGAGAGGTCATGAAGGCATAACGATTTTTTTCAAAAGTTTTTAAGTTATTTCGTTTTTGTTTTTGCGCAAGAAAATTTTTACAAAAAACTTTCACCCTACAACGGCGGGTATGCAAGCTATCTACACATATAATAAATCTGTAATTCTGTCTGTCTGTCGAATTTTGTTCCGACATCACGTGAAATCGGCCCAACCGATTTCGACGAAACTTTGCACACACGTAGAATTACTGGCAGAATAAATGATAGACTAATTTTTATTGACCTCCCCCCTCTTCTTCGATACCCCTCCCCTGATAACTTTCGAACCGTTCAACCGATTGGGGTGCGGCTTTCACTAATAGAAAAGTCATTCCTCAAGGAAATTTTTCGCCCACTAATGTCTACCCTCCCTCCGCTCAGTAAACCCCCTCGCCTGCTACCTCCTACAACAATGAGAGATTCGGATTCGGTTTTCTCCTTTAGGAAGACCAGCCCTTAGGGAAATTTTTCGCCCCCTAATATCTACCCCCTACCTTCTCGTAGACTCCCTCGCCTGCTATGCACTACAACACTGGTGGGACTTGGATTAGGTTTTCTCCATTAGGAAGGCCAGCCCTCAGGGAAATTTTTCCCCCACTAATAGCTACCCGCTCCCTGCTCGGTAAACAATGAATTACATCAGTGTGTTTAGAATGATAAAAAAAATTGATTTTTGCGTGTCCGTCCGTCGTCTGTCTGTCCGTCCGTCTGGGGCGCGAATTTCGAGCGCACCGATTGAGCTAGAGACTTGAAATTTTGCGCAGATCTGTTTTCCGTAAAATGCGAGACTAAGTTCGTTAACGCTTTTGCGAATATCTCAAAAACAGTGTTTCTTATCGAAAAAGTTCAAGAACAAAAGTTGTTTAGGACATCAAAATCCGATTGGAACAAATTTTAAAAAATCTTATTGGAAAGTTCGACTTCAAAGTGGAATTTTGGTACACCTGTTCGAATTTTGATACGAATATCACCATACGGGTTTCCCATAATTGCCAGTTTGGCAATTATAGCTTTTGGTTTGTTTGTTTGGTTTGTTTGGTTGTTTCCAAAATAGTTCAACCCATTGCGATAAAATTTATGGCCGCGGGTAAAGTTACTTGCAGAATAAAACATAAGATACTTTTTATTGACCTCCCCTGAAGGGATGGTCTGCTACATTAGTGAGAGCAGTCCTCAGAACGCTCAGGAAAAAAATTCGCCCAATAACATCTGCCATACTCTACGCAAAGTCAGACTCGAGGTCAAAAGCCGAGTAACTACCTAGCCGAGTAAAGGGTGGTTCTTCCAGGGGCGCGGAATCTACATATATTATTGTCTAATTTGAAATTTGCATGTATTTTTATAATCTTTTGGTGTAATGGGCAATAACCTTTTTCAAAATATATTGTCAAATTTTTCCCGATATTTCTCAGTATAGATAAAGATATAAAACGCGTGGCCGTAGGCCGCGTATGGGTTGGGGGTGAACCGTGAAGCGGTTCGGGGCGCAGCCCCTAGTTTTACATAAAACGTTTTGTGCCTTTAAATTTATTTACTTATCTGCCATATGTACACTTTTTTTTTAATTCAAACAAAAAGGGCGCAAAAAAAACTTGCATAGGGCGCAAAAAAAAAACTTGCATAGGGCGCATAGAACCATAGAGCCGGCGCTGTCCATGACCATCAACAAATCTGAGGGCCAGACATTTGACAAAGTGGGGATTGTGTGGTACGAGCCCGTTTTCTCCCACGGGCAAATATACGTTGTCCTCTCAGGTAATTTATTTGTGCCAATAGCTAGAATTTTGTTGTTTTTAATTTCAACTTTTCTTACGTCTAAAAAGGTCTTGAAAATTGAAAAAAAATATAGAAATGCTTTTCCCAGGGAGATTTACTAATCATACCAATCGCGAATATCTAAATATGTGTGAATGTGTATAAAAATGTGTGGATGTTGGAGTTATAGAATTCAAAATACAATAATTTATACAATTAAAATAGGTATGGCACAGCAAAATTGTATACATTTTTTTGAATTCATACTTTTTATACCCGTATGGTGAAACCAAAGGGTATATTAGATTTGCTTTACCGTTTGTAACGCCAAGATCCCGTCATCACACAAAAAAATGAATTACACCATTGTGTTTAGAATGATAAAAAAAAGTTGAATTTAGCATGTCCGTCCGTCCGTCTGTCCGTCCGTCCGTCCGTCCGTCCGTCTGTCCGTCCGTCTGTCCGTCCGTCTGTCTGTGGCGCGGATTGTGGGCGCACGGATTGAGCTAGAGACTTGAAATTTTGCACAGATCCGTTTTTCGTAAAATGTTAGGCTAAGTTCGTTAATGGGCAAAAATGGACCATTAGGGGGGGTACCCCCCATACGAACGAAAACGGTTTTTGTGAATATCTCAAAAACGGTGAATTTTATCAAAAAAGTCCAAGAACAAAAGTTATTTAGGATATGATTCTACATAAAACTCCCATACATCAAAATCCGATTGGAATAAATTTTAAAAAATCTTGTTGGAAAGTTTGACTTTAAAGTGGAATTTTGGTACAACTGTTCGAATTTTGATACGAATATAACCATACGGGTCTCCAATGATTGCCAGATTGGCAATTATAGCTTTTGTTATGTTTTTTATTAAAGTAAATAACCCGATTGATACATTATTTAAAAAAAACATAAAAGCTATAATTGCCAATCTGGCAATCATTGGAGACCCGTATGGTGATATTCGTATCAAAATTCAAACAGTTGTACCAAAATTCCACTTTGAAGTCAAACTTTCCAATAAGATTTTTTAAAATTTATTCCAATCGGATTTTGATGTATGGGAGTTTTATGTAGAATCATATCCTAAATAACTTTTGTTCTTGGACTTTTTTGATAAAATTCACCGTTTTTGAGATATTCACAAAAACCGTTTTCGTTCGTATGGGGGGTACCCCCCCTAATGGTCCATTTTTGCCCATTAACGAACTTAGGCTCACATTTTACGAAAAACGGATCCACGCAAAATTTCAAGTCTCTAGCTCAATCCGTGCGACCGCAATCTGCGCCACAGACAGACGGACAGACGGACGGACGGACAGACAGACGGACAGACAGACAGACGGACGGACATGCAGAAATTAATTATTTTTATCATTCTAAACACACTGGTGTAATTCATTTTTATGTGTGATGACGGGATCTTGGCGTTACAAACGGTAAGGCAAAGTTAATATACCCTTTGGTTTCACCATACGAGTATAAAAACTCATGTTAATGGCGAATATAGGGCCTAACTAGACTCTACGAGGCTTACTATTACCTCCTTGTGTCACACAATTTGTACGTCGATCAAAGTTTAAAGACAACCAATGTTAGAATAGAACAGATTGTGTAAAAAATTACAACTAAAATACGAAAAACTTAAATATGGTGAAATTTTAAGGTGAAACTAGCTTGGCCTTAGCTTGGCCCCAGATTGACCAAATAGTGGCGCTTTTAATGCGAAATTAGCCTCTACGAGGCCTCCTCTAAAGTTATCATGTCACAAACTATTGTTTGGAGAAACAGTAGTAAGTGCTAGAAGACCGCAAAAGATTTACCTCTATCTTCGGTAATACAGTCACTTTGCCCAATAATTTTGTATGAACTGAAACTCAGTGACTGCGAAATACAGTGGAGGCCCAATATAACGACCTACATATATAATGTTCAGCCCGTACGTTAAATCGGGTTCGTTATAACGAAATGCGCATTAAACATCAACATATGTTTTTATGAACATTATAATAATGAGATTTTAGATTGAGGTAAATTTTAATACGATTTATTCTTATGTGGGATAATGCTTTAATGTATGTATAAGCGTTACAAATCCAACTTAAACTGGGGGCATATTGCGGATCTCGAACAAACGCTAGTTCGATCGAGAAACCATGAATTGGTATTGCCTATCTCGATTTTGTGCTCGACATTGCATACCAATTTCTCGAAATTTAAGAGTAGTCGAAACAACATTTTTTTGCATAAATATCGCAAAATTCGCATTTCCAAAGAAAAAAAAAGTGGGTGCTGGCTTTTAAAAATACCTAAAAACCACAAAAAAATGTTTTTTCGAAAGTAATAATTTTTTACTGAACGCACATAGAATAATACAAAATTCTCTTATTAGTGGTTTTTTATAAAACCCAAATAAATATTTAAAGGGTTTTGTAGCATACCACTTGAAAGAATTTATCCGCATAAAGCAAAAAACTGCGAAAAACTTAAAAATATATAATGCATTTGAAATTTCCCAAAAATTTGCCTTGGGCTCGTTCGTTTTCTCGAATTTAATGCCTGATTGCTTATCTCGAAAATCGAGGGTTTCTGACATTTCTCTCTACCGATATTTCTCGAAAGGTCTTGTGCTTTCGAGACGGCAGTTGTGGTTTTAGACGGAAGTTGTGGAAAATGTTCGGAAGAAACACTTTACTGAATAAAGTGGAACAATTAAATGCAACTTTTCACTTTAACACCACAAAAATAAATAAAAATTATCTGTCAAAAATATTTCCCTTGGGGAAATCTCGAAATTGTCATGTTCGAGATACGTAATTCCATTGTCTCTCGAAATCGAAGTTGCCTTTCGAAGTCGCTGGTCTCGTTTTTCGAGATCCGCAATGTCTCCCCTGATTACATTACCTTAAAAGTTTAATTTTTCGCGACGGTTTCACGTATAACACACATTATTTAGGAAACAAATAGTTTTTCGTTTTATAGAATAACAAAATTTTTCGTCTTTCACTATAGAGTTGCTAATAATAATAATAATAATAATACAATAATATAATAATAATTCGAAACTGCTGTTCGCTATACTGGACGTTCGTTATATAGGTATACAATATAGTGGACGCCCGGAAGGGAAATCTTTTCTTCGCGGGTAAAAATATCTGTAACGGTTCTCGAAATATTTGAAAAAATAGTTTTTTACATATGTTATAACTTCAAAATAAAACACGCGTTTAAATATAACTTATTTATTAAACAAGATAGGAATTAATTACTAAATGTTAATACGATGGCTAGCTGATAATGACTGACTGCCTTGGACATCGAAATAAGGAGACAAAGAATAGATCACAATTGTAGCTAGATCACAATCGTCACATTACCCCCTCCTTAGTTCGTTGTTCATTACAAAAAAAAACAAAAGAACTATTTTTACAAATTTTTACAAATAGCCCCTAAGTATATTTAATAGGCTTTCTTGGCCTTAAAAACCGCTTTTCTAAAACTTGTGAATTGCTAGAACTAGCCTCTATATTTTTTTCAAAATTTTATGTTTGATCTAAGGGTTGTGAAACCTTTGAATTATAATCACTTAATTTAGTATATTTATCGTTAAGAATAGAGTTAACAGAATTGTTTTCAGTTTCATTACAACTTAACATTTGATTTATATGACGCTTCCAAATCTTATCTGTATCTATCACTGAAACTAAATATGTTTGTTTACCAATGATTTTTACAATTTTAGCTTTAATCCAGCTAATTTTCCCTGGAATACTATAATCCTTAACCATAACAAAATCATTTAACTTGAAACTAACTCTATCTCTTCCTTTAAAATGCAATTTTTGTTTATTTTGTTGATTTTCAACATTTTTTTGAACATTAGTTAAGTCTAACTTCTTATTACCAAAAGGATTAAGTAGATCCAATCTTGTTCTCAGCTTTCTGCGTAAGAACAATTCAGCTGGTGAAACTCCAGTAGTTGCGTGAATAGAACTTCTATAATCTAGCAAAAAGCGACTCAAAATAGCGTCCATGTTAGAAACACTAGAACCAATTAGTGCGCGCTTTAAACCGTTTTTAACTATTTTCACGGAACTTTCCGCTTGCCCATTTGTAGCAGGATTTCCGACAGGAATTGTGACATGGTCAATTCCATTGCACTTGAGGAACGTCTGAAATTCAGAGGAAATAAAACAAGTTCCGTTATCTGACACTAATACCTTGGGTATTCCGAATCTTGCAAAAACACCACGTAAAGCAGAAATTGTAACCCTACTAGTACTAGAACCTCCCATGTCGAAACACTCAAGCCATTTACTGTGACTATCCACGATCACCAAAAACCATTTGTTCATAAACGGCCCCATGTAGTCAACATGAATTCTGCTCCAAGGCTCTGCTGGCCACTGCCAAGTCACTAAGGAACTTTTGCATGGGCTACTGCGCGTCTGCAAACAACCATTGCAAGATTTTGAAATGTTTTCTAAATCCGCATCCATACACGGCCACCAACAATAATTTCGAGCCATTGCCTTCATTTTGCTTGCTCCTAAATGACTTTTGTGTATCTCCCTTAACACTCGTTCTCTCAGAGACAGAGGAATTACGACGCGATAGCCCCAAACGCAGTCCTTTTCAATATTAAGCTCATTTCTTCTATTGTAGAAAGGACGCAACTCTTGAGAAATTTCGCTTTCTATCCAACCCTCTAACAAATACTTTTTAACACTTTCGAGAAGGCTATCCGACTTCGTATCCTTTCTAATCTGTTCGAACGTAATAGGCAACTCACCGATGTCATTCACATAATTAATATATACGTTTCCAGAATCTACAGATTGCTCACTACTGAAACTTTTGTCAGAACCCGGAGACCTAGAGAAATAGTCGGCGATATTATTTTTTGACTGAACATATTCAATTTTAAACTGGTACGCAGACAACGCTAAAGCTACTCTTTGCAACCGATTAGCCGCAAGCTCAGGAATTCCTTTCTTTGGTCCAAAAATATATACTAAAGGCTTGTTATCTGTTACTAGCGTAAAACTTCGCCCATACAAATAATGGTGAAACTTTTTGACCCCGTAAAAAATCGCCATAGCTTCCCGATCTAACTGCGAATAGTTCCGCTCGCTAGTAGTAAGTTTTCTGGATGCGAACTCTATAGGCCTTTCCAACCCGTTGGGGTACACTTGAGCCAAAACAGCCCCCAAACCAACTGGACTCGCATCTACGACTAGCTTTGTTGATAAACTCGGGTCAAAATGTGCTAATGCCCTATTTTTCATCAGTTCTGACTTAATTTGATCAACCGCTGCGGAGTGATTTGACAACCAAACGAATGTAACATTTCGTTTAAGCAACTCATACAACGGTGCACATAGGTTTGTGATGTCCGGCAGAAACTTCCTATAGTAATTTATGACTCCTAAAAACGATTGTAACTCTTGAAGCGTTTTAGGATAAGTTAAACTTGAAATCGCTTGCAATTTATCCGAGCATGGACGCAACCCATCTTTATCTATAACATGTCCTAGATACGTTACCGATTTTTGAAAAAACGAACACTTATCTTTAGTTAATCTAAGCCCTGCATCGCTCAAAATAGATAACACTGGATGCAATCTACTTAAATGAGATTTGCGATCGGAAGCAGTGATCAACACGTCGTCTAGAAAAACTATCACCCCTTCGATTCCCGAAAGTAACCCTTCCATGACTCGCTGAAAAATTGCCGGCGCAGATGACAATCCAAAAACTAGTCGACTGTATTGAAATAAACCCTTTGTGGTTGAGATGGTTGTTAATTTCTTCGACTCAGGATCCAGTACCAACTGCTGGTAAGCCATAGATAAATCTAGCTTCGAAAATTCAACGCCACCATGCAATCGTGCAAAAAGTTCATCAATTCGCGGAATTGGATACTGCTCAACCACCAAGCTGGGATTTACAGTGATTTTATAATCACCACAAATTCGGACTTCACCCGACTTCTTCAACACGGGTACTATCGGTGTGCCCCACTCACTGTACGAAACGGGTACAAGAACACCTAAATTCACTAATTTATCAATCTCCTTTTCCACTTTTTGCCTGAGTGCAAAAGGAATTGAACTTGGTTTGAAAAACTTAGGACATATCCCCTCTTTGAGTTTTAGTGACACTAACCCCTTATTAAATGTTCCCAACTCACCCGAAAAAAGGTTAGCGAATTTTTCCACTACTTGCTTATAATCACAATTCTCATTCTGTGACAAAAAATTAATTCCTTGGAGAGTGACGTTAAACTGCTTCATAAAATTACGCCCTAACAATGGTGGACCGCCATTTTTTATGATCAGGAAATCAATGCTAAAAATTTGGCTTTTATATTCAATCGGAATTTTACAAAGTCCCACTGGTTTAATTTGCGCACCATTATAGCTCGAGAGATTAACATCGGTATGTAAAAGTTCAAATTCACAAAAATATTCACGATACGTCTGCCATGACATTACAGAAACTGAAGCCCCCGAATTAAGTTCCATCGAACACGAATTACCATTCACAATAACTTCCAGAGTTATCGGTTCACAGCTGTTGAAGTTTGATTTACAAGAAAACAAGGTTAGATCAGAATTATCTAGAAAATTGCATTTTTTAGTAGACTCATTTTTACTTATACCTGTCCTACCACACATTTTCTTCAAATGACCCTTTTGCTTACACTTGTTACATTTAAAATTTTTAAACCTGCAATTCGTTTCGTGATGATTCGTATATCCGCATCTCCAGCAACATTTATTGCTTCCCGAGCTGCGCTGAGCGTTGTTGTCACGTCCAGATTTTACTCCACTGCTGCCACTGCCATGATTGTTTTCGTTCTTCAAACGCATCGCCTCTTTTGACCTCAGACGAAAAATTCCCTCGCTCGTTGTTTCCTGTTTCACAGGTTCATAACGATATCGAATGCAATCCGTCGCTTGAGCAATTTCAATTGCCTTCTCCAGTGACAATGAAGCTACGTCCTCTAAAAACAGTTTGTCCTTGATCGGTCCTTTGTCGAATCCGATGATAAATTTATCTCGTACAATAGTATTAAGTTCGGAACCAGCAAAACTACAGTTTACCGCTAACGATCGCACTCGTGCCGCCCATTGTTGTACGGTTTCAGAGCTCTCCTTTGTTGCACAATAGAATTTATAGCGTTCTGAAAATCCCGACACTGATGGCTTGAAATGATTATCAAATGCCTTAACTAGATTTTCAAATGTTGTATCATCTATTTTGTTAGGATGAAGTAGACTGCTTAATAATTTAAACGATTCCTCAGTTAAAGCGTTTAACAGCAATGCCCTCTTCTTAGCTTCACCGGTGTCGCCGATACCATTAGCGATGAAAAAACTGTTTAGTTGGCTCTTAAAAATAGACCAACTATTTCGCTGATAATCGAATTTGCTGACGTTTCCCAAACTAGCCATCTCCAAAACTATTAATTCCAACAATTCTTATTCGAAAATTAAATTTTAATTTTGCACCTTATTATTTTTCCTCGTCGCCAATTGTTATAACTTCAAAAAAAAACACGCGTTTAAATATAACTTATTTATTAAACAAGATAGGAATTAATTACTAAATGTTAATACGATGGCTAGCTGATAATGACTGACTGCCTTGGACATCGAAATAAGGAGACAAAGAATAGATCACAATTGTAGCTAGATCACAATCGTCACAACATATGTTTTCCGAAACTTTATATAGTGCATAGGAAAGTCATTTTATGTTGTTCACATAAGATATTTCAGTTTTCAGTAAACTCAATCAAACGAATAACTTAAATATTGACCAATTTTAAAATAAAACTAGCTTGGCCTGGCCTTGGCCAAACAGTGGGCTTTTAGTACGAAACTAGCGTCTACAAGTCCTACCCTAGAGCATAGAAAAATATACTTAAATAGAACTGTCGCTTCAGGGGTTTTCCATATACCAGTGTAAGAGGAAGCGGGATGAACTTAGGAATTTTATATACTTTCTCTCTTTACCACATTCATCAGATAGGAAACATAAAAAAAAGTGCTAAAAGCAAGCAATCAGGGTTAGTCAGCTATATTCTAAACGTTAAAAATTTCTCTAAAGTATGGAGCAAAACAAAAATTGTTAGTATGGTTTTAACTGTTTAAGTGTTTTTTAGTCATGTTTATGGTGAAAGGAATTTTACTAAAGATTCTTAATGCGGAAAAAATTGAATTACAATGGAAAAATTGCACTTAAACTGTTTTGTTGTACTAAAATGCAAATTCATGCGTGTACTAAAACTTTGCACATCCCTGAAATTTCTATTTGACATTTTCTCTTACACCCGACCCCCTTTGTCATTTGTACCAGAACATGCAAGGCAAGTTGAGGTGAGAGGCAAGCGGATTTTTTGTTTTGAACTATTTGTTTATGTTTCAGTATCTTATCCTTCAAATAAGAATAACAGGAAGACAGAATCTGCACATCTACAGTGTCCGTGAGTGAAGCATTTTTTCTGAATAGCCCCAAAGAGATTTCTGATTATCCCCAAAGAGATTTTACCGTCCGAAAAGTCACATTTAGTCACATTTTTTCACATTTCCACAGCATGTCACGTTATTTTATGTTTTTATCATTAATAAGCGGTGAGTTTTGCATCGAAATTAATTTAGTTTGCGCGAATTAAGTCAGTAAATTAAACAAAATTCGATGAAAACCGAAACGTCAAAACTGGCTTCAATTATAAACACGAGAACTGTCAAATAGATGGTATTGCCATATAACTTTTATTTGTACTTAAACTAAAAATAGCGCCAAATTTAAAATTTATGGATGTTTTTGTATACCCTATTCTAAAATACAACCTAACATTTGTTATACAATAATCCCCCGCTTTACGGACGGGATGCGTTCTACGGAAACTGTCCGTATATCGAAAATCCGTAAAACGAAACCTATTTTAGTATGAGATTGTACTGGGAATAAATAGATGTGTTCCAATCAATAGAAATGTCCGTAAAAATAAACCTATTTTAGTATAAGATCGTATTAAAAATAGATAGATGCGTACCAAAAAAATCCGTAATACGAAACAGATTAGTATAATATATTAAAATAATTATTTAACCACTAGAATAATGAGAAAACTATATAATTATAGAAAAAAAATATTTATACTACTTGAAATGGAGCATAAATCAATTGAATATGTTAAAACCAACAAAATATTATGGGACAAATCATGCCGCGGACAAAAAAACGTAGCTGTTTCTACGTAGGTTTCTGCTAGTTTCGTCAGAATTCAAATTTCATTGTGGGACAGAAAGCAGATTCTGCTTCTGCTGCTGCTTCTGCTTCTGCCTCTGCTGCTGCCTCTGCCCAATTGGAGTTCTCGCTTAAGAATAGCAAATAGATTTTTTTAAAATACACCGCACTGCAGTTTTTTATTGCCTTTTTTTAATTATCTTTTGTGTATACACAAAATGTGTCAGAAATTTCGGGGAAATTAAGTATGTACATTTACAATAAATACAACATTTTTTCTTTTTCTTTTTCTTGATTTTTTTCTGTGATTCAAAAAAAAAATTTTTTTGTCCGTAATAGCGAATTTTTTTTATCCGTATAGCGAATTTGTTCCTATATTAGTCATGTCCGTAACTTCGAATTTCCGTTAAACGAGCGTCCGTATAGCGGGGGATTACTGTACTCCTTTTATACCTTTAAAATGGCGTACCTAAAAAAATAACTGAAACTAAACTCCTATTACCCTTCTGCAAACTAATTTCATTGTTAGGATAATATTAAATGAAGTATGACTTGAGCAGAAAACATTTTATTTTCGCTCTTATTCAACTTAACAAAACACAAATCATGGACAAAAAATAACCAAACGTTAATATTTCTTTTCCAGTCTTGCAAAGAGCATTATAGAGAAGTTGAAAATTCTCTATAATGCTCTTTATTTTAACTGAAAACCAGCGTTTTTTAAACTATTTGTACAGGGGTTTGGATGGAAAAAATAGTTACAAACAAAAGTGTATTGAAGAGTTTTACTAAATTTCGTAATGTTAATACTATTTATAAATAAAAAGTCTGAAAACATTTACTTCATTTACGGATTGCAAAAATATTTTTTTCCTTGTACTAAACATTAATATATATCTGGCAATATTGGTTCTCAACTTTTATAAACATGACATATATTTTCTCATTCCCTCTCAAATGCGAAGCGAGAGGCCTTTGCTCGCGCTGCAAAGAAGAGATAGCGCGACTTTCCCCTCATTTTAGGGGAAATATTTCAAAAATTTAGTTCTGAGCAAAAGTTCTATTTAAGTATATTTTTCTATGCCTAGAGTTATCACGTTACAAACTATTTTTTGAGAGAAAAACACTAAGTGCTGGTGAAATCTTTTGCGGTCTTCTAGCACTTACTACTTTTTCTCCAAACAAGAGTTTGTGACATAACTTTAGAGCAGGCCTCGTAGAGGATAGTTTCGCATTAAAAGCGCCACTATTCGGTCAATCTGGGGCCAAGCTTGTCCTACAAAAAATTCGCTGATGGTTTTGAAAGACGATGGAACATTCCAAATTGTGTGGGAGCAAATAATGGAGAGCATATGACTATTAGGACTTCACCAAACTCTGGGACGACATTTTTTAACTATAAAAAAAATTCGTCTATTGTATTGTTAGCTATTTGTGATCACAATTATTCACAACTTCGTCCTCGTAAGGATAACGAGAAGACCTGAAAGGATAACGTGATTATTCTTTTCCTCAAATTTTCCGGGAAAAAATCTATTCTGGGAGATTTTGGGGTCGCCATTTTTGGGTTTTTCAACAAATGATGGGTGGGGGGTTGGGTTTTGGCCCCACCTTTTTCAAACGCATAGCCGAGAAATTAAGTATTCACTCAAGTGTACACGGCAAAAAATCTTGGAGTGCATTACAACCAAAATTGGATTACGCTGGACCTATATGTAATCCAATGCAAAATTCTAATCCAGTAGTATGGATTAGAAAAATTTGGTATTAAAATCTACAATTTTGATTAAATTATAGACTTAAGTAAGAGTACTTAAGATCAATATATAATAAAAAATGATTATAATATGAAGGCAAAAAAGACTAAAATATGTTCGATAAATCGCATGCATTAAATTCCAATCAAAAATTGTATTTAGATTTCGTCGATATAATTTTTGGATTGAAAAATACTCCAAGATTTTTGTCGTGTACCATATTAACGGACTTTTATATGGATGAGGTACAAAATTTATTTTAAAACAACATTTCTGCCCGCTACGCTTTACGTAGCTGATGTGAACAGAACATGACTTTCTAATACGAACTACCACCTCTTCAATTTCAACAAAAATATACGTATAAAATTCACTTAGGGTGCTATATTTCAGGAATGGTAGAATATAGTTATTCTAGAATTGACATTTAGAGTTAATTCTAGAGCCAACAAATCCGTTTCAGAGTTAACATTTAGACGTGACTCTGTAAACAAACCTTCCAAGTAAAAATAGTTCGAATAAAACATTTGCTCTATATTATAATTCACAAATAGAGGAATTATTCCTAGTTGACTTATATAAAGAAATTTGAACTCTTCTACCTTGTCCACATCCTTAGTGGTCAGGTCAGGACTTTGTCACTGATCGGCGTCACCCTGATGAGACCCACCATAGATTCTTAAGATCGAAACTTAATGTTTCCCTCTTTTCCGATTCCTCATTCTTTCCATTTAAAGTCAATTCAAATAAATAATAGTTTTGGGTGAATAAAACATCTACAGCCTTATTAATGAACGTTAGTTAATTTTTATCAATGGTTTACGCAGTGGATAACTCGAAATTCTTATTAATAAAAAATTTTAAGAGTTAACTGACGTTAGTTAACTCTGTGTTAGCTAACATACCGATTTCCTCGAGTTAAGGAGTTGATAACTCGTGACGGCGCATAACTCTTGCAAAAAAGACTGGAAGAAACAATGATCCATTAAAAAAAAATTAAAAAAAAATTTAAAAAAAAAGCTTTTATTAAAAAAGAATGTACTAAAAAGAAAAAAATAATTTTCTGGACGCTGTGTATCACAAATATAAAAGCTTTTTAAAAGCGAGATAAATTTTTATTTTATTGTTTTATGCTTTATCTCGCTTTTTAAAAGCTTTTATATTTGTGATACACAGCGTCCAGAAAATTATTTTTTTCTTTTTAGTGCATTCTTTTTTAATAAAATCTTTTTTTTTTATTTTTTTATTTTGTTCTTTTTAGTCTTCGAATATATATCCTTACATTTGAGATGTCCTTACAGGCTTTTTAACTTGAGAATCGTATTCAGCGACCCCAAAAACCCCCAGAATAGATTTTTTTTCCGGAAAATTTGGAGAAAAGGATAATCACGTTATACTTACAGGACCTTCCGTTATCCTTACTGACTTTTTAATGACAGATTCGGATTCAGCGACCCCAAAAACCCCCAGAATAGATTTTTTTCCGGAAAATTTGGAGAAAAGGATAATCACGTTATCCTTACAGGACCTTCCGTTATCCTTACAAGGACGAAGTAGTGAAAATATTGTATTGTCATCGGACTTATATAAGTGTGCAAAATTTCAAGTCAATCGGACAAGTGGAAGTGGGTCAAAATTGGGTTGCAAGATTTGATCTGACAGACAGACAGACAAACAGACACGAAGGCAAGCTAAATAAAAGCTTTTAAAAATGCAATTTATGTTGTTATATTATATTACCTTATCACTTGAACACCAATTTTCTGGTCGCTTTCGTTCAATTTTTAAATTTTCCATTTTGAATTACTTTGCAGTCAATCACAATTAAACTAAAAACACTAATTTCACTCCTATTTTAATACCGTATCCAAGGAAACGAATTTAAAAAACCCAAATATGAGTCAAATGTAAAAGATTTTCGTATTTTTTGGTACAATTTGGCTCAAGGGTTGCCGTATTCAAGCTAAATTTTTAAATAAAATACGAGTTAGCTATTATATGGAGGAAAAATTTTTATTAATAAGAATAGTTAACTAATGTATAAGTTTGCTATCTCGGAGTTAGTTAGCACATGAGTTATCTCCGTGTTAGGGATTTTTTATTAATAAGGCTGCTAGAATTTGCATTTACGATTACAGCTAGAACCAATAAATCCGTTTCAGAGTTAACATTTAGAATTTAAGCGTACTCTACTGTACTTACTTTGAGGAATTTAACTTCCGCTTCAGTATATTTGGCTTGAGGACCTGGTATTATAAACATTTTTACGTGGGCTAATATATCCCTTTTTAATTCTGCATCATTTCTGTAAACAAACATCTTTCAGGTCGAATCACATAAGTAAGCTAATTAATTTTTATTTACATTTCAATTTTCCAGTTGTTTTTCAACTTTTTATGCAGAAATTTATAGTTATCATTTAATTGAAACAATTCGTTTTTTGATATCTCAAAACAAACTACACCTTTTTGCGGCATTTTAGATTTTTTTGTTTTTATTCTTTGTTGCTATGGTAACTCACCAGCCACATATATCCATACGTATCTGTTATGTCCCCTAATTTTGGAGGAAATGGAAAACAGTGTTTTGAAAACTTTCGATACTATTAATTACTCAAGCCTAGTGAGCCTACATATAAAGAGAGTGGATAGGTCGGAACCAACTATTTCCGTTAAGTTTGAATTTTTACCTGATGATGACAGATTTAAACCAGAAGTATTTTAAACCATTTTTACTAATATTTTGTGTACGGTTTAAGACTTTAAAAAATTATTCGGCCGCTAAAATCGTGTAATTTTTAAAATAAAAAGTCCAAAATACTACACTAACACAAACAAATCGCCTTTGCTTTGCGAAAAGATGGCTGAACTTTCGAAATAAAATAAGAGTTACTGTTTTGTGCCGTACTAAAGCTACAAACGGCACAAAACAGTAACTCCAAGATGGTCCACCCTTTAGAAAGAAAAAAAAGTGACATTAAAACATAAACAAGTGACATTAAAACATAAACTCAACTTTGACTTGAATAGAAGACAAATTTTTTGTGCCTTAAAATATTAATTACATAATTAAGATGCTAGTGTCGAAGAAGTTCGGTGAAGCGATCGCGGTATAGCATTCGAGCGGCTGCCTTCTCGCAGGCAGGAATATAGGCGGAGGCTCTTGTGGACGCTGAGAAGACGGCCTTACTGAATCAATCATGGGCGAAGGGTTACTCGCGAAAGGGTGCTGCTCTGGCGGGCGCTGCTCTGGTGGGCACGCAAAAAAAAATTACAACTAGTAATACACTCACTAATACATTAACAACCGTCCACTTACATTTTCGAATTCGGACGAAGCGGCCACTTCGAAAGTACTTCGAAAGCCACATGGCCACTCTCTTTATATGTAGGCTCACTACTCAAGCCATGGCACAAACCATCGCACACATCCATTCCCAACAACTGAACGTCCGAAGCTGTGCTAACTCGAAAACTAATTTGAACTGTACCACATAATTTTTATTTATTTTTAATCAAAATACGATTTATTTTAACGAGGCCTTTATTTTAAATATTTTTAAAAAATGCAGCAGTTTTATTTACCTAACTTTAGTAAAATTACCAAATGAATGTCATACAACGAATAATACAGCTCAAATTCCATATGTTAAAAATTCGATAATTTCATTATCTTTTAAGATTTTCACCTTAGCGTAGCCGCATGAAAAAATCGACTTTACTCGCTCGATTTTGAGGAGCAAAGTTCTTGTTTTTTTACCAGTGGCAACACTAGATTACTTTTCCTTACCTCCGGTAAGAAAAGTGTGCAACTGGTAGAAAACAACGTTCTCAGACCGTGTCTCCACTTAGGATTTTTCATCGCAGAGATTTTTGATTGACCTATCAGAGCTCGAGTTGACGGCGATAAAAAAATCCCAGAGATAAATTTCATGAAATCTTGCAATTGCAAAATTTCATGGAATTTCCCGATTCAAGATGGCGGAATCTAAATTCTCCCGACAAGTAGTTGCAAAAATAACTAATTTTTACAAACAATACGATACAAAAGGCTTTGGAAGGGAATATATAACATAAGAGGTTTTTCTTTTCGCCTGATTTTCTTTGTTTCTAATATTTTGCAATAATTGTGGCAACGTGTTGGACTATAAACTATGATCTACTTTAGAGAATATGGTGTGCTAAAAAACACTCGCTAACATTGAATCCATGGAGCAGGAATCTAACCACAGCTTTGGACAACTTTCAAATAGATCGAGCGCGTATTTTGCAGCCCTGTTGTCTCCATCGTTAAAGGCGTGGTGTTAAATCAAATGGCGGTATTTTCGAATAATGTGTTCTATGATTTGTGGCTGTGGCCCAATAAATATAAAAAAAAAGTTTTGAAAAATACCAATGCGTTCTCATTTGGCATCAATTTTTCTTTGTGACAGTAATTATGGCTAGACTAGGTAGTTTGACGAAAAGTGATCAAAGTGTGCAACCCCTAAATATTATCCAATCTTCTTAAAATTTGGCATATATATATTTTTCATCACTGAGACTCGGGGCGTAAGCAAAGTCATATGAAAATCACATCTTTGGAAAAATGAAACACCCTAATGTACGTGAATTAATCTTCTCTCACTGCACATAAATGGTGCAGCGAGTAGGTTTTATGGAATAATGTTACACGTGCGCCATGAAAAAGGCGACACGTATGATCTGGCGTGTACAGTCGGGATCACGACCGACACCCGAGCCCCCCCCTGGAACCCTCAACTCGGCAAACCAATGACTTATTAAGGTGGGTTTAGAAAGACGGGTATTTCTATTTTTACTGGCAAAGTGAGCGGGATAGCGATATTCAAATTTCCGTGCGCGAAAAGTCGATCACATCAGTGTCTCACATGTACTTTCCCTTCCACTTTATGGCAAATTGTCAAAGTGAAATAAAAAGTTGTTGGCAGCTTTAGTTGAATTGTTGTGTAAAATGAATGCGCTAGAAATAAGTATTTTTTTTAGATATGTTATTTGATTCTGATGATGATAACACTGAAGTTAAAGAAACTAAAATGCGTAGCTTTCACATAAACATCAAACTTAACCTCACTTTTGCTGGCTGCCATAATTCAGGGTTGTCATGTTGTTGGCAGGGCTAGAAAGTGCCATAATAAAGGGTTGGCATTTTGTTGGCAGGGCTGGGAAGACCAAAGTGTTTGTTGTTGTTTACTGCCATAACTTTCCTATCGTCGATGAAAATTATGGATAGTAAAACCACTACATGCAAGCAAAATTTCCAGTATAATTTTTACTGAGTGGCTTGTCGTCCCTTTCCCACTTGATGAAAAAGTCATAAGAAATCTGGCATTTCACTCACTTTTCCAGTAAAAATATAAATACCCGTCTTTCTAAACCCACCTTTACACACGGCAACTTTAAACCGATACACGATACAAAAAGTTACTCATTTGTGCTACACGCGGAGACAAGTTGCCGGAAACTTCTGTATATTACACAATGAGTGTTTCATGTTTGTGTGAAGAACGAACCCATTCTTTGTGATTTTGTGCTTGTGTGCGTATTTTGTCGTCTTGTTTCTACTTTCGGAACTAGCGACATTAGCCACCGTTTCCCTCACTTCTTGCGCCTATACTTAAGAAAAGTCGCCGCTTAAGTTGCCCCGTGTAAAGGTGGGTTTAGAAAGACGGGTATTTATATTTTTACTGGCAAATTGAGTGAAATGTCAGATTTCTTATGACTTTTTCATCAAGTGGGAAAGGGACGGCAAGCCACTCAGAAAAAGTTTTACTGGAAATTTTGCTTGCATGTAGTGGTTCTACTATTCATAATTTTCATCGACGATAGGAAAGTTATGGCAGTAAACAACAACAAACACTTTGGTCTTCCCAGTCCTGCCAACAAAATGCCAACCCTTTATTATGGCACTTTCTAGCCCTGCCAACAACATGACAACCCTGAATTATGGCAGCCAGCAAAAGTAAGGTTAAGTTCGATGTTTATGTGAAAGCTACGCATTTTAAATGGAAACGGGAGGTAATAATAATTATGTTATTAATTATAACACCACACAAAATGGTTTTGTTAGTGAAAATTGAAGTGCTCGAAAACGTCCTGCTAAGAGAAGGTGATATGCAGTGACAGTTTGCCATAAAATGGAAGGGAAAGTACGTGTGAGACACTGATGTGATCGACTTTTCGCGCACGGAAATTTGAATATCGCTATCCCGCTTACTGTGCCAGTAAAAATATAAATACTCGTCTTTGTAAACCCATCTTAAGGTTAAAAATTGACAAAATCAGCTGATCTTTTAACTGGTGTGGTGAAAATTCTTATAAAATTTTAACTGGTGTGGTGAAAATTCTTATAAAATTTTAATGTTTGTATTCCACAACACAATTAACATTAAAAAACATTTCTAACCTAAAAATTCTTGTACTGAGGGACCCAGTGAACAAAAAATGCCTTATTAAAACCTTATTGAGGCATTATTGTTAATGCTTACCTGTACCTTATTGTTGCCTTAACTTTGTAAAGGGTGGTTAAATTTTAAGGGCCGATGTTCAATGTGAACCACACCTAAACGTCAAGTTTTTTTCTGCATTTCATTTGACATTTCTCAATTTCAGACTAACTCAATTTGAACCATGGGAAGATACACAATCGAGCAACGCGTTAAAGTTATTCAGGCTTAGTGTGGCTGAAGAGCCGTCCACCTCAACTCGTCGTCGTGCCCAACAATTGCACCCCCCACGCTCGTCGTTGATGAACATTATGCATAAAGACTTGCATTTACACGCTTACAAGGTGCAATTGACTCAAGCCTCTTGACCATTTCAAGCGTCGTCAATGGTCAGAATGGTGGCAAGAAATGGCAACAGTGGATGATCAATTTTCGAAGAAAATCATCTTCAGTGATGAGGCACATTTTCATAATAAGCCTGAATAACTTTAACGCGTTGCTCGATTGTGTATCTTTCCATGGTTCAAATTGAGTTAGTCTGAAATTGAGAAATGTCAAATGAAATGCAGAAAAAAACTTGACGTTTAGGAGTGGTTCACATTCAACATCGGCCCTTAAAATTTAACCACCCTTTATAAGCCATTTCCCATTATATAAGGCAAACTACTAAGGCAACATTAATACTAGATGTTTTTCTTGCCGGTGATGGCGCTGATTGCTTAGAAGGTAAAAATCTTTGCTTATATATGGTTGTTGTTTTGAATAAAAGAGGTTTTGTTTTGAATATATATTTAAATAAAATTTATTGCACATATAAAAATAAAAATAAAATTAGGCCTTCAGTGGCATTTGTCACATGTTTCAGTTTGTCTCTCTGTGTACACGATATCTCGAGAACCAACTAACGTACGCGCATGAAAGTTTACAGACGTGTTGGGTTCCAAAAAAAGGTCAGTTCTGTCATCTTTTGGATTAACAGGAAGAATGGCGAGTTGTTTGGTACATTCGCAGTTTTTATTAAAACTAACTATTTTTATGTATATGTGTGTATAAAAGAAATTGAAGACAATACAATTCCCGAAATTTTTGCTTTTTGACGGTTATCGAAATATCAAGTCGTTCTCGACATATTTCGTGTCATTAAAAGAAAAGATTTTTGAAGATTAACTCGAAAGCAAATGACGTTCAGTATATAAGTTACAGAAAAGAACATAAGACGTCATATGCTGCTCACATCAGATTTTTTTTAACCACAATTTTCTTGTTTTCTAGCCTTGAACTTTTGCTGGCATTTCCTGTTGTTGGCGTCGCTAAACTGTTTTTTTTATTGAAGTTTGATATTTGAAGAAACTGACGAAATGGTCGGCCCATGCATCTGTAATAATGGGAATATATATTATAATATGTGATATTTAAATGCAACAAAATTTTTATTACGAAAAAGAACAGATTTGAAAAATGTCAAATTTTTCATGTTTTCTTTCCCTTTGTTGCCGTCCAAATTAAATTTTTCTATTAACGCAGGCACAAATAATTTCATCAGCCCAGTTGTCGAATGATAGCCAGCCACTGGATGCAGATTTCGTAATATTTTTATCTTAAAATACATATCATTTATTAATCAATGCTGACGGTAGTTGGCATGTGTTGAGGATGAACTACAAGCATTATTTAGAGCAACACTAGTCGAGAAACGTCAAACGTTGGACGTTTTTGCACTTTATTTGCGTTTAACACTTTAATCCGATTTCAAAATGACACGAGGGTATTACCACAAATAAACATACTCAGATAACCAGTGCCCATAGTAGCATCTGAACCCATTTTTAACTCGTAGCCGACAGTCGTAGCTGACAAAACGATTTTGTTTTAGAGAGCTTAAAAGCTTTCATTGCATCGACGAAGAGTAAAATGCCGAAACGAACCGACTACGATCGTTTGCTAGATATCCTCTTCCCCTTGTGCCTTTCGGCGATCAAATAGAATGTTGGATTTACTTGTTTGTTTTCTATTTCGCCTTCACCATCATTGCATGCGACTTCAATTTAGAGTGGAATCCGGTATTATATTTTCGAAATTCGAAACGGAAGGTCCTGTAAGGATAACGAAAATATCCTTTTTCCCATTTTTGCCCGGAAAAATTGGCATTATAGGGTTTTTCGGGTCGCTGATCACGAATCCGGTGTTAGATTTTCAAAGTTAAGTTGGAAATAGACGCTGGTCGGTACAATTGTAGAGCCAGTTTGAGGTCGCATGCGATAATTGTATCGTGTGTGCGCACGAAATGACGGTTGGGGCCGATATCGCACGGTCGTACGTCGCTGAGCCAAAACCTGCGGTTGCATGCGGCAGATTGTATCGTTTGTGGTCTGCCATGCGACCGTCGCGTCGGTACGATATTATTATTTCACAACTGTTGTGCGGTGTGCTTCGAGAGATATTTACTAATAAAAAATGGTGTCGATTAAACAAAAGGATTTTTGGATTGGATTTATTGAAAAATATCGGTCGTTTCCGTGTTTATGGAATATTTTTTGCAAAGAATATTCTAATAAAAGTATTAGGGAAGAAGCTCTGCAGGTTCTTGCCGAGATGTCCAAGGAAATTTATCCACAAGCAAATAAAGATTTTGTGCGGAAAAGTGTCGCAAATCTGCATACCTCATTTAGTCGTGAATTTAAGAAAATTCAAAAATCAAAGCATACCGGATGTGGTACAGAGGACGTATATAAAACGAGCTTGTGGTATTACGAGAACCTCCTTTTCTTGAAAGATGGTGAAATCGCTAGAGAGGGAAATTCGACCTTGTGAACGCGAAAACATTGATACAACAGATGTACGTTATACACCTTTAAACTGCATCTTTTTATTTCAATTAAATCCATTTTAAGGCATATATTTCACCGCCTCTTACTCCAAGTGACTCCGTCTGGAGCTCTGGTCCTTCTTCATCTTGCTCGACATTAAAACCTAAAAAAAACCTACTTTAGCGCAGCAACAAACGACTTTTTTAGAAAAAGTAAATGCATATATGGAGAAACAAGACGACGATAAAGTGGAAGATGAGTTTGATGTTCGCGGCAAACGAATTGCTGCGCATTTTAAAAACATGGAATCAATTCAGTGATTGAGAGTAGAAAAAATTATAATGGACGTATGTATCAGTGGACGGATGAACAATTTAACGAAGAACTCTACATTTGGTTAAATCTCATCTGAGCCCACCATCAACAGTTTAATGATATGTCTAATTTGCCTGGCGCACTATGGGGCCAAAGTGCCATTCGGCGGCCAAAAATACATAACTTTTGAACGGATCAATATTTTTGAATGGGGTTTTTTTGTTGGCTAGATAAATATCCAAGCTTTATTTTCTAACAATCTGATCACCCACTCCTCTCCCCTCCCCACCCATATGCATTTGAAATCAAAAATTACCAAAATCTCGAGAACGGTTAGTCGTACAGAAAAAATCATTAATGACGAAAATATTTAGAATGCCATTTTACATATATCGTCAGTACATGAAAATCGAATAGGAGCAACTTTAATACCCTATATGATGAAATAATCAAAACTATAGTATTTGTTGTTGTAATATTTTTTTTGGTTTTGTTTTAAAGTTGTTTTTTAAATGTTATTAAAAAAGCATTTTTAAAGACAACTATTTTTAATACGATTATTTTAATACATTTTGATACAAATACACATGGCTAAAATTACATTAAGTTGAGGAAAAATTATATTCTAATAATGTCTTGATCTTCGTCGAATTTTAACAATTGTAGGATTTCTTGATCTTCCTCGTCATCCAATTCATCTTTTGCATTTGTCCATTTAGAACGCAGAGAAGCCAAAAATGGATCTGACGATAGAAGTAATATATTCATCAAATCTTCATTTTGGTTGATTCTATCGTTTTTTCTAGTGTTGGTTAGTCTAAAATGTCTGTAGTCTTTATTTTTCGATTCCTGAGCTTCTTCTGAAAGCTCCCCAAGTGGTAAAATGTTTTTTTTTTCAATTATCAGCTTGCCATGGAAAAGCTTTTCTCAGAGGTGAGACCTATCTAGATCGATTCCTTGTCCCCGAAAAATAAAATTTCGCGAAAAAATAGTATTTTTAGAATACCCAGAATTCTGGAATAACAACTTTAAGAAAAACAAATGTAGTACTACAAATTTTTAATTTTTATTATAATTGCCTAAATAGGGTAAAATACCCAGATCTGAGCCCCCTTAAGCCTTTTTTCACTTCATACCATATTTTCTTTGTCTTCCGTATACTTTCTGAGAAACTTATACTTACTGGTCGAAAGTATGGAATGTTTAAATTAAATTAACATATGCATATTCCTCAACAATTTGGATAAAAAAAAAGAATTATGTGTAAATGTGGAAATTATCCCAAAATCCAGTTCTGAGCCCCCAGTATTAAATTAAGTACGCCTAGTAACTTATAGAAATAAGAATTGAATTCGAAGAATAATTGGTTTCATCACGTTGTGAAATGTGGTTTAATCGGCTCAATCGCTCACAATTCTTGTTTTAGCCGGAAAATTATCAGGGGTGCTCAGAACTGGTGCCGGGGCTCAGATCTGGATACTTTACCCTATGTCCTCAGGTTGATGATAAAATCGATTTTTCTGTACTAAGTGACTTAATAAAGTTCAAAAAATTTGTTGAAAATTCGAAAATTGAAAAAACCAGAATTTTTACCAACTTTGACCCCATGGCGTTCGGAAATTACTTGTCCCAGGAGAGTGTCCTTTTGGATTTCTAGGTTCCTAAGAATTCTTAACGCAATGACATAACCGAAATCCTTCAAAGGCAGAACTCAAAATTTGTATTTTTGGCCGCCGAATAGCACTTTGGCCCCAACGTGTGGCGGTCATATTGTTTTAACATCTGATATATTAAGGGCTCTCACAGAGCGACATGGTAGCTTTGGCGGGACATATGAAAAAAAATTATCGCAGCGCCCTCGTATTTCGTATGTACAACCACCGCCTCATTCCGGGATACCCTTACCTCTGGAGCCCAATGAACGCAACGCGAACGCAACTAAAACGCACAAACTGTCACGCAGTGCAACATTTCAGCGGCAAAGCCCAATGGCATCTCGTGAAGTAGTACAAGTGACATAATATAAAGTGGTATAAAGTTGGCAAAATTGCAAAAATGGATAATTTTGAAGCGATAATTTGCTTTGTTTGTCTTTATCTTTGTTACTTGTATGTTATTGTACTAAGGCTATCAATTTTTCCTCGAACAACATTTCCCCAACCTCACTTTATGAACTGTCAGCGCAGAATTGCTGCGGCAAAATTAGAGGTTTGCGTTGTAGTTGCGTTCACTGCGTTCACTGTGCTCACTTCAAATGATTTCTATTGAACAAACCTGTAAGTGACAATTTCTGCGTTCGCGTTGCGTTCATTGGGCTCCAGACATTAGGATCTCAAAACGTTCGATCAATACAGTCAATGACGAGTTGTCTGAATTTTTGGATATAAATGATAAGAATCAGAATTATCAGAGTTTTCATCAGCTAAACCGCACATTTTATTTTGAAATGGAACTTTTGCTTCATAATTATTTATTTCTTATTTCTTTCCCGCAGTTTGAAGATTTTGCAGAATTTGTTCGACTAATAATTCCTGTTGTTGACGCCAGGTGCCTGGAATTACGATGCCATTGTCAAATCTTCTCGGTCTATACCATAGATATACTAGATCGCTCGATTTGCTGTCTCAAATGGTCCCATTTCAATACAGTTCAGTGAATCAAAACGAGTCAAGTAAGAGCAAGATAACCGTATGAAAATAAATATAGTCTTCTCGTTTAAACCGTGAGCTGTCAAAGGAAAATAGACTTTCGGAATGGTGTTGGCGCCTAAAGTTATTTGTTTGCGCCTAAAGTTAGTCTCAAACTTGTGAAATTTGAATTTCGCGGCAAACTAAATTTGAATTTCGCGACCTTATACAGTTCAGTGGATGCGTTCAAATACGATAAAGAGGGAAATACTTTTGGGACCATTTTTCAGCAGAGCTTTGTATGGTGACAGTTGTTCTATGTTATATAGTTCTGTGGTCTATACATTGTTGTGTTATATAAGACGAAGAATGTGACCTCAAGAAATTATGGAGCGCACAACAGGCTAAAATAATTGCATCAACATTTTATAATTTTGTTTTGATTGGTTTTTGAAAAATCTTAAATCTGGCACATAAAATTCCGAATACATTTTCAACTATTCGTCGTGCTCTACTTTCTTCTTTTGTAATTTTAGCTTGAGCAAACGGCTTCCATATATTTTCGGATAGTGAAAAAGCCTCGTCACCGAGAAATCCATAAGGACAAATAAAATCATTTTTTTCCAATTTTTCTGGTGGAGGTAACTTTAGTTTGTTGTTTTCCAATTTTTCGAAAAAATTAGTTTTTCTCAAAACAAGTCCATCAGAAACCCGTTCATTGGAAACTTCCGTTTACTTCCCATCTATATTCAATAATCATTGCGCAAACAGCACTACGCTTAAGGTTCCCTTATAATTGTAAAAATATGATCCACTATTAGGCAGTTTTTCAATAAGGACGTGTTTACCATCCATAGCTCCGACGCAGTGTTTGGAATCCCATTGATTTTTAAATCCTCCCAAAATAGATTTCCTGTCATTCTCAGTGGATAGAAACTAGGTATAAAAATTATATGAATACTAGCAGACCCTTCGTTGGCAGCTAAAAGTTTTTTGTATAAATTTTAGAATGCCAAAAAACCATAAATAACTTAAAAAGTTTTGGGAAAAAATGTTATCCTTACAGGACCTTCCGTTTCGAATTTTGAAATTCCAACTCCAGATTCGTGATAAGCAACCCTGAAAACCTCCCAAAGCCTGTTTTTGCGATAATTGGAAAAAGGACATTTGCGTTATCCTTACAGGACTTTTCGGTTAGAATTTTGAAATTCCAACACCGGATTCGTTATCAGCGACCCCAAAAACCCCCTAATACCGATTTTCCCAGGAAAAACTGGAAAAAGTATATTTGCGTTATCCTTACAGGAACTTCCGTTTCGAATTTTGCAAATCTAATATCGGATTCGTGATCAGCGATCCCAAACATAATGCCAATCTTTCCGGGGAAAAAGGATATTTGCGTTATCCTTTCAGGAGCTTCCGTTTCAAAATTTGCAAATCTAATACCGGAGTCGTGATCAGCGACCCCAAAAACCCCCTTATGCCGATTTTTCTGGGGAAAAACGGGAAAAAGGATATTTATCCTTACAGAATCTTTCGGTTCGAATTTTGAAAATCTAATACCGGATTCGTGATCAGCGACCCCAAATACCCCATAACACCAATTTTTCCGGCGAAAAATCGGAAAAAGGATATTTGTATTATCCTTACAGGACCTTCTATTTCGAACTTTGAAAATCTAATACCGAATTCGTGATCAGCGAACCCAAAAACCCCATAATGCAAATTTTTCCGGGGAAAAATGGGAAAAAAGGATATTTATGTTATCCTTTCAGGACTTTCCGTTTCGAATTTTGAAAATGTAATATCGGATTCGTGATCAGCGACCCCAAAAACCCTATAATGCAAATTTTTCCGGGGAAAAATGGGAAAAAGGATATTTTCATTATCCGAACAGGACCTTCCGTTTCGAATTTTGAAAATCTAATACCGAATTCGTGATCAGCGACCCCAAAAACCCCTTAATGCAAATTTTTCCGGGGCAAAATGGGAAAAAAGGATATTTATGTTATCCTTTCAGGACTTTCCGTTTCGAATTTTGAAAATGTAATACCGGATTCGTGATCAGCGACCCCAAAAACCCTATAATGCAAATTTTTCCGGGTAAAAATGGAAAAAAGGATATTTTCATTATCCTTACAGGACCTTCCGTTTCGAATTTTAAAAATCTACATAGCTAAAAACCTGCTCCTGGCAACACAGATCATTTTGCAAAAAACCGCATAAAAATCGGTCCAGTAGTTCTTGAGTTTTGTAATCTCAAACCAACAAACCAACCAACGAACCAACCAACAAACTTCCATTTTTATATAAAGGGTGGTTAAATTTTAAGGGCCGATGTTGAATGTGAACCACACCTAAACGTCAAGTTTTTTTCTGCATTTCATTTGACATTTCTCAATTTCAGACTAACTCAATTTGAACCATGGAAAGATACACAATCGAGCAACGCGTTAAAGTTATTCAGGCTTATTATGAAAATGTGCCTCATCACCAGTGTTGGGGCCAGATAATTATTTTTTTATCTAGATAAAGATAAAGATAAATGCTCGTAATGTTTATCTAGATAAGATAATAGATAATGAAAATATGAAAGATAATAGATAAGATAAGATAAAAAGCCAAATTATCTAGATAATTTTTAGATAAATATTTATTTTGACATTGCACAAAATTCAAAATTACGTAACTAAAAAAAATAGCACAAATTTTTTTGCTTTTCTTGATTTCCAATTTAAATATAATAAGAAACGAAATAATAATAAAAGAAAACGGATAAGAAACGTTATCGTAACGTAACGAAATAACGAAATGATTTTCGGGCTTTTTCTTCAAAATTACGTTATAATGAACGTTATAGAAATTCAATTCCGTTACCATAACGAAAAACGAAAAAAATATTACGTTTTTTCGTTGTTTATTAGTATTTCCTTGTTTTGTTCAGTATTATTTTTTGTGAAATTTCCCACAAAAGTTCATCAAGTATAACCCCACAGACATAAAATATAATCAAAAATATTGGAGTAGTGTTTTTAATCGTATTTTGATTCTAAATCGGATTTTGTTTTGGCCAGATTCACTCTATTTCTGGAGATACAAAAATGGAAATCTTCTAAGCAAGTTTTTTGGTAGCGAAAAGATTTTTTTTTTAGTAACTCCAGAAGTAGAGCGAAATTCTATAAAAAAATTCTATATCTTTGATATCAAAATCACGCTTTTGTGGAGACAGTTTTTTTAATGAACAAAACTTTTGTGTGATTTTTTGTCTTTTGTATTTTTTATTGATTTTTTAACTTAATAATCACATTTTTTCCCGTTTTTATTTGTATTTTCTTTTTGCTGAGTTTTATTATTTGTTGTACAATTTATTTTTATGGAAACTGAACTGAATTACTTTGTGACAAACTATTATTAAAGTGCGGTTTTTTGTTTTCAGTTTCAATACAATGTGTAACGGAATAATAACATTATAACGTAACGAAATTAAGTTTTTTATCGATACAAAACGAAATAACGTCACGAAATATAAGTTTAATTTTGCCACGTAAGGAAATTTATAACGTTATGATTTTTTATTTCGTTCATAGCCCGGTTTACACTTGGCAACAGTTACTGGCAGAACTTTTTTTTTATGGACAAGAGAAGAGAGGCGAGGGAAAGAGTGACACTTCGCTTCCTTGTCCGTAAACAAAAATTGTTGCCAAGTATAAAACTGTTCCTAAAAAAAGTTTTTAGGTTTTCAAAAGTATGCAGAAAACAATTTCGTTTCAGCATTTTTTCAGATTTAATTTTTTGATTTTCGGTGGTAACGATTATCTCTAGATAAATGGGATTTTCCTTTATCTAGATAAGATAAAGATAACTTTTTTGGGGTGTTATCTAGATAAGATAAAGATAACATTTTTTTTTATCTAGATGATTATCTAGATAATTATTATCTAGATAACCCCAACACTGCTCATCACTGAAGATGATTTTCTTCGAAAATTGATCATCCACTGTTGCCATTTCTTGCCACCATTCTGACCATTGACGACGCTTGAAATGGTCAAGAGGCTTTAGTTCTTGAGTCAATTGCACCTTGTAAGCGTGTAAATGCAAGTCTTTATGCATAATGTTCATCAACGACGAGCGTGGGGGGTGCAATTGTTGGGCACGACGACGAGTTGAGGTGGACGGCTCTTCAGCCACACTAAGCCTGAATAACTTTAACGCGTTGCTCGATTGTGTATCTTTCCATGGTTCAAATTGAGTTAGTCTGAAATTGAGAAATGTCAAATGAAATGCAGAAAAAAACTTGACGTTTAGGTGTGGTTCACATTCAACATCGGCCCTTAAAATTTAACCACCCTTTATATATAGATACAAAATATTATTGCTTTTGGCTAAAGTTCAGTTTAGCGACAATGACGCTAGAGATTTTTCGTGTATAGGGAGGGGTAGATAGAAGCATCCCCTATCCAAAATGGGTATTTTCAGCCGTCGCTTGCCCCCCTTGGCCCCTCCAGGGGTCCTCAAACTTTGTATGAAACTTTTTTCTTGGCGGTGATAGGGGGGTGTGTGGTACCTCAAATGAAAGGTAATGAAGAGTGCATTCCAAAAATATAAAGCATGGCAGGGTTCACTATCGCAAACAGCACTACCCCTCACTCTTCGATTTATACCTCACGGAAAAAAGTGGAATTCGTGAAACGAGGGAAAGACGAATTTTTTTTACCAAAAACTGCGCTTAATACTCCAGATAATAAAATGCAAAGAATCATAGATATTAGATTGCCCACAAGATATATGAAATGTGCAAAGTTGTAATTTTTGTTGCTCCCCGTCCATTTTCGTGAAGTTTAGACCAAAAAAATAACATTTAAAAAAAAAGTAGGAATCTGTAGTGGAAAAAACCCAGCCGGTTTTTCTTTGAAGTTTCAAAAATAGGGTTTAAAATGGTGAATCGCTTTAACTGTCCGTAACTCCTATAATATTTAATTTTTCGGTGATGGTCTAAAGACAACTTTTGTAGAGGATAAAGGTGGGTTTAGAAACACGAGCATTTTCATTTTTACTGGCAAAGTGAGCGGGATAGCGAAATTCAAATTTACGTGCGCAAAAAGTCGATCACATCAGTGTCTCACACGTACTTTCCCTTCCACTTTATGGCGAACTGTCACTGCACATCACCTTCTCGCAGCAATACGTTTGTTAGCACTTCAATTTCACCTAACAAAATCATTTTGTGTGATGTTATAATTAATAACATAATTATTATCACCTCCCGTTTCCATTTAAAATGCGTAGCTTTCAAATAAACATCGAACTTAACCTTACTTTTGCTGGCTGCCATAATTCCCCATAATTCAGGGGTAACATTTTGCTGGCAGGGCGGGGAAGTCCAATGTGTTTGTTGTTGTTTACTGCCATAACTTTCCTATCGTCGACGAAAATTATGGATAGTAAAACCACTACATGCAAGCAAAATTTCCAGTAAAATTTTTACTGAGTGGTTTCCCGTCCCTTTCCCACTTGGTGAAAAAGTCATAAGAAATCTGGCATTTCACTCACTTTGCCAGTAAAAATGAAAATGCTCGTGTTTCTAAACCCACATTAACTAGACGAACATCTAATTCTCACAAAGTTTTGACCTACGGTTGAAATTTAATGTTTTTTTGGTTCCAAAACAGCAATTTTTTAAGAACATTTTCATGAATTATTTTCTTTAAATATATTTTTTGCTCTTTCTAAAGGGTGGAAAATTTCTTCTGGAAAGCCTATGTTTTAGAAAATGAAATGTAGATTTATTAAAAAAAAAATTAAGCCGATCTAAAGTTATACGACATACATACATGGAAAATTATATCCCGCAAGTGGTGTCCATTTTCTGCTTCGCAAATCCGTGCTCTTTCCAAGACATTTTCCATAACCTTTCGTGTTATGGCCTCGATTTCACTGCGAATGTTGGTTTTCAATTGGCTGATGGTTGTTGGCTTGTTGACGTACACCTTTTCTTTCAAAAATCCTTAAAGGAAACAATCTGGAGTCGTTAGATCAGGTGAACGCGGAGGCCAATTGAAATCGCTTCTTTTCGAAATAATGCGTCCGCTAAACATGTCCCGTAAAAGAGCCATTGAGCCCACCGCCCACCGGTTCGTTGTTCTATTGTGTACAGGTCCATTTTAAATTGCCCAAGTCTTCTTAACAAAATGCTGAAACAAAATTAAAAAAATAAAAATAAAAAAAAAGTTATAAAGACTTCAAACCCCTGCGTCTATTCTGGCCCACCCTGTATAACTGTTCGAATTTTGATACGAATATCACCATACCAGATTGGCAATTATAGCTTTTGTTATGTTTAAATGTTATAAAAAAATACACGATTTTTAAAGACAACTTTTTTTTAATACGATTATTTTAATACAATTTGATACAAATACACATGGCTAAAATTACATTAAGTTGAGGAAAAATTATATTCTAATAATGTCTTGATCTTCGTCGAATTTTAACAATTGTAGGATTTCTTGATCTTCCTCGTCATCCAATTCATATTTTGCATTTGTCCATTTAGAACGCAGAGAAGCCAAAAATGGATCTGACGATAGAAGTAATATATTCATCAAATCTTCATTTTGGTTGATTCTATCGTTTTTTCTAGTGTTGGTTAGTCTAAAATGTCTGTAGTCTTTATTTTTCGATTACTGAGCTTCTTCTCAAAGCTCCCCAAGTGGTAAAATGCTTTTTTCAATTATCAACTTGCCATGGAAAAGCACTTTATGCATTGTTGCAGACATATTTCTCCAATTGTAATGTCTATTATACAAATCAGATGTGGACTTGGCATATGAATTGAATTTATCTGGATTTATTGCTTGCTTGCTTGAAAGCACCCATAATATAACTTTCAATCTATGGATTCGTTAATGGAAGTGAATATTTTGTCTGACTCTGGCAGTGATGAACCAGCAATCATTTCAAGACCCTACGTACTGCAAATAAGGGTGAATCATTTTGATACTTGGAGTGAAAGTGAATTTGTCATGAGATTTCGCTTAACAAAAGCAACATTTCAAGCACTTTTGCCTAGAATTGAAGCTGAAATCTGTATTAATCATAATAGGTAAAAACGAAATTTGTTATTTATTGTTATTAAATATTTTCAGAAGCAGAGCAATGCCACCCAGAGATCAACCATTGTTGGCTTTACGGTTTTTTTGCGACAGGTTGTTTTTTAAGGGCGTGTGCTGATTTCTCAAAAGTTTCGGCTAGTCTCACTGGTCGTGTGGTAGCTAAGGTTTCAAAAGTTATTGCGGCGCTGGATCATGATATGATAGAAATCCCAAACACCATACAAGAAATCCGAAAATCGTTTCCATTTGACAGAAGTGCTTTCAGCGCCACGATCGGACAATAAAACATTCAAAACAATAGCCTTCGTGATTAGAAACAAGCCGTGATGCTGCTTTTGATTATAAATTTAAGGTCACTATTTCGACCACGATTTCATTGATTTCTTCGGTTCTTTGCTTCGCGAAACAAGATATAAAGGTGGTGAATTACTCGAAAGCTATAACGGATAATTTGCATCGTACCTTTCACTTCGAAAATCCTTTAATAAGAA
Source organism: Chrysopilus asiliformis (assembly GCA_964034945.1). Classification (NCBI taxonomy): domain Eukaryota; kingdom Metazoa; phylum Arthropoda; class Insecta; order Diptera; family Rhagionidae; genus Chrysopilus; species Chrysopilus asiliformis. The sequence goes on along the minus strand of OZ035960.1, from coordinate 73,455,888 downwards.
CACACAATTATAGAAAATACCTCTTTATGTGACGTCACGATAGTTTGTATCAAGGTGGTGTTTTATTGTATCCAGTGTGCAGGAGTTGTGGAACCTTATTTCGAGAGTTGCTATACCGAGTTGGAATTTTCATGAAGATGCCCAAGTTAAAGATATCTTCGATATACCTTTATCTGCGGTATAGCTATCTGACAGAAAAACTAAATATGAAGACCTCGGGCATAAGATATTGATTTTTATTGCTCTAATTATTCATAGTACCAGGAAGACCAAGCCATCTCAAAATCCTCCTTCTGCCTCTGTCTCTGAGTAGTTGAATCCGATTATAATTGCAACATGATTCGTATAACGAGGTTCAGGGAACTTGATTGTTTTGTAATTACTATTTATCGCTGCCGATAGATATCTAAAAAGTGATATTTTTAGAATACATATCGCAAAACCTTACTCCCTAGCAATATTGCGAATTTTCATTAAGATACCTTCACGTGATTCGAAGACACCAAGCGAGGGGTATCGAGGGGAGGGAAAAGTCAGGTTTGTGGTGGAAAAATCGAAAGCCCTTAGTCCGCTTAGTAATACTGTAAAGTGGCATTAAGATCGGACTACCCAATTCGAAGATACCAGGCGAAGGGTATCGAGGGGAATTTTCTCAGAGGTGAGACCTATCTAGATCGATTCCTTGTCCCCGAAAATCCCTTACCCCCAAGTTTCGTGAAAATCGTTTGGCGGATTTTCGAGATCGTTGTGCAGTCATTTCTCGTATTATATTAAGATTATCAGTTGACATCAGTCTGTGTACAAGATTTCTCAAAAACTAATAGAGCTAGCGCCATGAAATTTTATAGGCATGTTGGGTCCTGAAATGGGACGATCCTATCAACTTTTGGTGGGAAAAAAACAGTTTTTTGCGATTATCTCGAAAACTAACGGGTTTTTGCTGACTGAATGTATGAAGTGAATTAATGAGAATGGCATTCTGCACAATTTTGTTTCTTACCGTTATCCGTTATCTTTTACCGTTATTGAGATATTTAGATTAAAATATAAAAAAATATATTTTTGCAAATTACTTGCAAACTAACAGTTTTTCGACAAATTAAGTTAAGGAAGAATTGGAGATGTTAAAATTTTCTACATTTTTTCCATTTACCTTAAATTGATATCTTTTACCGTTCTCAAGTCATCTCAAATTTTGTATGTTTTTGATATTTTTGAATAAACCAAGAATTTATTGGGAGGTCTTCTTAGGTTGACAACGCGACAGGGCTCTAGCGTAAATTGCGCAGGGTCGTAGATTTTGTAGAAGAAAGTTTTGTGTTGACCACAACTGATATTTTAATATGACTCAGGAGTGATCGGGAAATGTTTTTTAGGCAAAATTAAGAGGTCGAAATTTTTTCATGAATACAATACTTTATTATACTCCGTAGAAGAAAGTAAAAATGTAGTACTACAAATTTTTAATTTTTATTATAATTGCCTAAATATGTCCTCAAGTTGATGATAAAATCGATTTTTCTGTACTAAGTGACTTAATAAAGTTCAAAAAATTTGTTGAAAATTCGAAAATTGAAAAAACCAGAATTTTTACCAACTTTGACCCCATGGCGTTCGGAAATTACTTGTCCCAGGAGAGTGTCCTTTTGGATTTCTAGGTTCCTAAGAATTCTCAACGCAATGACATAACCGAAATCCTTCAAAGGCAGAACTCAAAATTTGTATTTTTGGCCGCCGAATAGCACTTTGGCCCCAACGTGCGGCGGTGGGAAAAAGTGTGATGGGGCTGAAAAGTTTGTTCGCTCTGGGGGGACCCCTGGCTCATAAGCAGGTACCACACACCCCCCTACCACCCCCAGAAAAAAGTTTCATACAAAGTTTGATGACCCCTGGAGGGGGTGAGGGGGGCGAGCAACGGCTAAAAATGCCCATTTTGGATAGGGGATGCTTCTATCTACCCCTCCCTATATACGAAAAATCTCTAGCGTCATTGTCGCTAAACTGAACTCTTGCCGTTTCTGGCACAATTGTTCTAATGGATTGAGCTGATATTCTTGAGCTATAAGCCTGAGTTACATTGCGACGACAAGGCGACACGAGACGTCGACGAGACTCGTCGGAGTTGTCAAAGTAATTTTCAATGTATGCTTTTGTATTGAATTGATTACATTCAGGGCCGTACCGACTGGGGGGGGATGGGGGGGGAGGCTCCCCCCCCCCAATAAGTCTTCAGTTGGGAATTTGACCTTTAGAAGTTGGGAAATCTTACTTCTTAACACTAGATTGCCCAAGGAAGTCAAGCAGTCAAGATGACTTGCTTGAACAATCTAGTGTTAAAGATGTGAGATTTCCCAAGTTGGGAAATCTCTTTAGTTGATTTTCCAAAATCCCAACTTGTCTTTTTCTACCTCATATTTTCTATTAGTGAACATACGCCTGTTTTATGACTTGTTTCTTTTTTACACATACCATTCTGCTTTGGCAACAGCGTCACAGCGAGTTGGGAGAGAATGAATAAAAGGCTTTGAAAGAGTAGACACTCGACCGTGGGAGGAGTATAATGTTCCCATCAGTTTATGGCACAGAACTATATAACATAGAACAACTGTCACCATACAAAGCTCTGCTGAAAAATTGTCCCTCTTTATCATAGTTAAACGCATCCACTGAACTGTATAATCTCGCGAAATACAAATTTCGTCTGCCGCGAAAATCAAATTTCACAAGTTTGAGACTAACTTTAGGCACCAACACCATTCCTAAAGTCTATTTTCCTTTGATAGCTCACGGTTTAAACGAGATGACTATATTTATTTTCATACGGTTATCTCGCTCTTACTTAACTCGTTTTGATCCATTGGACCCCGTTCACATTGGTTGAAATAGTCCGCCTAATTCTGACAGAAACTGGCAACATTAGGGAAAGGTGAGGAAGTGGGGCTCAGTCCCACTTCCTCACCTTGCCATAATGTTACCAGTTTCTGTCAGAATTAGGCGGACTATTTCAACCAATGTGAACGGGGTCTTGAACTGTATTGAAATGGGACCATTTGAGACAGCAAATCGAGCGATCTAGTATATTCGTGCTGAAACGGTGAGTTTTGAAAATATCGGCCCGATTCCAGAATCCGTCGTAGCTTTATTACGAAGAACTAACTACGTTACGAATACGAAGAAATCAGTATTCCACGATCCGAACGGAATTGAACTTAGTGGTGCCTGATTAAAATCTAATTTCGAAAAATAAATGTCTTTGTAAAAAGGTCCCTATGCAAAACTCATAAGGAATAGATTTCTGACATGGAATAGTTTCGTGAAAAATGTAACTTTCTTTACTTAAAACGAAAATTGTTATTAATAATGGATTCTGCAGCGTTTGCAACTGTGTGTCTGGAAGAAGATTTATCGAAGTGAAGGACTTTAATAGTGGAATGAAAACGACAACAAATAACGGATACTTAGGAATACTCACATTGCTCTTTTTTCTAAAATATTTCCTCTTAATGTGTTAAAAGTTACACTAATACTAAAAAACAAATAAAAATGTTAAAATTGCTGTTTGTTGTACAATTCAGGCCATATATTGAGCTAAAATCATAAGAAAATGAAGTTACGAAGCAAAAATTTTTCGTAGGTTTAGCTGTCAAAAGATCGATTGCGTCGGATTCTATGATACCAGATATTCCGATTCGTAATGTTTTCGAAATTAATTTAATTCCTTCGGATCGTGGAATACCATCTTCACGAATTCTCCGAAAATCGTAGCTACGACGGATCCTGGAATAAGGCCGTATATGTGTAATTGTTTTACCATCGGTGTTCGGATTTTTTAAACAAATGAATAGCTACGAATGAGCGCAAATTCAGCCAGCTAAAACTGGTGAAAAACGTTCTAAGGGTGACTATGGGAGACGAAAGACTGAGTTCTTTAATGATACTACACAGCGAAAAAGACCTAACTGATACAATTGACCTTACGAAATTTGTTTCGGCATGGGCAAAGTTAAAGGAAAGACGAATCCATGTACTATAAATTAGATATGTACAGACTCTAGTTGAAGTCATCTTCAACGGTTATCTTTTCTCTCAAGGGTCGCATAAGATTATTAGTGTTTACCCTTTATTTAATTGTATGTGAAAAATAAAAAAAAATTACAATATGTTAACATAACCATTATTCTTTATTGTAATTTCTGGTCAGAGATTCTGGGCAAGGAAAAGGAATTTTTATTAGGTACATCCTAGTTAGGAAAAATCAGATGTTCGAGTTGGGAAAATTGAGATGTCTCCCCCCCCCAATCCAGAGCCTTCGATACGGCCCTGATTACATTGCGACGACAGCGACACGACAACGCCACAAAAGTTCGAAAAATTGAACTTTTGTCGCGACGACATGTGATGACCGTTGAAATGTTTGGTTAGGTTAATTGTGTTTGAGTTGCTCTTTTTTGGTGAAAAATTGGCAATTTTATCAAAATACAGAAATTATCGAGCGAGCAATTGGACAAAATGATTAATTTAGTGAAAAATAAACCCGAAATATTTGATAAACGGAGCAAACTCTATAAAAACAACGAGTGGAGAGATGGTGTGTGGCTTGAAATTGCGAAGCAAATAAATTCTGACGGTAATGTTATTAATAAATTTAATAAATTTTGGTTTTATAATGGTTTAAATTTAGACAAAACTTGTAAAATGGCATGGAAGTCACTAAAAGAGACCAATTCCAAAGAAGCATAAAAAAATCAAGGGAGCAAGTGGTCAAGAGGCCCCAGATTTTGACAAGAAACAATATAAATTCTTTGAAAATCAATCACAAACGAATTGGAAAAAATTAAAAATTTAAATTAAATTGTTTTTATAATGCATATAATAATATTTTCTTTACTTTCTGCACTCTCGTCCTTTACTTTCAAAAAAAAATTGTTAGGTTATGGGATTGTTTGTCGCGTGCTCGCAGCTCTGGTAATGTAACTTGGATGACGATAACGACAATGTCGCGCGACTCTCGTCGACGTCTCGTGTCGCCTTGTCGTCGCAATGTAACTCAGGCTATACTCAGAACCGTATTAACAAGTTTGAGCGCCCTGGGCTAAATAAAATTTTGCACCCTTACATAGTTTTATTGTAAAAATTTAATTTTATTTTTTAAAATATTCTTTAATTCAAAACTTAAATATATATTTACGCAAAATAAAATTCAAATTTTTTTATAAATATGTGAATTGAATATTAATTGGCGCCCCTGGGCTGTACGGCGCCCCTGGGCTGTAGCCCAATTAGCCCTATGGTTAATTGGGCCTTGGCTATACTTGAGATCACTGTATTCGCTTCCAGAAGCTAAATAACGCAGAGTCACTATTAAACGTTCCTCAGGGGTGCGTTAATTTATTCCGGAGTAAAGTTAAAGGTTGGGTTTGTCAAAGTTAGAACAGCTGATTGCCAAAGTTGAAAATAACGTAAACTGTACTCTGGCATTTCGGAACGTGATTTGGTTAACTTTGACAGTTATTGGAATCCTGATTAAATCACCTAAAATTATCATACTTTTAATAATACTTTCCTGCTAAATGCAATTAATAAAATACCTTGGGAATTCTTCGCCATTATGGTATTGTCTTTAATATCATAATTCCCTCCAACCAAAATAATTTCAAAGGTGTCCGTTGCCATCACGCACAAATTTATTCATTTTGTTTCTCAATTTTAATAATTTACTTGTTCTTGTCGAACTTGTTCATTAAATCACTCACAATGAAAACAACGACTTAACCTCAAATAAGTTTCCAGTACTGTCAAAGTTAACCAAATCGCGTTCCAAAATGCCCGAGTAAAGTTTACTTTTCTCAACTCTGCTATTGAGCAAAGTTGAAAAAGTTAACTTTGACAGCTCAACTGTGGTGATTTGGAACGCGAGTATAGTTTACTTTGCGTTAACCGTATGTGTTTTGGAACGACTTTCAGTTGACCGTGGTCGACCCCGGTTAACCGTGGTCAGTAATGAAACGCGGCCCAGGTGATATAGGCAATCTCATTGGTGTGTCCTGCTTTCTAATTACAGGTGCTACAAGCAGAGAACAAATAATCTAGAGAATAAACTCTTAGAACAAATTTTTAGAGAAAAATTTTCCACTGTGAGATGAAGCAAGAGGATCCGATGTAACACGGAAAAAATTATCCATTCGATTCCTCCATCTCATTGAATAGATACGACGAAAATGATTAGAAAATGTTCTCTTTGCTCCGTGCTCCCTAGTATAAAAGTAATTAACTTTTAGGCCGTAGCTAGTGAATGATAGGGACATTTTTTCCCCCTTCGAAGGGGAAATTTGTCAAAAATTTGTTCGGCAGAGTTTTTTCTATATATTCCTTATTCTATGCTACAAGCTTTAGGACGTGGTCGAATTGCTCATGTCATACGTAGATAATTTCGATAATCTTCGGGTTCTATGCCACATAATTTTTTCACAAGCCCAAGATCAGAATACAAAGACCTTCTCAGAAGCCAATCCACTTTCTTTTTCGTTTTTTCTCGGTATTTAAATTAAGAACGACACCACTAACCATTAAGCTAGAACCTGAATCGTACGTCGATGCGTCCGTCATGCGTGCGTCCGGTTGACAGTTCGATGCGGTGACAGTTGGGTACGGCAACGAATCTGGAGTTAATTCATTGTTTTGCACTTCTTCTATTAGTTTATCGTCGAAACAATTACTTTCAATTTGTTCCATACTTAAATTGCTTAAATCGTAAGCAAACTTTTTTGGGAAATGACATTTCTGTGCGTTGCCGCATGTAAAAGTAGAAATTCGACCTACTCAATGCGGTTGCCGCATCGGAAAACGTATTATTAGGGGAGTACTCATAGCAGCCCGTTGATTTTACTCGAACTGTCAACGTGACGGACGCATGACGGACGCATCGCCGTACGATTCAGGTTCTAGCTTTAAGATAAAGGCCCTTATTATGGCTGCGTTCAGACGAGGTTGAAACTGGTTGACTTCACCAAGTTTCCACTCGATTTTACGGGCTAGACGCTATCGGGTGTATGCGGGGAATTCATCTTCTGGCTAGGCCGGGTGAACTTGGTTGAAAACACATACACACATAGAGTTCAATGGTGGGGGTTCACAAAATTTTTCTTGCTACATGCACACATTGACATAGCATGTGTAAATATACTGCAGTGCAAAAGTTGAAAAACTACGTGAGAACGCAAGCAGGTTTTTTCCAGAGTAACTTGGTTGACTTCAACCACTTTCAACCTCGTCTGAACGCAGCCTATGAATGTCAATTCACAATTGATAGTTGATAATTATCAACTAAGTTGACACAACGGTATTGCGAATGTCAATCGGTGTCAACTTTGGTTTACAGCTATCAATAAAGTTGACACCGTTTGACATTCGCAATACCGATGTATCAACTTAGTTGATAATTATCAACTATCAATTGTGAATTGACATTCATAATAAGGGCCAAAACTTTTTTTTAAGTACATTTGACATTTTCTTTATGCAATGCTGAAAGTCAACTGATTAGAAAAATAACCATGCAGGAAATAGCGTTTTTCGTGCCCCTGGGTTAACTTTTGAACCCGTATAGTTTTCACTTTGGTTGAGTACTTTTTGGAAAGGGCACAGTCTCTAGTTTCATCCATATATGGCTTCAGGAGCCACCGAATTGCAGGCGGATGGTGAAATGTTAGTGTATGCGCAATTTTTGGTCGTTCTTGAATTTTGCTCAACCGTGCATCACTTGCAGAACCCCTTCCACTAGTCACTGACCAATCAGAACCCGTTCCGCTGATGAACGACAACACGTGTGGAAAGGCCCATTGAATGTTTTCAATTGAATACTAGAAAAATGAATTGAAATTTTTTGTAAGTGTGAAATTTTGTAAGTATGCAATAACATACAATTAACAAAGATAAAGACCAAGCAAATTATCGCCTCAAAATTATACATTTTTGTAATTTTGCCAACTTTATACCACTTTATATCATGTCACTTGTACTACTTCACGAGATGCCATTGGGCTCTGCCGCTGAATTGTTGCGCTGCGTGATAGTTCAGAGCGGTTCAGTTGCGTTCGCGTTACGTGCATTGGGCTCCAGAGTTGAGAAATTGTTTTAGTATGTGGCATCATTGAAGTACTCTAGATGAAACGAAAGAAGTCACGAAATATCCTACATGGTGAAACAGTGTCTGTAAAGTTAATCTGCTGCTGATACCCTTACTCACTGTGAAATATGCCGTTTGTGCAGTAGTTGAGGGTGGCTTTGTGTGACAATATTTAAACCAAAATGGCATTGATTTATGGAGGAAGAATTCTGTTGCAGGCGGGGCGTCGAAATGTTACACAAGTTCGATTCTGCAAAAGTAAGTTTACAGTAATTGCACGAAAATAGTTAGAGATTCAGTTAATGACAGTTTAAAAATTTTCCAAAAAACTTGTTACGTAATAGATTTTTATTTTGTAACTATTTCTGTAAAAAATTATAAATGACTCAATTAATGACCGTTTTTTAACGGCATAATGCTTTCGGTTAAGTAGAAAATGATTTTACGGTGTGTACCTTATGGCTAGTCAGTCTACATGTATTTCCCTATTTGCATAATTTTGAAGTAAAGACATTGATTTCTAAACAACTGCTTGTGTCTTCATAGCTTTATTCGAAAATGAAAAAAAACTATCTTTATATAATGTGTAAAAAATTGTACTTTCATGAATTTTAAAAGTGATGAATGATCCTGTCGAACATGCTACCGGCATCGAAAAACGAGAATTATTAGCTAAAGCATCCGGGAACGACAATCCTTTCGACATGAAGGTATTTAAGCGAGGTGCAGGTTCGAAGGAAAACCCCAATCTTATTCCATCGGCATTTGATGCCCGGATTGTTGGATGCATATGTAATTATTATTCCAAAATAAAAAATTGATAACTAAATTTTTACTTACAGGCGAAGAAGATCAGACATATGTCCAGTGGATGTGGCTTCAAAAAGGCCAGCCGAAGCGTTGCGAATGTGGTCATTGGTTTAAACTAGTCGAAAAGGCACCTGTATAGGATTACTTTTTTGTTCCCTACGAAAGGAAATGTGAAAAATAATTACATTGAATAATAATAGAACTGTAATAAAAATCGGTTTTTTAACTGAAAAGGATAGAAACCCCAACAGCCCAATTTTATTATTGAATGTTGATTTTTAAGTAAAATCATTCGAAGTAGAGATATGTCGATGCTTTCGTGCAGGATTATTGTAAGTCGAGAAATCCCGTTTTGCAGAAATTATATTATTTTTCCACTAGAAAATACTCAATTTTAATGTTTTATTCTATAATATGAACCCAGAAAAAATTTGAAAGTTATCAAATAGATATTAAATTTACTAATCGTTTTTAATTTCATGACAATTATCAACTTTATATGTAAATTAAGTTACGACATTAGCTGCGCTCTTGACCCATGTAAAAACTACTGCGGACTGTTTGCAGTTACACATGCTTATTCCGAAGCCTAGATTTTGCTTGCAATTATCTAAAAGTGCGTTTTAAATGAAAGTTGCTGCGCTGTAGTTTTTACACAGGTCGGTGTGCTTGTACGCAGCACAGGAGGTAAATTTATAAATCGAGTTCAACGTTTAGAACTTAAACCTGCAAACTTCAAAAACATCGTGACCAGCATTTACAATGTCAATTTCTGTCGGAGGGTCCCAGGCTTTTTGAAAACCGCTAGAGTACTCTAGCATGCCACCGAATAAAATATCGTAATCGTTATTGAAGAGACGCAGTGCCAAAAAATTTGTTCAGTAGTGGAATTTTAGAACTCGTCCGACTCGACTAAAAACTACGTCTAGTCGGCACGAACAAGTTGATATTTTGTAACATTAGTCGTTTTACATTGGACATTTCGGAGCGTCCCAGGGTAGTTCGTCAAAGGAACGTGATTTGGCTGTATCAGCGGTACTTCATAACCTGATGGACATCCATATTTAGTCATTTTACAATTTTTCCAACATTATATGGTTTACCGATCCTGATAATTTTTACCAATCATTTTTTTTTGCTAAAATTTAAATCTAAAATTCAAGAAGATTGAATTGGGAATTTAGTCTTTAGAGGTTTTTCATAAGGAAAAAGCCATTTCTCGGAAAATTTTGAATTTAATTACGCCTGATCTACCCCTGTGGGCGGGTTGGAGTCGTTCAAATACAGCGGTTGCTACTCCTGGAATGCCATTCCAAGGCCAATAAAGGACGCCTATAGACCATGGCAAAACATATCTGACATCCGTCCCTTGTAGTTACTGGGATGTCAAAATTTGTTTTCTGAAATCAGGAACTTTGCTTAACTAAAGCCAATAGTGGTGGAAAATGAAAATTTCATATTTCCGAGGAAGATATAATTGAGAAAAAAATGGATTAATGTAATAAGAAAAAAAGTGGCGTGGATGGCTCAGTCAGCTTAGTGCTTGCCTTGTAACTAGTGCTGTGACATCGAAAGAAAAACATCGATGTTCAATACATCGAGGTTTTAAAACTCAAAACATCGTTGCAACAAAAACATCGAACCAAAAACATGTTCTTAAAACATCGATGTTTTTTCAATAAATAAAGAACTTTTAAAAGTGAATTAATAAAAGTAATTTTAAAGGAAATCTTGACTCTGCATTAAATTTATTTAATAGTAGTAACACTTTTGTAAAATAAAACTACCGCAACCTAGTCTAAACCCCAATATTTATTATGCACACTGTGGAAAACAGAGGTTTGTCAATGTAGTCCCCTGAGAGGCAACTTCGTTTAGTGCTGACTATGTTTCCTGTAGCGGAAAATAGCCTTTCAGATGGCACGGAAGTAGATAATTAAAAAAATCACAAAAAACTTCTAACTAAAAAGTTATTATAAAAATGTTGTCACACACAACACAATCACTTATTTGAAATAAGTGCGACGTGCGGGACCGCAGGTTTTTACTTTGGGCCTGGGCATACAACTGTGCGATATCGCCGAAGCAATGATTTTTTAACACACGAAACAACCGTGGTATGCAATCGCAGCGTGTATTCCTGGCTTAAGATGTGGATGGATATTAAACATCGGACACGAAACATCGATGTTATAAAAACATCGGAAGGAAAACATCGATGGATAAAAAAACCAATGTTTTGAAAAAAAACATCAATGTTTTCGAAACATCGATGTCGTTGTTACAGCACTACTTGTAACCCAACGAGCAGTGGCTCAAATCCCACTCAGGGCAAAGTAATTCGGTATGAATTTGGAACTTTTCTGCTCATGGACCTAAACACGGACCAGTTTGGTATTTGCCTCCCGCCGCCTGAATAATCCTTCAAGCTATGTAACTGCACGGCATAGAGACAAACAAGGTATGCTGTAAACTCAAATCTGACATTTCGTTGCTACGTCACTTGTGCCGATTAGTTCGTCAAGTGCAGAAGGAATTTTGTATTCTGGGTGGTTTTTTTTTAAATTTGTGCGATCTAAATAAGATATTTGTAAATTAGTGGACTGATTGCATTAAATAGTGATCAATAAACATAAAAATTAATTTAAAAAAATCGGCACAAATGACGTCACACCTGACTATCAAAAGTTTACAGCATACCTTGTTTGTCTGTATGCCGTGTGTAACTGGACACAATGGTCGATAAGGCCATGTACTGTCGCGCCAAGTCTTCGTTGCATTGTGATATGGGGAGTATTCAGAGTGTGAATGGATTGTATGAATGGTTGAATGAATAAATGTCTTGAGCTGTGCTTCGGCATTAGAGGCAATTTGCCTAAGCTCCTGGCATAAAATATATATATATAAAAAAAAAGTTTGTATCCCAGCAGCAAGTAAAGTCTGCTCAGTTAATTTCTTGGAATCTGACTATAAAGAGTCCTCAAGTGATAAGAAAATATATGAAAGTGTATATTATATAAGAACAATTATATACGATACTAAATTTTCGGGCTTAACAATGACATTTCAATGACAGAAAATAATTATATTTTCTCATTTTTTTAAAGATTTCACTAAAATATTTAGAATATACGGCCACAGGGGAATCACAGTGAAGCCTCTCATCCTATTATACTAAAGGCGCTTATTTCAAATTGTTTTTCTTAACCCTGCTGTTAGGTTTGGACCATTTTGGTCCAATTTACTAAAATTTTCTTCATAATTTTTTAACGATGGAACATATTGACTTGAAACGTCAGCTCATGGGGTATTTTTATGAAATAAGGTTATTATCAAAAAATCAAGGGTCTAACTTAAGATGGGTGGGGGAAAAATAAAAAGTTACAAATCTTTGGTTTAGAGACCATTTTGGTCCTTACGTTCCATTCACTCGAGTCAGAAAAAGAAAGAAACATTTCTCTAGTAGTTTTTTTTATTTTGTTGACAACTTATCATTACAGGACGAACATATTATTTTTTTGTTTTGTTTGCAGATAAATTTGCTGCAGATGACACACTTACTATTCGATTTGGATTTGCAGCAGGTGCAAATGCCACGCTTTCTAGCAGGTAATGTTGTTACACTATTGCTTGGAGAGCCTACGGAATCTAATGATGCTTTTGTGCCAAATCAAATGAAGAAAAGAAATTATCGGCCGTAATATTTTGCCCTTTCAAACCTTCTGTCAAGTCCAATACGACGCGCTCTCCTTGGCTTTTCTCAGGCTGTTGGTTTTTGGGCTTTCCGAGATATGGTTGTATTTTCCAAACATAACCTGATTCGGAGTCGACCGATAACCAAAATTTTAGTCCATATTTGGCAGGTTTTGAGGGTATACATTGCCTAAAAGAGCATTGTCCTCTGGAAGCAACTAATTGTTCATCAATAGTTACATTTTTGTGGTAGTTGTAAGACATTGGAAGTAACACTTCCCAACGGTTCCACAGATCACGTATAGGAGCAAACTTGTCGCTACTTCGCATTTGTCTTCGGTTAGCAAGCGAATAGCAGATGAAATCATGTGGAATGTTTCTTCCGACATTACTGCTCGGAAAATTGGACGACCGAAAGTTTTATCAAACAAACTATGCAAGTCTTCATTTTTTCCGCTACCAAAAAGATAAATTTGTTCACCCTTTTACCAAAATAAAAAAGGAAACCTTTCTGTACATACCGACGTGTTCCTGCAAGAATGAGTACAGCAATATATGCCCGCAGTCTCTTTAACCATATCTTTCCATTTACCATCGAATTAGACTCTGCCATACCTGTTGGTATTTTCAATAATTATTTTTTCTAACGGTTGCGGGAAAAAAGGGAAAAAAGAAGACAATATATCTTGGCACCTGGATATAGCAAATCGAGTTGGTCCTGTAAATTGATAATATTCGCAGCAGTGCTTCCAATGAGATGGGGTAACGGAGTTGCACTCCATTGCATTTTGTTTTTTGCAATATACAATGGATCAACAGAGCTAGCTGCAGTAATATCATTTTCACTTTCTGTTTCAGAACCACTTGTATCGGTATTTTCATATTCAATATCCGAAATTGAAATATCCGAGTCACTTTCATTTAGTATTTCAATAATAGCATTGGTGTACCAAATACGCCGACGTTCCATTTCGTCAAGAAAACTCAAACTGAACTGAACACAGTACAATACGAACTAAAATCAGACAAGCTGAATTCAGTTCATGACGAAATTCAATTCGGGGAATCATAAAAATAAAGTTGGGGAACCACAAAAATTAAGTTCGGGGAATCACAAAATAAATTTTTAAAAGAATTATTTTATTTAACACTTAATAAACATTCTGCTAACAAAACAGTTATTAAAATATTTAAAAAATATGTTTTAGTTGGTTTTTTTCATAAACATATGGTGTGGACCAAAATGGTCCATAAACCTATGATTCGTAAGTTTTTTTTAACCTAACAGCAGGGTTAAATAAGTCGACCCCGCTCCCACTTCTCCCCTCACCCTCAAGCTTATTTTAAAAATAATAAAAATTGCCGCACATAGGATTCGAACCGGGGACCAATAGCTTGCACCCCAACAGACATAGCGATTGAGCCACTCACAATTCTGGCATTAGTTGTTTAAATGTATTATAGGTGCAACAAATTAAGCAAACTTTGATCGAAATTATGAATTCAAAAAAGTGTTTGACGTATTTATAAATTCAAAAAAAAAATTATGTTTGACGGATATATCAACAAAGTTTTTTAAACGTATTTTCGTCACCAAATTTTTGAGTGTAGCGTGGAAATGATTAGCTCTGAGTAAATGTTTCTGTGGGTTCAACTCATGTGGGATTTTTTTTTCGTGAAATTTTTGATTTTATGGTTTAAATGTTATTCATATATTATAATAACCTTATAGGTTTTAGAGCTTGTGTTCAAAATTTGAGAAGTACTCAACCGATTTGGACGAAGTTTTTAAGGGCATGCCAACTGCAACACGGGGAAAGCTATGGCCTAACTGCAAATTTTTCAGTCCCATGACAAAATTTGTTTAAATGATTTTTAGAGGTTTTTCTTTGTGGTAAATTTGATTTTTTTGAAGCTTTATTGAGTTTTGAATATATTCATATATTAATGGTTTTTTGTTAAACATCAAATGAACGCTGAAAATGATCCAATACAGGAAAACCTGATATACAGGAAAACCTGTATTAGCCGGACTCGAACAGAACCAAGAAATTTGTCCGGCTGAGACAGATTTCCGGCTTATACATGTTGGACTAAAAAACACGGGTTTTTTATTTTGTTTTACGATAATGTAACTATAGTGTGACCTCGATAAACGCAACCCTCGAAGAACGCAACTCCTCGGTTAACGCAACACCTAAAATTTTGCACTGTTGACTCTGTAAACGCAACTTTCAAAATTGATTGACTCGATTAACGCAACTTTTTTATAATCTGATATTGCTTCGGCCAAAAAAAGATAAAAAATAGTTACAGGAAATCTTTTATTGACTTTATTCTCTGTTCCTTGTTTTTATACCCATATGGTGAAACCAAAGGGTATATTAACTTTGCTTTACCGTTTGTAACGCCAAGATCCCGTCATCACACACAAAAATGAATTACACCAGTGTGTTTAGAATGATAAAAAAAAATTGAATTTTCCATGTCCGTCCGTCTGTCTGTCTGTCCGTCCGTCTGTCTGTCTGTCTGTCTGTTTGTCTGTCTGTCTGTCTGTCTGTCTGTCTGTCTGTCTGTCTGTCTGTGGCGCGGATTGCAGGCGCACGGATTGAGCTAGAGACTTGAAATTTTGCGCAGATTCGTTTTTCGTAAAATGCGAGGCTAAGTTCGTTAATGGGCAAAAATGGACCATTAGGGGGGGCACCCCCCATGCGAACGAAAACGATTTTTGCGAATATCTCAAAAACGGTGCATCTTATCAAAAAAGTCCAAGAACAAAAGTTATTCAGGATATTATTTTACATAAAACTCCCATACATCAAAATCCGATTGGAACAAATTTTAAAAAATCTTATTGGAAAGTTTGACTTCATAGTCGAATTTTGATAAAACTGTTCGCCATTCACTTAAATCACCATACAGGTTTGCAATAATTGCCAGATTGGCAATTATAGCTTTTGTTATGTTTATTTTTTAAAGATGTGGCTATCACAAAACAAATCTGTGGCAACAAAAAACAAACAAAAACATAACAAAAGCTATAATTGCCAATCTGGCAATCATTGGAGACCCGTATGGTGATATTCGTATCAAAATTCGAAAATTCCACTTTGAAGTCAAACTTTCCAAAAAGATTTTTTAAAATTTATTCCAATCGGATTTTGATGTATGGGAGTTTTGTGTAGAATCATATCCTAAATAACTTTTGTTCTTGGACTTTTTTGATAAGATGCACCGTTTTTGAGATATTCACAAAAAACGATTTAGTTCGTATGGGGGGTACCCCCCCTAATGGTCCATTTTTGCCCATTAACGAACTTAGCCTCGCATTTTACGAAAAACGGATCTGTGCAAACTTTCAAGTCTCTAGCTCAATCCGTGCGCCCGCAATCCGCGCCACAGACAGACAGACAGACAGACAGACGGACGGACAGACGGACAGACGGACGGACATGCAAAAATTAAATATTTTTATCATTCTAAACACACTGGTGTAATTCATTTTTTTGTGCGATGACGGGATCTTGGCGTTACAAACGGGAAGGCAAAGTTAATATACCCTTTGGTTTCACCATACGGGTATAAATATCGGATTTTTTATACCAAAAACTAATTTAAAAAGCAAGGTGTCTGTCTCGTAGAGACGGCCAGAAGACGTGGATCCGCCGACAACGATCGCCAATAGATATTTAAGTAAGAAATTTTAGTGAAAAGGAAATTAAGGAAACAAATTTTTATTTAAAACATAACAAAAGCTATAATTGCCAGATCAAACTTTCTAATTAGATTTTTTTAGAATTTTTTCCAATCGGATCTTGAGGTATGGGAGTTTTATGTAGAATCATATCCTAAATAACTTTTGTTCTTGCACTTTTTTGATAAGATGCACCGTTTTTCAGATATTCGGTTTCACCATACGGGTATAATAATTTTATTTATAATTGGTTTATGATAAGAGAAGTATGAAATAAATATCATACATACAGTGTTCAAACGCTTCCATTTCTAGTCTTTCGTTCAAATTAGTTATATATATAATGACTAGGGCTGCCAAAAATATGCACTAAAAAAGGCGAAATATGCGCATATAATATGCACTAAAAATGGCAAAATATGCACTTAAATATGCACTTTAAAAACATTAAAAATCCGAAATATAGTATATTTCACCCAAAATAGTGAACGGAACTTGTTAAAATGTGGTTAATTCGACTTATGTGGAAAATAAAAAAATTGAAAAAATAATAGTCTGTAAAAAAGATTGACATTTTGACTGACAAAAAATTTTTTTACTTGTTTCTAAATTGCAACTGTTAAATTTTAAGATGTTCAATACTTCATATTGTCTATGGTATAATCGGGGTTAAAACTTGTAGAAAAATCTCAGTTGTTGCTACCACAAAACTTTCTTCCACAAAATCTACGACCCTGCGCAATATACGCTATCCTTATCGTTTTGTCAACCAAAGACGACCTCAAAATGTACAAAATTTGAAATCACTTGAGAACGGTAAAAGATATCAATTTACGGTAAAAGGTAAAAATGTAGAAAATTTCATTGCCTTTAATTCGTTTTTCAAAAGTTTTTTCGAAAAACTGTTAGTTTGCAAGTAATTCGCAAAAATATATTTTTTACATTTTAATAAAAATATTTCAATAACGGTAAAAGATAATGGATAACTGTAAAAGACAAAATTGTGCAGAATGCCATTCTCATTAATTCATCTCATATATACAGTAAGCAAAAAACCATTTTTTTTCGAGATAATGGAAAAAGTTTTTTTTTTTTTGAAATAACGGTTTATCTCGATAACAGGTTGAGATATCGAGTTATAGCTAAAGACAAAAGTGTGGGAAATTTTATTTTCTCCAAAAAACGCCTAGTTTGGGAGTAAATCGAGAAAAACGAAATTGCGATTTTTAAAAAACCGCCATTTTGGATACTTCCGGTTAACGGATCTCCACCAAAAGTTGATAGGATCGTCCCATTCCAGGACCAAATATGCCTATAAAATTTCATGGCGCTAGCTCTATTAGTTTTTGAGAAATCTTGTACACAGACTGACATACAGAAAGACATTTTTGTAATATGACTCCAATCGACTAAGGAGTGATCGGGAAATGTTTTTTTAGGTTAAATTAAAATGTTGAAATTTTTCATGAATACAATACTAAAACACATATTTATTTATTTTTAATATTTTTTCTAGCTGAAACAGTCGAATTATAATTTGAATTGTATAAAAAAAATTTGGTTGTTCATGAAAGTTGTAAAATATGCAACTAAATATGCATTATATGCATTTATATGCATTTATATGCATTTATATGCAAATATGCACTAACGTGTCAAATATGCAACAACAAGTGACCTTCATTCGCTTCTAAACTTATTGATTCGGATGAATAAAAAACTCCCGGAGCCGAAATCATAACGAGAAGAAATATGCAAATGCATATTTTTGGCAGCCCTAATAATGACGAAGGTTTTACATTTTATTATTATTTCATCAATTCTACTATTATTTTTCGGCCGATTTACTACGATTTGGAAAATCAAAAGTCACAACCCTGAACAGAACTTTAATGCTGGGAGCGAAATATCGCTCTCTTACTAATGAAATACATACTTATATATATGTGTGCATCATACCCAACAGACATTGCTCGAGGCTTTCATTCATTTTTATGTGAGCCCCACAAACCGTTTTGAACAAGAAGCGAAAACTTAAATAGAAATCATTTTCGTTTCCAAGAACGAGAGTCGGAAACCACAGCAAACGCTTTTGCCGTTAAGAACGAAACTTTTAAGAGCGAAAAGAACGAAATAACATGACATTCAATACATCAGATTCAATACACACAAAGGAGGAGCATAAAAAGAGTATAAATGTGAAATCTGTACTACAAGCAGCAAACACAGCATAACAACGGCAGTGAAAATTTAGATTTTGTTTTTAAAAAAGATAATTGAACATAGTTTAACATAACAAAATACCCTAAACAATGCTTTAATGTAGGCCGGATCTTATAACACAGTTTCTGTTCGGATGTCACCACAAACTATCGAGTATCATCGATTGCAAATTTGTTGTCATGGCAGCAAGCCGATTTTCTAATTTGTACCCCCATAACCAAAATCCAAGCGTATCCACGTCAAAATATGTTTCTTCCACATACATGTGACAATAAAAAGTAGGAAGATTTCGAATTGATTTCAATTAGAGACGAGAGATGAAAAATACTCCCAATAAAACTGTTGTCTGACGTTTTTATGAAAGAAATTTTTCCTCTAAACTATGTCTTCCCTTCTCCTTGCTGAAACAAGATCTACTTGAAGCGTCTTTTTATAACATAAGTTAATAACTTTGTGCAAGATTTTATGCATTTTCAAAACATAAACTATTGCTGTGGGTTTGAATAACCCTTCCGGAGCTTGGAGACGAACAAAATCATTTTACATTGATTTTTCTATTTTAAGTTCATAGAACTCCAATTAGAATTCAAACTATAGATTTATTTTGGTATTTAGAACCTTGGTGGCTCAGAGTATTTTTCAGAAAATCCTAAAATCTTTTTTATTTGTATGGGGGAGAGGACAGCAAATATTCCGATTTTACCCACTGACTAGGGCAAATCAAATTTTTATGTCATGCTAGACACACTACTGTTTTTGATCGGGCGATTTGTTCTATGCTTTAAAAATGGTATAATAACTCTAAAAACATTTTTATATAGAAAAGTTTCCGACTTATACAAAAAAAATTATGTCCGGGTTCGCGTTAAGCAGGTTCCGGCTTATCCAGATTCATGGAAAACCACTTCAAAATCATGGGACTTGAAAACTGTTCGGCTTAGGTAGGTTTCCGACTTATACAGGGTCCGGCTTATACAGGTTTAACTGTATCTAAAAAATCTAAGGAATAGTCAATTCGATGTGAAAAGTAGGGGAGACTGGGGTATTCTGGACCACGGGGAATTGCGGTATTCTGGACCACGGGGAATTGCGGACCAGCGTCATTTTTTCCCCTAGTAGTGGTTGGTAGCTGCAAATAACTGTAATCAGTTTGCCTCATGTTAAGCTAATTTTCCTAACAGTACTCGACTTGTGTATACGCACTATCACCTCGCTTCGATAGCAAATAGAAAAGTGATACTTCGAAATTTTTTTTTTCACTTTGTGTTTCGCTTAAATTTAACCACATTTTTCGAGAATCAACTCAAGTAAATATATTGATAATATTCGCGGAGCCTTAAGCATTCGACACTGACAAGAAATTTTGCATGAAGTTTGCATTGTGTTACTAATAGCTGCCATATTGTAAAAAAGAGCATTCGGGGAATTGTGGACCACTTTTGTCGGGGAATTATGGACCACTCAATTCTTGACATTTGACAAGCAAACATCAGGTATTTGATGCATATAAGTGTTTTTTCATGCAAAAACACAGCATTAGATTTTCGGCAATCATACTAATATATAAAAATGAGTTGGTGTATGTCTGCCTGTCTGTCTGTCTGTCTGTTCCTCTTTCACGCGAAAACGGCTGAACCGATTGACTTGAAATTTGGCATGAGTGTCTGTGGTAGTTCTGGCTCCAACATAGGCATACGGAAAAGGAGCGCGAGGGGTGGGGGGAGTAAGGGGAGGGGGTAAAGTGATTTCGAAGCTTAGTTTTCCCTCTATGTTACTCTTTCGCGGGGAAACTACTGAACCGATTGGCCTGAAATTTGGCATAGATGTTCGTCGTGGGTCCAGCCCCAACATAGACCCATTAAAAAGTTTTTAAGTTCTTTCCGGTTTTCTTCGTATTCTAAAATTTAGACAAAAAGCTTAACCCGGCAACGACGGGTATACAAGCTAGTTTCTAAATCGGCCGTTTTGACATCGCCAGAGGATGTAAATGACCTTCGTGAGAAGGCTGATATGAAGCGAAAGAGATTGGAGAGAAAAGGTGATAAACCATAATCGAAAAAGCAAAAAGATCGTGTCAAATCGAAGACATCACAGAAGAAACAACCATCTTCAACCTATTGTGAGGTGGAAGAATACATCGATTTCTGCATAATTTGTAAGAAAAATATGCAAAAAAAAATGAACCGCCGAAATACCATCCATTGCAACGTGTGCGATCGAGCTGTTCACTTGGGATGCTCCGGAATGACTGCAAGTTACTGGACTTGCGAACATTGCGTTTCGGACTGATTTTCATTGCAATTTTTCACTTCATTTCACTTTGTCTGTTATATAATAAATATATGAATCAAAAAAAAAAGTTTGTCTATCACATTTTTCCATTTTTAATCGATTTACAAAGTGGTCCACAATACCCCGAGATTTTTCAAAATCGCAAAAACGCCATTTTTGCACCAACTGATAAAACTTGTATAATTTAATACAATTTGACCGAACTGCTGTGACCCAAAGAAAGGTTATTTATCGTACTACAAATTCAAGCTTTGAAATTTTCAGAAAAAGTTATTTTTTTGCGAGTTTTTAGCCAAAATGAAAATGCGGTCCAGAACACTCCAGTCTCCCCTAATAAATTTGATTTCATAATTTTACTCAAATAAATCATCAAGTTTTTCATTAAAACTTATGTAAATAACTTAGTTTTTCAATACTCTGCCGTTGTTGGAAATTTAGCTTTAATGATTAATTATAAGCGCAAATTTTGACAAAGCTATTATTATATTGTATTAATTTAAGAAATTTTGAGGCATTGAAAAAAAAACAATTGTTTGTTTTTTGGTAACACTTTAAAGGAATAAAAATATTTAAATCACTTTGCTTGAGGAGTGAAAAATATTTAAATTTTTAAAATTGAAATATTTAAAAAAAAAATTGAGATATTTGAAAAAAAAAAAAATTTTGTGAAAATAAAATAGTTTAGTTTTGTGATAATAAAATAGTTTAGTTTTGTGAAAATAAAATAGTTAAAATCGTTGGAATTATCTTGCTTTTCAGTACTGGTTGGTAAATAATATTTTAATTACTTCGTTTTAGCATATTCTGATTACTTTTTTCTCCCAAAAATTCGAATTTTAATTCATTTCAACTTGAAAAATACAAAGGTTTTATTAAGAACTTGAATTACGTGGTATATTCTTGATGAGCGAATAAAGACTTGATAAAAATGTTAGGAGACGACACTTTTTTTACCACTTGTAAATCTTTAACCACAAATGGTTTAAAAATTAGAAATTAAATACACGTTACAGACGAGACTTAGAGAATCGTTCAAAATATTTATCATTGATAAATAATAGTCACACAGCATGGATAACAGATGATGCCATAACGGACACCCTCTACATCATAAGCCGTGGCCGATTGGTGTCTATAACTGATACTATGGTTTGGTCGGGTATCTATCACGCCATGAATTTTGCAGAAGACCGTTTAAAGATTCAAAACAATCACGAAAACTATATGATGGAAACATGAAGGAGACAATTTCAATTATTTGAGTGTCACGTAGAGTGTATGACAAAACCAATGGAGAATGGACGTCGTGGAGACCGTATCCATGTCAATTTCAACATGCCGATATTTCAGGGCAGTGATGGGCGTCGTCTTTTCCTTTTGCCAGTAAATTTAAATAATAGACACTGGGCACTTGCTACGTATAAAGAAGGTACAGAGTATTTTGACTACATTGATAGCATTGTATCTAGCCGAAACTTGGATACTTTGTACAGTCATTTACTGCGACTTTGAGCTAGAAAAGTTAGTGGGCACTCTAGCTTAGCCATGCGTGTACGTTCAGATGTTGCAATACAGCAAGATGCTTACAATTGTGGCATCCACGTATTGATAAACGCGGAGCTGGCGGTGGCAGGTTGTTCCACTTACATTGGTCGAAATTTTAATATGAAAACAGAAAGAATTAGATTTTGGAATATTTTGATTCGCCATGAGTTGAGCAGGACAAACCTTCAAAGACTTTCACAACAAAATTGCAGTGCCGAAAATATGATTGTTCATGAAAGTGTGGCTACCGAAAGTGAAAGAAAAAATACTAATGTAAAAAAGAAGTGGACAACAAAGTAATTCTTTCCTTGAATAATGTTGAAAGTCCAGGATGGCAAGAATTTTTGGTGTTTATTCACTCAAAAAAAATCAAGGACAATATGTTACCTATAGCAATGGCAAAACTTTTGATAGCCGAATGGGTTCAATCGTTACCAGGTGCTTTCCAAAATAACATTCTTCTCCTTTCACCTACAACATTTGATGAGAATTTCTTATTTGTTAAACCGCTCCACGATACCGGCAAGTTCACATACGACTTAGCCGTGTTACCATTATTTTGTGAACCGTCACACTACCTTTGTGTTACGTACCAACGAGATTACAAATGTAATGTTCATGCAACTTATGATCTTGTTGTAACTAAAACCTTAAGAACGTTTCTGTTGTCGATTGGAAAACATCTGTATGGTAAATCCGTGCGAATAACTGTTTCTCTCAAAAAGGACAAAGATTCCGAAACAGTCGGAAATAATGACATAAATCGTTATTTTGTCACAAAATTTACCAAATATACACCGGGTATACCACTTTGTTTCCCATGTTAGAAGCAGACATTTTCAAAAATCCTTATCTCGTAACTCGACCTAAAATTGTCAAAAACACTGCAAAGAAGCACAAAAAAAGCTTATCCGATCAAGAAGACGAGCAACACCGTCCTAAAATTAATAAGATACGTTGCCTAGATTCATCTCCACAATTAAATGCGGGAATTCAATCTAAAAATATAGATCCGCAGCAACGAACATACGGTGTGGAAAAAGCTAAATCAAAGAATTCTATGCGTTTATACAAAGCGGCAAAAGTTGGCAACCCACTACCCAACTCCTTGACGTTAGGAATTTTTGGTGCCAAAATCTGCCAATATTGCGGAGCTGTTAGGCCCTATCACAGAATCCGATACGAATGGTTCGGATCGTAAACTCAATGTTGTTGTTGGTATAAAACACTAACAACAACATTAAGTTTACGATCCGAATCATTCGTATCGGATTCTGTGATAGGGCCTATTATGTTTTCTATGGAAACAGCCAAGTGTTGTCGTGAAGGAAAAGTACAGTTGCCGCGTATAGAAATTGAACAATACTCAGAACCGTTGCGTTCTGTCTACATGGGTACACATCCGAAATGGAAAGAGTACATACAACATGCCCGAATGTACAATAATTATATGGCGTTTGCGTCCACTTGTTTTTCACGCCGCTCCGATTTGAGCAAAAGAGGAGTGCCAGTAGTTACTGTACAAGGGAAAATGATGCACCGTCAGTCGCACCTGTTTCCACACGGAACCCACGACGCTTTTGCGCAATACTTTTTCTATGATGTAGATACAGCTGCAGAAAAAAAGGCTACAAATTCAAAAACTATATTTGGTGTCAATTTAGACAAAGAGCTTTTAAAAGAACTAGATGAGATGCTACGATCTGAAAATAAACTCTGTTCGGCTTATATGATGGCTTTTGAAGTGTACAAACATGGCATATATATAAAACGAGACACAGATCATATCTCTGCTGTATATTGCGCTCTCTTAAACGACAAAATAGAAAATAAAACAAAAGGAAAAGAATTCTCTCTGACGATGACGAACACAACGATGACAACAAACGAATACGATACTGAGACTGAGTGAACACCACTAAGAAAGAAAAACTGTTATTGTGCTCACTGTGATTTAAGCAATCAGCTGTTTCAAAAATATATTTTTTTAGTTCAATTAGCCATATTGTGACGTCGTGTTTAATTTATTATAATTGTTTATTTATTTTCATTATCTTGGTTTTATTTTTGTTTTAAGTTTACAACGTGCTTAATGTTTTTATTTTTATTTTTGCTGACTTACGAACATAAGCGTTCAATTCTTTTTATACTGAAAATAACATAAACACGACATGCAATTGTTCCAATAAATAATTTGTAAGTACAATTAGATCAAAGTAACAACAGACATTATAGTTTTCACAGTTTGATAATTTTTATTGTATTTAGATATAAGGCTCCTGAAGATGTTCACCATCGTGACTGAAACGTTGAGCAGTGTTGAAATAAAAACAACAAAAGAGAAAAAACAAAAATTTATGCTTTTTATTTAACACCTTGTAAAGCTAAATTTGGACCGATTAGCCCGTCGAACACACCATAAATACATAAAATACGGTCGATTTACATAAAAATGGCATAACAAATATGCGTATGACAATTCTTTCAAACAGGGACAAGACAGCGACAACAATTTTAATTAGGACTACTCATGAAGGAAGGTTAAATGCACCGATTTTGAAAGATTGTTTGGCAGTTATCTATAGAGAAGAGGACTTAATGAAATTTAATGATCAGTATGTAATTGTAAGAATGCGTGGTGCCACTGATGCTCCTTTTAACATTCTCCCTCATCATAATCCAGACGTTCGCCCACTATGTTATCCTCTTCATTTCCCAAGGAGAGAACAAATATTTCACAGTCATATTCCTTTGGCAGATGTGGCAATGATCCGAAAGCGAAAAAAATGTGGCGCAATTGACGACCAGTGTTGCCGAAAGTTCAAGAGCAAAATTCCCTATGTGTAGGTACAACACGTATGATTATGCCCTACGTGGAGAGTCATTTTTCCCTACGTTTTTCCCTACGTTTTTCCCTACAGTAAAAACTATGAAATTTGAATTTTGGAATAGGAATCTACTATATAGGAATATAATATAAAATTAAAAAACATATTTAAAAAAAAATAGTTATATATTTTGAAAATAAATATAACAATAACAAAAAAAAATTCATTGTATAACAAAAAATAAATAAAGTGATAATAATTCTGATTCTTATTTATAAGCAAATGATTAAATAAACATAACAAAAGCTATAATTGCCAATCTGGTAATTATTGAAAACTCGTATGGTGATTTAAATGAACGGCGAACAGTTGTATCAAAATTCCAATTTGAACTCAACTTTTTAATAAGATTTTTTTAAATTTATTCCAATCGGATTTTGATGTATGGGAGTTTGATGTAGAATCATATCCTAAATAATTTTTGTTCTTGCACTTTTTTGATAAGATGTACCGTTTTAGAGATATTCGCAAAAAACGTTTTCGTTCGTATTCTAATGGTCCATTTTTTTTCCATTAACGAACTCTAGCTCAACCCGTGCGCCCGCAAGTACATCAAAATCCGATTGGAATAACTTTTAAAAAATGTTATTGAAAAATTTGACTTCAGAATGGAATTTTGATACAACTGCTCGCCGTTCACTTAAACTTCGAACAATGTCATATCACCACACGGGTTTTCAATAATTGCCAGATCAGCAATTATAGCTTTTGTTATGTTTTTTTTGTAAATATTGGAATTTCCCTACAAATAGATCAATTTTGAGAAAAATTCCCTACGCTTAATTTTAGGTTAAAAATCCCTACTGTAGGGATAAATCCCTACGTTCGGCAACACTGTTGACGACTGTGGAGATGAGGCAGAATACGACAAAAAAAAAGATAGTGATAATGACGATGATCAACTCGCTTAACGCACCATTAAGCGAAAATTTGCTTCCAAGCGTGATGCGATCAATTACTATTTGCAACAACGCCGCAAAGATAATCATCATTTCCTTTTTGATACTGGAAAGCTAGGTCAGCAGTATGTAATAGATGAGTATTTAGCATGTGAAAGCGATCGTTTAAACTACGTGCGACTTCTTCACCAGAAAATGAGATCGAATACCTCGTGATGTTTTCGAATACCTCGAAAGAACCTTTGCTGCAAAGAAAGTGAAACTAGGCAAACATATTCCTCTTCCATCCACTTTCATAGGAGGTCCTGGAGGTCATGCGAGCCATTAAAGGAGGTGGAATGGGAGAAGTGGTAGCTTTCGCTTATCACATAGAGTTTCAAAAAAGAGGCATGCCACATTTGCATCTCCTTCTTCCAACAAATATAAAAATAGACATAGCTGAAGAACTAGAGCAATGGGTGTCGATGCGTTTGCCACTAACACCGAAAGCAGGAGACTCAGATAGTGGAAGAAACAGAAATATTACGATCTGGTGACAAGGCATATGATTCACGGCCCATGTGAAACTTCAAGTG
This sequence comes from Chrysopilus asiliformis, assembly GCA_964034945.1. Taxonomy (NCBI): domain Eukaryota; kingdom Metazoa; phylum Arthropoda; class Insecta; order Diptera; family Rhagionidae; genus Chrysopilus; species Chrysopilus asiliformis. The sequence continues at coordinate 73,429,144 of OZ035960.1, read as the reverse complement.
GTAGTGATCCTTGGCCATGCAGAAAAGACAAAATAAAAATGAAGTGCAAAGGAAAATGTTCTAAATGGTTTCCTAAAGATTTCTCAGAGCAAAGCGTCCTAAGTGGAGCAGGATATGGTGAACCAAAAAGACCGAATGATGGACGACAACATGTATTTCACTCACGAATCGCTACTAATCAGCATGTGGTCACACATAATCCATATCTTCTTATGCTGGTTGAATCGCACTGCAATGTTGAGTACATTAATTGTCCTGATTCTTCAATAATTTATCTTTTTAAGTACATTAATAAAGGATACGACCAAGCACTAGTCGAACTGAGAGAAAAGCAAGCTAATGCAGCCTTCGCAAAGGACAAACCTTTGATTATTGACGAGTGCGCAGAATATGAACAGCTTCGATTCATGACATCCTGGGAAGCAGCTTATCGAATAAATGGTTACCCACTTTTTGGAATGTCACATACTGTACATGAGCTCAAAATACACGAACCCGGTAAGGAATTTATAGCCATATTTGAAGGAGAGGAGGAACAGGCTCTTGTCAGGGCGCAATGGAGGGAAAGCACATCCATGTTGACCGCGTATATGAAACCTTGTAAAGATGGAGATACCAAATCAAAACAGGGGTGGCTTCATGTAACTTATTTTCGATCGACTAATTGGTCGAAGGAAATCTTTCGTCGACCAAAACTGATTAAACAGGAGGACAATCACTCAAGTGCACACGATATAAGAGTCTTTTCTGGGTAATTTGGGGTCGCTGAATCCGAATCTGGCAGTAGTTTGGCTGTACCAGCTCTACTTTTTCCGATATGGTGAGTAACTCATAAATGTTTATAATCTGGAAATCAACAATTATTTTTCCTTCATATCTGAAAAAGTAAAGCTGGTACAGGCAAACCACTGCCAGATTCGGATTCAGCGACCCCAAATTACCCAGAAAAGACTCTTATATCGTGTGCACCAGAGTGAGTGTCCTCCTGTTTAATCAGTTTTGGTCGACGAAAGATTTCCTTCGACCAATTAGTCGATCGAAAATAAGTTACATGAAGCCACCCCAGCTCTCTTATCTTGAAATACCACTTCATTATTCATGGAATAAGAAAAAGTTTGCATGGTGTACTAGAGCTAGGTTAATGCCCATGGTTACCCGTATACCCTGGGTAGACGTAAGAAAGCAATAATTATATGCAATTCGAGTTCTTTTGGACAGAACAAAAGGAGTGGAAAGTTTTGAATTTTTACGGACGGTAAATGATAGGATATACGACATATTTTATAAAGCAGCGGTTGCAAAATGGTTCATGACGGATGATATAGAATGGGACTTGGCCTTAAATGAAGCGTGCAAATTTCAGCTTCCCGCTGCTTTGCGCTGTACATTCGCTGTAATTATGATGGGCACCTTTGTAGTGGCCGGTTTCCCTTCCCACAATTTCAATGGCAAAATACCTGGATGCGCTGCTGATTAAGCAAATAAAGCATTGCATGCAGATATTTGAAACGACGTCTTTGAAACGAAGCAAATAATGCAGTGCATGCAGATATTTGAAACGAAGCAAATAAAGCATAATTTTTACTTGGGAAAATTCCTGGATGCGCTGCTGATAAGCAAATTAGGTCGCGCATGCAGATATCGAAAACATTGACTTTGAGTCTTAGCACTCCAGAATGGAATGAAATTCCGGGCGGGTTAAAATGAAAAACAGGGAGTCGCGATTAAGATTTCAACCAGTTCGGATCGTTTTAGATAAAAACGATCCGAACTGGTAAATATTTGAATGAAAAGTAATAAAAATATATAGCAAAACGGAAAACAAAAGTTATTTAAAAAAGTTGAGAAACAAAAGTTATTGAATTAAAATAAATAAAGGCATTGTGTATGAAATAAAATTGTAAAATAGTTTTAGTCACAAAACAAAAACAAATTAAGTTATATGATCGTTTTAAATATACAACGAAAAAAGGTAAAATCAGTTCGGGTCGTTTTGAATCGGATCAGTAGATATTTGGATTAAAAGGAAAAAAGGAAAACAATATAGCAAAAAGAGAAGTTATTTAAAAAGGTTAAGATACAAAAGTTATTTGATTAAAATATATAAAGGTGTTGTGTACAATAGTTTCAGTCATTAAAAAACAAATTAAGTAAATGAAATTATTTTAAATAAACAACAACAAAAAGTAAAAATGTGTTTTTATACCCGTATGGTGAAACCAAAGGGTATATTAACTTTGCCTTACCGTTTGTAACGCCAAGATCCCGTCATCACACACAAAAATGAATTACACCAGTGTGTTTAGAATGATAAAAAAAATTGAATTTTGCATGTCCGTCCGTCTGTCTGTCTGTCCGTCCGTCTGTCTGTCCGTCTGTCTGTGGCGCGGATTGCGGGCGCACGGATTGAGCTAGAGACTTGAAATTTTGCGCAGATTCGTTTTTCGTAAAATACGAGGCTAAGTTCGTTAATGGGCAAAAATGGACCATTTGGGGGGGCACCCCCCATGCGACGAAAACGATTTTCGCGAATATCTCAAAAACTGTGCATCCTATCAAAAAAGTGCAAGAACAAAAGTTATTTAGAATATGATTCTACATAAAATTCCCATACATGATAATCCGATTGGAACAAGTTTTAAAAAAATCTTATTGAAAAATTTGAATTCAAATGGAATTTTGATACGCCGCACGTTGGGGCCAAAGTGCTACTCGGCGGCCAAAAATACAAATTTTGAGTTCTGCCTTTGAAGGATTTCGGTTATGTCATTGCGTTGAGAATTCTTAGGAATCTAGAAATCCAAAAGGACCCTCTCCTAGGACAAGTAATTTCCGAACGCCATGGGGTCAAAGTTGGTAAAAATTCTGGTTTTTTCAATTTTCGAATTTTCAACAAATTTTTTGAACTTTATTAAGTCACTTAGTACAGAAAAATCGATTTTATCATCAACCTGAGGACATATTTAGGCAATTATAATAAAAATTAAAAATTTGTAGTACTACATTTTTTTTCTTAAAATTGTTATCCCGGAATTCTGGGCATTCTAGAAATACTATTTTTTTCGCGAAATTTTGTATATATATGGCTCTGCAAAAAATGTACCGGCTTGTACCGGTCAGGCGTCAGTTGGACATGATAGCCAAGGTCAATACCTTTCAAAATATCCATATTTCATCTGCTACTACCTGCAACTCTGGTCACCGTAAACAAAAGTCTAATTTTTTACATATTATTTAAAAAAAAATATCTTATTTTGTCATAACAAAGAACAAAGATTTTTCGTTTTATATGCTAGGAAATTGTTTTAATTATTTTTAATATACATTAAAGCGGAATATTTTACATACCAGCATACAGTGAAACCATTAAATATCACCGTTCTTGACAGTAAAACCGTTTAAAACTGCTAATCTTATGCTATAATATAATACGAGAAATGACTGCACAACGATCTCGAAACCCCGCCAAACGATTTTCACGAAACTTGGGGGTAAGGGATTTTCGGGGACTTGGAATCGATCTAGATAGGTCTCACCTCTGAGAAAATTCCCCTCGATACCCCTCGCCTGGTATCTTCAAATTGTGTAGTCCGATCTTAATGCAACTTTACAGTATTACTAAGCGGACTAAGGGCTTTCGATTTTTCCACCACAAACCTGACTTTTCCCTCCCCTCGATACCCCTCGCTTGGTGTCTTCGAATTACGTGAAGGTATCTTAATGAAAATTCGCAATATTGCTAGGGAGTAAGGTTTTGCGATATGTATTCTAAAAATATCACTTTTTAGATATCTATCGGCAGCGATAAATAGTAATTACAAAACAATCAAGTTATAATCGGATTCAATTACTCAGACACAGAGGCAGAAGGAGGATTTTCAGATCGCCGAGCATGGCTCGGTTTTTCTGGTACTATGAATAATTAGAGCAATAAAAATCAATATCTTAGATATACATATGTACATATATATGTATATATATATGTTACAACAGAATATTAAGAAATTTACATTAATTCGACGATTGAAAGTTATATTATCGGTGCTTTCAAGCAAGCAAGCAATAAATCCAGATAAATTCAAATCATATGCCAAGTCCACATCTGATTTGTATAATAGACATTACAATTGGAGAAATATGTCTGCAACAATGCATAAAGTGCTTTTCCATGGCAAGTTGATAATTGAAAAAAGCATTTTACCACTTGGGGAGCTTTGAGAAGAAGCTCAGTAATCGAAAAATAAAGACTACAGACATTTTAGACTAACCAACACTAGAAAAAACGATAGAATCAACCAAAATGAAGATTTGATGAATATATTACTTCTATCGTCAGATCCATTTTTGGCTTCTCTGCGTTCTAAATGGACAAATGAATTGGATGACGAGGAAGATCAAGAAATCCTACAATTGTAAAAATCGACGTAGAACAAGACATTATTAGAATGTAATTTTTCCTCAACTTAATGTAATATTAGCGATGTGTATTTGTACCAAATTGTATTAAAATAATCGTATTAAAAATAGTTGTCTTTAAAAATGCTTTTTTAATAACATTTAAAAAACAACTTTAAAACAAAACCAAAAAAAAAATATTACAACAACAAATACTATAGTTTTGATTATTTCATCATATAGGGTATTAAAGTTGCTCCTATTCGATTTTCATGTACTGACGATATATGTAAAATGGCATTCTAAATATTTTCGTCATTGATTTTTTCTGTACGACCAACCGTTCTCGAGATTTTGGTAATTTTTGATTTCAAATGCAGATGGGTGTGGGTGATCAGATTGTGGATGATCAGATTTTTAGGAAATAAAGCTTGGATATTTATCTAGCCAACCAAAAAAACCCCACTCAAAAATATTGATCCGTTCAAAAGTTATGTATTTTTGGCCGCCGAATGGCACTTTGGCCCCATAGTGCGCCGTTCAATTAAATCACCATATGGGTTTTCAATAATTGCCAGATTGGCAATTATAGCTTTTGTTATGTTTAATTTTAATACAGGAAAATTAGACGAAAACCTCTTAAAAAATCATAGTTAACTGGATTTTTGCACAGACCTTTATTTTGACATAACAAACAACGTCCCAAAAGTCCATTCCAGAATTGCGCCAGCGTCGTGAGTTATTCAAGGTCAAAGGTCCCAAAAATCAGTTTTTTACGTTTATCTCACTTTGTACGGGTTGTACGTCTTTTTGAGGTTCAGATGAATTAATCACAATAAAATTCTCTACAAAAAAGGTTAAATACAATTTTCTTGTAAGACAAACAGTTTTCGAGATACAAGTCGTCAAACTATGCGTCGCACAGAGAAATTGCTATTATTCAAGGTCAAAAGTCAAAAGTCAAAAAAATCGTAAATATCTCGCTTTGTATGGCCTGTACGCATCTTTTGGGTTCAGATGAATTACTCCTCCGAAAATTCTCTACAAAAAAGGTAGAAGTCGAGATAGAAGTCGAGACACTGTGAACTGTACATTCGTTTCCCCATCACCATTGAGGTAGAATCCAAGGCGCGTTTTTTACATGGTTTCCCCATTAGGCCTAATCCATATTTCTTCCACCTTCATTCATTTATTCTTCTTCTCCTTCTGCTTCTTCTTCTTGTTGTTGCTCTTCATCTTCGATATAGGTATCATCTTCATTTACATTTAATGTTAAGGCACCAATAAGATCGAGTTCATCATCGACATCGTTTAAATTGTCAAAGGATTCAGTGATATCACAAGAAGCAGGACTAAAACATAATTGACCCCGACAAAAGGTACAAACGATGGAGCACGGTAATCCAATTTTTCTGCATCCACAATTGGAACAACAACCTTTTGTGCAGTTGCAAAAAACGGAATTCAGGAGTTCTTCTGGTGCTGGTGGAAGTAATGTACTAACTGGCTTCAAGAAATTGTTGTTAAATGTCCATCCCTACTGTTGAGGATTTAAGTCTTTTCCAAGCCAAGTTTGCACCTGATAATATATGTATACGATACAGATGGTGTTGTGCGGCTCCTATTGTGGGTGGAAGTGAAGATAGTTTAACTGTCTCGACTTCTATCTCGAAAACGATTGGCCCTACAAAAATTTTTTATTTAACCTTTTTTGTAGAGAATTTTCGGAGGAGTAATTCATCTGAACCCAAAAGATGCGTACAGGCCATACAAAGCGAGATATTTACGATTTCTTTGACTTTTGACCTTGAATAATAGCAATTTCTCTGTGCGACGCATAGTTTGACAACTTGTATCTCGAAAACTGTTTGTCTTACAAGAAAATTGTATTTAACCTTTTTTGTAGAGAATTTTATTGTGATTAATTCATCTGAACCTCAAAAAGACGTACAACCCGTACAAAGTGAGATAAACGTAAAAAACTGATTTTTGGGACCTTTGACCTTGAATAACTCACGACGCCGGCGCAATTCTGGAATGGACTTTTGGGACGTTGTTTGTTATGTCAAAATAAAGGTCTGTGCAAAAATCCAGTTAACTAGGATTTTTTAAGAGGTTAAAGCCTAATTTTCCTGGATTATTTTTTTCACTTACGACATGCAAAAGCACCCCACGACATTTGGAGCAGCCGGTGACTTTGTTTACGAAATATAGACAAAGTATCGAACTTACAAATTATTAGTGTCGTATTAAATATTCATGTCGTGAAAATAACTAAACCGAAATTAACATCTAACGTAAATTAAAGAGAAAGTAAAAAGAAATTAATAAATTTTAAATAAAGTGAAAATAACTAAACCGAAATTAAAATCTAACATAAACTAAAGTGAAAAAATTTTTTTATGTGGTGTAATAAAAACTTTTTAGTTCTTAATTTAAATAAATGTAATATCATAACTTACTCGCGTCGTTCAAATTTCTTTAATTTTGACTATATGTTTAGCTTAAGTTCTATCAAAAGAGTCGCATCCGTCAAGGATCTTGGGGTAATATTAGATCAAAAATTGACCTTTGATCTACACCGGGAACTGGTAATGACTAATGCAACTAGAATGCTAGCCATGATTAAAAGATTCTCGTCTGATCTATCAGATCCATACACTGTTTTGTCTTTATATAATGCATTTGTAAGACCTATACTTGAGTATGCATGTGTTGTCTGGTCTCCTACGTGTACTACGCATATTCTTAGGCTTGAGTCTGTTCAAAAAAGATTTTTAAAATTTGCTTTGCGCAAACTACCTTGGTTTGATCCACTCAATTTGCCGTCTTAAGCGCGCTACAGACACGCGATCAAGTCCGCCGACTTGATCACAGATCGGTTGGCAGATATCACTACACACGTTAAAATCAACTCGAGAGATATCTGCAGAGACATCAGTTAAATTTTGTTTCTGTAGGGATCACATCGCAGTTTTCAGAATAATGAATGCAGAAGAAATTTTTTGGTTAAGTCAAATTACAAGTGAATGCATAGACGATGATGAAAAAAGTATACAGCACTGCTGATTGCAAATATCTAAATCTGAAAACAATCTTCTCTCTCCCGATGTAACTTCTCGAAATTTAATTTTGGTATGATATCTGCTAACATGTTGGCAGACTTCGCTACAGACGCATTAAATAATGACAAACTGGTTTGCCGACTTCTAACCACGCCCCCAAATATCAAAAAGTTTTGATATTTCGCAGACCAGACCACCGACCTGACAACAGACCTATTGGCAGACCGCAGACATGCCTACAGACGGCTTATTTTGTATGTCTGCCGACCGGTCTGTGATCAAGTCGGCGGACTTGATCGCGTGTCTGTAGCGCGCTTTACGAACAAAGATTGCATCTATTGGGGTTGCCTACTTTGTGTAAAAGACGAGAAACTCTCCAATGTATGTTTATTTATAAACTCTTGCAAAATGAAATCGATGCTCCCAATTTATTGCTCGAATTAAATTTTAACACTAGGCCTAGAAATACACGGAATTATAACTTTTTTAAAGTCAAATTTTCTAAGACATCATATGGGAAAAACGCACCAATAACGCTCATGTGCAATTTATTTAATAAGAATTATAACTTTATTGATTTTAATTGTTCGTCAAATATGGTAAAGAAGCAACTGCGATCATAATAACGCTGTATTTGTTTATATTTTTCTTTGGTTTTTAAGATTGAATAATTGTTTTTTTTTGATTTGTAACTATCTTGGAGTTTTGCTCTGTATGATCAATTAAATAAATAAATAAAAAAATTATTCATTTTGAATTCAAGTGAAAATAACAAAAGCGAAATTAGAATCTAACATCTTATTTGAACGATCACGCACCACCATTGGATTAATAATATACTTCATCCCTGGTCGCTGTAGAAGGAAGACATCAGCAACAAAATTCACGAAAGGACTACAACCACTGGAGAAACTGGAAAAAGAAAACAACACCAACAACTTTAAAATCAAGAACAAAGGTCACAAAAGGACAACAACCACTGGATACTACACTAGTAGATACAATATGCGGGTTCTAGGACGGAAGTGACGTCACGAGCACGTGTTTTAATTGAGTGCATGAATACTCGGCTCAGCTGAACGAGTTGTGGTTGATTTTTGATAAGACTTGTAGGCAATACTTGGCCGTAGGTGGGGTGAGGTGTGGAGTGTATGGCTTAGCATGGGCGGGAAAGGTTTTTTCGGTTTAACCGCGTAAATATTGTTAAGGTAAAAACATTTCCTACAATATAAATAATAAAACGTTGATAGTTTTATTCTTAATTTTATTTTACAACATTAAGATCTTAAAGAAGAAAAAAAAACAGTATTTCGCGAATTCCAAAAAATGATTTATTGCACTACTGCAAATTCAATTTATTGCCTCTATATTATAACTTTTCTCACTGCACTTGAGTTTTTATTGTGAAATAGTTTTTGTGCACCGTTAAGGAGAATGACTCATCCAAAGAAAATCATTGTGCTCCCTTGTAGCTTCTTTTGGCAGTGAAGAAGAAGCACGCGTATGTTGCTTCTTGAGGAAGCGCACCAAAAATTTTCTGCTGGGTATCGATATAACTATAGGTGATCGATGAAATTAGCAGAGTTTGAGTATTTCTAGTTGAACTGTTTCGCGTGGGTGATAGAAGTGACTGAAGCATGCGTGGAGTCAGCGGCAGTCAGTCAGAACTAGTGAGTGGAGATTCGAGTTAAGTCATTCAACAGAAGCAGACGTTTTCTAATAAGTTAAAATATAACATTTTCTTGTGCATCGATATAAAATAGAATAAACATTTATTGTGTATCAATATAAAATAGAATATGACATTTTATTGTGCATCGATATAAAACAAAATTTCACTAATGATTGCGAAATTATTGATTTGATTGTGGTTTAAAATTTTGACTGTTTATTGATGATTAATTAGGATAGTGCCTTGTGCAATGAAACGGAAAGTATAAAACCGGGAGTTTGATTGAAGTTATGTGTATTTGTAAAACACGTTCACGTTGAAGTGTATAAGTTTTGTTTTATACTAATTTCAAAAAATAATATCATTATTGAAAATGAAGAGATCAGCAGAAATCGCGTTTAACGGAAACTCAATGGTTGCATGTGAAGTTTGTAAAGTAGACATTGCGAGTGTTAAATGGAGTGCTCATTTACGTAGTAATGCGCATAAAAAGATTTCTGCAGAATTGATTGAAGATGGACTTCGCTGTGTTAAGAGTGGTTTCAATGGAACGATTGAGACGTTTATGTTGGAGAATCAGGATGAAGGACTTCTAGCACCAGATGATTTTATGAATCAATCAAAAGGCCGAATTGTGAAACTTTTAACTGATTCATTGAGTAAACATATGAATTACAATGCAAATTTTGAATTATTGTGTGAGTATGGGAAATTCGTTAAATCAGCTATTGATGGTGAAGATGATGATATAATCATTTCAATCAAATCGTTCCAAACAAAAATGACTAGAATTACTGGAGAGCTAGAAATTCAACAATTCTTCGATGAAGCTAAACAGGTGATTTCAACAAAAACGTCAGAGTTCCAGGAACGTGATAGCGGATGGACTCTAATCAGAATAATACATCTGGAAATCAATATAAATCAATATAAGCCTTTACGAGGATCGCAGTACATACGACTTCCAGAGTCAATTGAAAGAAAAAAAGCTTGTATTAATATAGAGAATAACGATGAATTTTGTTTTAAATGGGCTATTATTAGTGCTTTAGCTCCAACTAATTCTCGTGTACAAAGAACTTCTTCATACCGCATTTCAAACATTCCACAAAATATGATTGAGCTGAGTAATATTACACTGAATTTTGATAATCTAGAGTTTCCATTAACACTTCACGATATTCGGAAATTTGAAGAACAGAACCCATCGATAAGTGTTAATGTTTTCGGGATTGCAGAGACATCAAATGGTCAATATAATATGGTGGGACCATACTACGCCACAAACAAAATGAATTCTCCAAACCACATCACAATGTTACTACTACAGAATGAAGAAAAAAATCATTATGTTTGGGTTAAAAATATATCCAGATTGTTCTCTAAACAAGTTTCAAAAAATAAAGGTGAACTACATTTCTGCAACTTTTGCTTCCAACATATTTATACTGAGGACGCACTAAATATTCATTCAACTGAGTGCAATAAAATTATAACAAGGATGCCTGAAGGAGAAAGAGCGATCTTAAAGTTTGAATATGTCGAGCGGCAGTTGGAGGTTCCGTTCACGGTTTATGCTGATTTTGAGAGCATTCTTCAGAACATCGATACCTGTTTACCGGATCCATCAACATCCTCAACTACCAATATACAAGAGCATGTTCCTTGCGCATTCGCCTACTACATCAAATGTTCGTTCGATGACAACTTAGATGTATACAGATCTTTCACGGGGCAGAATTGTGAAAAAGTGTTTGTACAACAGCTGATTGAAGACACCACCAAACTCTACACGGATTACATAAAGTGTCCTAAAGCAATGCTGCAACTAACGCCCGAAGAAGTAAATCATCAATTAGAGAGTAAGGAATGTCACATTTGTAATAATAGTTTAGATGGATATAGAGTAGCCGACCATTGTCACTTAACTGGTAGATATCGGGGTCCAGCTCATAATGAGTGTAATTTAAGATATAAAGTCCCAAACTTTTTTCCGGTATTTTTTCATAACTTTTCAGGTTATGACTGTCATTTATTTGTTAAAGCATTGGGTGATTTTCCGGGAAAAATCGATCTTATTCCATTAAACAAAGAATTGTATGTATCACTAACTAAACGGATTCCTCTAAGCGATATTGAACCAGTTGAATCATTTTCTCTCAGATTCTTAGACTCTTTTAGATTCATGGCGTATAGTATTGAAGCTCTAGCAAACAATTTATCGCCGGATGATTTTAAAATTGTTCGATCTAATTTCCCTGACGATGAGCAATTTCAGTTAATTAAAAAGAAGGGTATTTTCCCATACGATTATTTAAGTAGTTGGGAGAAACTTTATGAAACTTCATTACCTCCTCAACAAGCATTTAGAAATAAATTTTCCAATACTGAGTGCTCTGATCGAGATTATGCTCATGCTCGGAATGTATAGTACTCTCCAAGATTATTTAGAACTTTAGCTCAAAACCGATGTATTACTACTTACAGACATATTTCAAAATTTCAGAAAAATTTGTCAAAAAATATATTCTCTGGATCCATGTCAATATTATACAGCTCCGGGTCTTTCTTGGGATGCTATGTTAAAATATACTAGCATTAAATTAGAATTACTTCAAGATATTAACATGTATAACTTTTTCCAAAATGGAATTAGAGGAGGTCTAACACAGTGTTCTCATAGACATTCACTATCTAATAACAAGTACATGAGTGATTATGATTCTAATAAACCATCGCAATATTTAGCATATTTAGATGCTAACAATTTATATGGATGGGCTATGTCTCAACCGTTACCATATAGCAAATTCAAATGGGTTGAGAATTTCAATAGAGATGTAATGTCTATAGAGAGAGACTCAGATATTGGCTATGTTTTAGAAGTAGATCTTGAATACCCAATTTCACTACATGATGATCATAACG
>OZ035960.1:73305152-73416884 GCA_964034945.1 Chrysopilus asiliformis | reverse complement strand
TGACAGACTGACAGACTGACAGACTGACAGACTGACAGACTGACAGACTGACAGACTGACAGACTGACAGACTGACAGACTGACAGACTGACAGACTGACAGACTGACAGACTGACAGACTGACAGACTGACAGACTGACAGACTGACAGACTGACAGACTGACAGACTGACAGACTGACAGACTGACAGACTGACAGACTGACAGACTGACAGACTGACAGACTGACAGACTGACAGACTGACAGACTGACAGACTGACAGACTGACAGACTGACAGACTGACAGACTGACAGACTGACAGACTGACAGACTGACAGACTGACAGACTGACAGACTGACAGACTGACAGACTGACAGACTGACAGACTGACAGACTGACAGACTGACAGACTGACAGACTGACAGACTGACAGACTGACAGACTGACAGACTGACAGACTGACAGACTGACAGACTGACAGACTGACAGACTGACAGACTGACAGACTGACAGACTGACAGACTGACAGACTGACAGACTGACAGACTGACAGACTGACAGACTGACAGACTGACAGACTGACAGACTGACAGACTGACAGACTGACAGACTGACAGACTGACAGACTGACAGACTGACAGACTGACAGACTGACAGACTGACAGACTGACAGACTGACAGACTGACAGACTGACAGACTGACAGACTGACAGACTGACAGACTGACAGACTGACAGACTGACAGACTGACAGACTGACAGACTGACAGACTGACAGACTGACAGACTGACAGACTGACAGACTGACAGACTGACAGACTGACAGACTGACAGACTGACAGACTGACAGACTGACAGACTGACAGACTGACAGACTGACAGACTGACAGACTGACAGACTGACAGACTGACAGACTGACAGACTGACAGACTGACAGACTGACAGACTGACAGACTGACAGACTGACAGACTGACAGACTGACAGACTGACAGACTGACAGACTGACAGACTGACAGACTGACAGACTGACAGACTGACAGACTGACAGACTGACAGACTGACAGACTGACAGACTGACAGACTGACAGACTGACAGACTGACAGACTGACAGACTGACAGACTGACAGACTGACAGACTGACAGACTGACAGACTGACAGACTGACAGACTGACAGACTGACAGACTGACAGACTGACAGACTGACAGACTGACAGACTGACAGACTGACAGACTGACAGACTGACAGACTGACAGACTGACAGACTGACAGACTGACAGACTGACAGACTGACAGACTGACAGACTGACAGACTGACAGACTGACAGACTGACAGACTGACAGACTGACAGACTGACAGACTGACAGACTGACAGACTGACAGACTGACAGACTGACAGACTGACAGACTGACAGACTGACAGACTGACAGACTGACAGACTGACAGACTGACAGACTGACAGACTGACAGACTGACAGACTGACAGACTGACAGACTGACAGACTGACAGACTGACAGACTGACAGACTGACAGACTGACAGACTGACAGACTGACAGACTGACAGACTGACAGACTGACAGACTGACAGACTGACAGACTGACAGACTGACAGACTGACAGACTGACAGACTGACAGACTGACAGACTGACAGACTGACAGACTGACAGACTGACAGACTGACAGACTGACAGACTGACAGACTGACAGACTGACAGACTGACAGACTGACAGACTGACAGACTGACAGACTGACAGACTGACAGACTGACAGACTGACAGACTGACAGACTGACAGACTGACAGACTGACAGACTGACAGACTGACAGACTGACAGACTGACAGACTGACAGACTGACAGACTGACAGACTGACAGACTGACAGACTGACAGACTGACAGACTGACAGACTGACAGACTGACAGACTGACAGACTGACAGACTGACAGACTGACAGACTGACAGACTGACAGACTGACAGACTGACAGACTGACAGACTGACAGACTGACAGACTGACAGACTGACAGACTGACAGACTGACAGACTGACAGACTGACAGACTGACAGACTGACAGACTGACAGACTGACAGACTGACAGACTGACAGACTGACAGACTGACAGACTGACAGACTGACAGACTGACAGACTGACAGACTGACAGACTGACAGACTGACAGACTGACAGACTGACAGACTGACAGACTGACAGACTGACAGACTGACAGACTGACAGACTGACAGACTGACAGACTGACAGACTGACAGACTGACAGACTGACAGACTGACAGACTGACAGACTGACAGACTGACAGACTGACAGACTGACAGACTGACAGACTGACAGACTGACAGACTGACAGACTGACAGACTGACAGACTGACAGACTGACAGACTGACAGACTGACAGACTGACAGACTGACAGACTGACAGACTGACAGACTGACAGACTGACAGACTGACAGACTGACAGACTGACAGACTGACAGACTGACAGACTGACAGACTGACAGACTGACAGACTGACAGACTGACAGACTGACAGACTGACAGACTGACAGACTGACAGACTGACAGACTGACAGACTGACAGACTGACAGACTGACAGACTGACAGACTGACAGACTGACAGACTGACAGACTGACAGACTGACAGACTGACAGACTGACAGACTGACAGACTGACAGACTGACAGACTGACAGACTGACAGACTGACAGACTGACAGACTGACAGACTGACAGACTGACAGACTGACAGACTGACAGACTGACAGACTGACAGACTGACAGACTGACAGACTGACAGACTGACAGACTGACAGACTGACAGACTGACAGACTGACAGACTGACAGACTGACAGACTGACAGACTGACAGACTGACAGACTGACAGACTGACAGACTGACAGACTGACAGACTGACAGACTGACAGACTGACAGACTGACAGACTGACAGACTGACAGACTGACAGACTGACAGACTGACAGACTGACAGACTGACAGACTGACAGACTGACAGACTGACAGACTGACAGACTGACAGACTGACAGACTGACAGACTGACAGACTGACAGACTGACAGACTGACAGACTGACAGACTGACAGACTGACAGACTGACAGACTGACAGACTGACAGACTGACAGACTGACAGACTGACAGACTGACAGACTGACAGACTGACAGACTGACAGACTGACAGACTGACAGACTGACAGACTGACAGACTGACAGACTGACAGACTGACAGACTGACAGACTGACAGACTGACAGACTGACAGACTGACAGACTGACAGACTGACAGACTGACAGACTGACAGACTGACAGACTGACAGACTGACAGACTGACAGACTGACAGACTGACAGACTGACAGACTGACAGACTGACAGACTGACAGACTGACAGACTGACAGACTGACAGACTGACAGACTGACAGACTGACAGACTGACAGACTGACAGACTGACAGACTGACAGACTGACAGACTGACAGACTGACAGACTGACAGACTGACAGACTGACAGACTGACAGACTGACAGACTGACAGACTGACAGACTGACAGACTGACAGACTGACAGACTGACAGACTGACAGACTGACAGACTGACAGACTGACAGACTGACAGACTGACAGACTGACAGACTGACAGACTGACAGACTGACAGACTGACAGACTGACAGACTGACAGACTGACAGACTGACAGACTGACAGACTGACAGACTGACAGACTGACAGACTGACAGACTGACAGACTGACAGACTGACAGACTGACAGACTGACAGACTGACAGACTGACAGACTGACAGACTGACAGACTGACAGACTGACAGACTGACAGACTGACAGACTGACAGACTGACAGACTGACAGACTGACAGACTGACAGACTGACAGACTGACAGACTGACAGACTGACAGACTGACAGACTGACAGACTGACAGACTGACAGACTGACAGACTGACAGACTGACAGACTGACAGACTGACAGACTGACAGACTGACAGACTGACAGACTGACAGACTGACAGACTGACAGACTGACAGACTGACAGACTGACAGACTGACAGACTGACAGACTGACAGACTGACAGACTGACAGACTGACAGACTGACAGACTGACAGACTGACAGACTGACAGACTGACAGACTGACAGACTGACAGACTGACAGACTGACAGACTGACAGACTGACAGACTGACAGACTGACAGACTGACAGACTGACAGACTGACAGACTGACAGACTGACAGACTGACAGACTGACAGACTGACAGACTGACAGACTGACAGACTGACAGACTGACAGACTGACAGACTGACAGACTGACAGACTGACAGACTGACAGACTGACAGACTGACAGACTGACAGACTGACAGACTGACAGACTGACAGACTGACAGACTGACAGACTGACAGACTGACAGACTGACAGACTGACAGACTGACAGACTGACAGACTGACAGACTGACAGACTGACAGACTGACAGACTGACAGACTGACAGACTGACAGACTGACAGACTGACAGACTGACAGACTGACAGACTGACAGACTGACAGACTGACAGACTGACAGACTGACAGACTGACAGACTGACAGACTGACAGACTGACAGACTGACAGACTGACAGACTGACAGACTGACAGACTGACAGACTGACAGACTGACAGACTGACAGACTGACAGACTGACAGACTGACAGACTGACAGACTGACAGACTGACAGACTGACAGACTGACAGACTGACAGACTGACAGACTGACAGACTGACAGACTGACAGACTGACAGACTGACAGACTGACAGACTGACAGACTGACAGACTGACAGACTGACAGACTGACAGACTGACAGACTGACAGACTGACAGACTGACAGACTGACAGACTGACAGACTGACAGACTGACAGACTGACAGACTGACAGACTGACAGACTGACAGACTGACAGACTGACAGACTGACAGACTGACAGACTGACAGACTGACAGACTGACAGACTGACAGACTGACAGACTGACAGACTGACAGACTGACAGACTGACAGACTGACAGACTGACAGACTGACAGACTGACAGACTGACAGACTGACAGACTGACAGACTGACAGACTGACAGACTGACAGACTGACAGACTGACAGACTGACAGACTGACAGACTGACAGACTGACAGACTGACAGACTGACAGACTGACAGACTGACAGACTGACAGACTGACAGACTGACAGACTGACAGACTGACAGACTGACAGACTGACAGACTGACAGACTGACAGACTGACAGACTGACAGACTGACAGACTGACAGACTGACAGACTGACAGACTGACAGACTGACAGACTGACAGACTGACAGACTGACAGACTGACAGACTGACAGACTGACAGACTGACAGACTGACAGACTGACAGACTGACAGACTGACAGACTGACAGACTGACAGACTGACAGACTGACAGACTGACAGACTGACAGACTGACAGACTGACAGACTGACAGACTGACAGACTGACAGACTGACAGACTGACAGACTGACAGACTGACAGACTGACAGACTGACAGACTGACAGACTGACAGACTGACAGACTGACAGACTGACAGACTGACAGACTGACAGACTGACAGACTGACAGACTGACAGACTGACAGACTGACAGACTGACAGACTGACAGACTGACAGACTGACAGACTGACAGACTGACAGACTGACAGACTGACAGACTGACAGACTGACAGACTGACAGACTGACAGACTGACAGACTGACAGACTGACAGACTGACAGACTGACAGACTGACAGACTGACAGACTGACAGACTGACAGACTGACAGACTGACAGACTGACAGACTGACAGACTGACAGACTGACAGACTGACAGACTGACAGACTGACAGACTGACAGACTGACAGACTGACAGACTGACAGACTGACAGACTGACAGACTGACAGACTGACAGACTGACAGACTGACAGACTGACAGACTGACAGACTGACAGACTGACAGACTGACAGACTGACAGACTGACAGACTGACAGACTGACAGACTGACAGACTGACAGACTGACAGACTGACAGACTGACAGACTGACAGACTGACAGACTGACAGACTGACAGACTGACAGACTGACAGACTGACAGACTGACAGACTGACAGACTGACAGACTGACAGACTGACAGACTGACAGACTGACAGACTGACAGACTGACAGACTGACAGACTGACAGACTGACAGACTGACAGACTGACAGACTGACAGACTGACAGACTGACAGACTGACAGACTGACAGACTGACAGACTGACAGACTGACAGACTGACAGACTGACAGACTGACAGACTGACAGACTGACAGACTGACAGACTGACAGACTGACAGACTGACAGACTGACAGACTGACAGACTGACAGACTGACAGACTGACAGACTGACAGACTGACAGACTGACAGACTGACAGACTGACAGACTGACAGACTGACAGACTGACAGACTGACAGACTGACAGACTGACAGACTGACAGACTGACAGACTGACAGACTGACAGACTGACAGACTGACAGACTGACAGACTGACAGACTGACAGACTGACAGACTGACAGACTGACAGACTGACAGACTGACAGACTGACAGACTGACAGACTGACAGACTGACAGACTGACAGACTGACAGACTGACAGACTGACAGACTGACAGACTGACAGACTGACAGACTGACAGACTGACAGACTGACAGACTGACAGACTGACAGACTGACAGACTGACAGACTGACAGACTGACAGACTGACAGACTGACAGACTGACAGACTGACAGACTGACAGACTGACAGACTGACAGACTGACAGACTGACAGACTGACAGACTGACAGACTGACAGACTGACAGACTGACAGACTGACAGACTGACAGACTGACAGACTGACAGACTGACAGACTGACAGACTGACAGACTGACAGACTGACAGACTGACAGACTGACAGACTGACAGACTGACAGACTGACAGACTGACAGACTGACAGACTGACAGACTGACAGACTGACAGACTGACAGACTGACAGACTGACAGACTGACAGACTGACAGACTGACAGACTGACAGACTGACAGACTGACAGACTGACAGACTGACAGACTGACAGACTGACAGACTGACAGACTGACAGACTGACAGACTGACAGACTGACAGACTGACAGACTGACAGACTGACAGACTGACAGACTGACAGACTGACAGACTGACAGACTGACAGACTGACAGACTGACAGACTGACAGACTGACAGACTGACAGACTGACAGACTGACAGACTGACAGACTGACAGACTGACAGACTGACAGACTGACAGACTGACAGACTGACAGACTGACAGACTGACAGACTGACAGACTGACAGACTGACAGACTGACAGACTGACAGACTGACAGACTGACAGACTGACAGACTGACAGACTGACAGACTGACAGACTGACAGACTGACAGACTGACAGACTGACAGACTGACAGACTGACAGACTGACAGACTGACAGACTCCAAACTAGCCAGACAAGACTCAGTGAAAAGAAGGAGAGATAACATGGAGAAGGCAGAAAATCGCTCCCCAGATCTAAAGAAGTCAAAACGTGACGGTCCAATAGAAAAGCCAGTAGAAAAAAACTCTAATAAAAATATTGCAACTGAGCTACAGGACGAACATACCCGAAAACAGGGCGACAAAGCAATCACTGCTAACAAAAAAGGCCGGCAAATAGACCAGAAAGGTCATGTAATAAAGCCGAGAAGAAATAAACCAAACGCCATTCTAATCGAAAAACGAGGAGAGATATCCTATGCCGATATCCTCCGTAAGGTGAAAAACGACCCAAAGTTGAAGGAGCTCGGGGAGAATGTCGCACGTATCAGAAGGACTCATAGTGGCGGAATGCTGATCGAACTGAACAAAAGAGCAAACTCGAAAAGCGGAAACTATCAGACGCTGGTCGAAAGTGCACTGGAGAGCGACGCTAGAGTTAAATCTCTACAACAAGAAATAACGATAGAGTGCAAGGATCTGGACGAAATTACAACCAAGGAAGAAATTTGCCAAGCCTTAAAGGACCAATTTATCGTTGAAGATTCGCTGGATTTCGCAGTAAAAAGCATAAGGAAAGCTTTCGGTGGAACCCAAACAGCAGTAATACGAGCACCCATCTATTTAGCTAACCAATTACTGAAGGCAGGGAAAGTCAAAGTTGGTTGGACAATATGTAGACTCAAAGAGATTGTCGAACCTAAAAGATGCTACCGGTGTCTAGAATTTGGACACCTGGCTAAAAGCTGTAATAACACCGACAGGTCAGACTTATGCCGAAGATGCGGCGAAAAAGGGCATATAGCAAAAACCTGTGTACAAGAACCTAAGTGCATGATTTGCACTAGCGCAAATGGTCCATCTGAACGCCATACGACAGGAAGTAGAGTATGCCCAGCATACCGGAAAGCCAAAAGATCGGTTCAATAATGAAGGTTATTCAGATAAATCTAAACCATTGCGAAACAGCCCAAGACCTACTAGGGCAATTCATAAAGGAAATGGAGATCGACGTCGCAATTATTTCTGAGCCATATAAAATCCCTCCCAAAAACAACCACTGGACCGCAGATGGTATAGGAAAAGCAGCAATTTTTACCTGTGGCAAATACCCTTTCCAGGAGCTGAAGCTGCCACAAGAGGATGGATTTGCAGTCGCTAAAATCAACGGTATATACTTATACAGTTGCTACCTTCCGCCAAGTTTACAACTACCGCAGTACGAAACTATACTGGATAAACTAGTAGCAGATACTAGAGGACGCCATTCCATTGTGATTGCAGGAGATTTCAACGCATGGGCAACTGAATGGGGAAGTAAACGGACTAACATCAGAGGATCTACCCTGCTGGAAGCCTTTTCCTCAATAGACATAATCCTGGCCAATAGGGGAAGTAAAAGTACTTTCCGAAAAAATGGGTGCCATTCGGTGATCGATATCACCTTTGTAAGCAAAGAGCTCTCAAGAGGTCTGAATTGGCGCGTTGATGAACAGTATACCCACAGCGACCACCAAGCAGTATTGTATGAGATAGAATCAAATAAGAGGGCTAAAGTATCCCAACCAAAATGGGTACAAAAAGGATGGGTAACCAAGGCTTTTGATAAAGAAGTGTTCTGCGAGATGATGAAAGAACTAGCCACATTACCAGGCGACGCAGATAGCAAAGCACAACAAACAGTCAAACACATGATTAAGGCATGCGATGCTTCTATGCCGAGGAGAAGAGTCAACAATAGTAGAACCCCGGTCTACTGGTGGAACGAAGCTATCAAGCACTTGAGATCTAGCTGCCATCATGCCAGAAGAAAGAGCCAAAGATCTATAGGAAAACCTGAATACGAAGAGCTCAACCACGAATATAAGAGACTGCGAAAAGAACTCCGGGACAAAATTAGAGAGAGTAAAAAAGACAGTCTCAAACAGCTGTGTGATGACGCAGATTCAAATCCCTGGGGTAGTGCCTACAGATTAGTAATGACCAGATTAAAAGGCCAAAGAACTCCGCAAGAAAAATGCCCGAAAATGCTGTACGAGATTGTGTCAAAGCTGTTTCCATAACATGCAGAAAGCAGAAATCATCATGAAGAAAAGCAAGAAAAGGAGGAAATACCTGAAGTGACAGCGCAGGAGATTCTGGAGGCTTGCGGGAAAGTGGGTGACAAAAAAGCACCTGGTCCGGATGAGATCCCCAACATAGCACTTAAAGCGGCTTTAAAAAACAAACCAAACTTCTTTGCTAATTTAATGCAGACCTGCTTGGAAGAGGGTACTTTCCCCAGGAAGTGGAAGAGGCAAAGGCTAGTACTTTTGCCAAAAGTGGGCAAACCACCCGGCGAACCATCATCTTACCGACCAATATGTCTACTCGATACTATGGGAAAAATATTGGAGCGTATTATACTAAACAGGATACTTCCGATCACAGAAGGTGAAGAAGGACTTTCCCAACATCAATTTGGTTTTCGCAAAGCGCGTTCAACCTTAGACGCTATCAATTCGGTATTAGACACGGCAAGGGAAGTGTGGGAAAACAAGTCATGGAAGCGGGGCCCCAAAAAATACTGCGCCATAATCACGCTGGACGTAAAAAATGCGTTTAATACTGCCAACTGGGGACACATTAGGACAGCCTTGCGTAAGATGAGGTTGCCTACATATCTACTCAAAATCCTGGACAGTTACTTCGAGGATAGAATTTTGGAATATTCCACTGAAGAAGGACTACAGGAGTATAAGATAACAGCTGGGGTCCCACCAGGCTCAGTGCTGGGACCGGTACTCTGGAACATCATGTATGATGGCATCCTAAAACTAAGCACGTTTGAGGGAGTGAAAGTAGTAGGATTCGCCGACGACATCGCGATAGTGGTAGTCGCCAAATTCCTCGACGAATTGGAACGGATCGCCAATGAGGCTATTGCCATAGTCGGAGAATGGTTAGAGTCAGTGGGGTTAGTGCTAGCAGAGCACAAAACAGAAGCAGTTCTGATCAACAGACAACGGGCGAAGGAAAAGGCGAAAATCACGGTCGGAAAGCACACCATAACGTCGAAAGAAGCCATTAAATACTTGGGAATTATGATCGACGAGAAATTGAACTTCAGAGCACATTTAGACTACACGAGTGAGAAGGCAGCGAAAGTCCATTCGGCTCTTTCAATAATGTTACCAAACATTGGAGGTCCAAGAAGCAGTAAGAGACTTCTCTTGTCCAGAGTCGTAAGCTCAGTGCTCCTGTACGGTTCCCCGATTTGGGCAGAAGCATTGAGAACAAAGATTAATAAAAGCCGGCTGGATAAGGTGTACAGGCTAAGCGCTCTTAGAGTTATAAGCGCATACAGAACAGTCTCTAGTGAAGCGGCATTGGTGATAGCTGGCATGATGCCAATAGACTTAATAGCAGAAGATGCGAAAAGAAGATTTATCGCCAAAAGGCAGGACGATGAAGGCGAAACAGAGAACCTCGACAGAGAAAACCACCCCTCTCTGTTATACTGGCAAGAAAGATGGGAAAAATCGGACAAAGCGCGCTGGACGTACAGGTTGATTCCTAATATAGAATTATGGTTAAATCGAAAACACGGAGAGATAAACTACTACTTAACCCAATTCTTAACGGGCCACGGCGGCTATCGTGGCTATCTGCATAGAATCGGGCAGGACGACTCACCATGGTGTCCAGAATGTGAGGGAGAAATTGAAGATCCCGAACATGTATTATTCAAATGCAAACGCTTTGAGGCGGCGAGAACAGAAATGGATAGGTTCACAAAAACGTGCGTAAGCCCAGACACGCTTGTGACGGAGATGTTAAAATCCAAAGATGCATGGGACACAATTTCAAGCATAATTGCTAGAATACACAGGGAGTTGCAGGCCGCGGAATTAAGGAGGAAGAGCAGATAGCCTAGAACCACAGAATAACAGAAGGGAAAGAATCGAGAATTTCAATGTCGCACGGTAGAGAGAAGAATCGGCGATAGAAAAAAATATCTTCAACTCGCTTTAAATTTTCGAATTTTCCGGAATTCCTTTTCTTGCCTTCATATTCAAACCGAACACGCAAAAGAGATAAAAAATATAACATGCGAAATTTGTTTTGCAGGGTTTGATACGGAATTTTTTTCATTATTCCAGCAATCGAAAAAATCTAACTTCTCCTCACACAAAACACTTTTTAGAACATAAAACGCAATGCGGGATCGATAAAATGACAATTCGATCGAGTTTTGGTTTCATCCATTCCAAGAAACTCATTTTCTGCCAAAAATGAAAATCAACCAAAAACGATTTCCATTGCAACCCTGTTTGCATTTTTTCTTCTTTGCATACAAACGCATATCAATTGTAAACAAAACGACGTCGTTTTGTTTACATTTTTAGTTCAATTTTTCCGAGAAAGGTTGGAAGAACTTTTTATTATGCCAAAATTGGAATTTTTAAAATGCCTCGTCAAGCAATGTTCCGCGGACAGCTTTAAAAATCCCGACAGAACGTTTTTTAGGGTACCGAAAGCACCAGAAAGGTAAACTTTTTCGATTAGATACAAAAAAGGGGAAAATTTAGGAAACACTAAAATTTTCTCGTAATTCCGAGGAAATCAAATTTTTTTAAAAGAATTACGCTATCCGCCACTTCTCCGCGTATCACATAACAATAAACACGCCACAACATCCACGATTTTACACAATAAATCGGCATAAATTCAAAACGTTTCCGACATTTATCTCGATGTTTTTTTTTGTTCGGTTTGACAAACGTCAAACCTTGGTATTACCTGATTCAAGGGTTCGTGATTCAAAGATAGCAAAAGGCGCGTAGATTTGAATTTCAATAAATTTCTGAACTTTGAATTTCATCTTTTGGATTTGTAAGGGTTTTAAGTTCTCAACGAATTATTTGGCGGATCTAAAAGTTTAGTCTCAGAATAGGGTATTGGAGTAATGTCGATTACATTAACTTTTTAATAAAAAAAAATTTTTACTAGAATCTGAGCGACGAGCATTAACGCTTCTTTCAAAAAATCAACGTAATTAATTCATACATACTAATTGTTATTAGGGATATGAATTAAATTAAATTTCCGCGAATTTCCATTTAGTGGTTTTAGGGGAATAAAATTATGTGCATCAACACATCCAATAGTTTAATTCTGGCAACCCCCTGGAATTTCATCCGCCATTTCTGGGCACACATATAAAGCAATTCGTGTGCTTACAAGGGAAATGAGATAGCCACATAAGGCCCGGAAAGTTCTTCGCACATCAAAAATTTTTGTTCCTCGATTCCCTTCTGGTATTCTGTGCTAGAACCTAGAGTGAGGAAAGTACTCAAACCGCCTCCCCGATGTAATACTTAACGGTAGTTCCAGGGAGGAACAGCGGTATGGAGACCGGTGGTTTTAGTGGGTAAAAATCCCACACTCCCGGATAATCCGGAGCCTTTTGAAGGTTTCCACCTGCCTAACAAAAAAAAAAAAAAAAAAAAAAAAAAAAAAAGACTGACAGACTGACAGACTGACAGACTGACAGACTGACAGACTGACAGACTGACAGACTGACAGACTGACAGACTGACAGACTGACAGACTGACAGACTGACAGACTGACAGACTGACAGACTGACAGACTGACAGACTGACAGACTGACAGACTGACAGACTGACAGACTGACAGACTGACAGACTGACAGACTGACAGACTGACAGACTGACAGACTGACAGACTGACAGACTGACAGACTGACAGACTGACAGACTGACAGACTGACAGACTGACAGACTGACAGACTGACAGACTGACAGACTGACAGACTGACAGACTGACAGACTGACAGACTGACAGACTGACAGACTGACAGACTGACAGACTGACAGACTGACAGACTGACAGACTGACAGACTGACAGACTGACAGACTGACAGACTGACAGACTGACAGACTGACAGACTGACAGACTGACAGACTGACAGACTGACAGACTGACAGACTGACAGACTGACAGACTGACAGACTGACAGACTGACAGACTGACAGACTGACAGACTGACAGACTGACAGACTGACAGACTGACAGACTGACAGACTGACAGACTGACAGACTGACAGACTGACAGACTGACAGACTGACAGACTGACAGACTGACAGACTGACAGACTGACAGACTGACAGACTGACAGACTGACAGACTGACAGACTGACAGACTGACAGACTGACAGACTGACAGACTGACAGACTGACAGACTGACAGACTGACAGACTGACAGACTGACAGACTGACAGACTGACAGACTGACAGACTGACAGACTGACAGACTGACAGACTGACAGACTGACAGACTGACAGACTGACAGACTGACAGACTGACAGACTGACAGACTGACAGACTGACAGACTGACAGACTGACAGACTGACAGACTGACAGACTGACAGACTGACAGACTGACAGACTGACAGACTGACAGACTGACAGACTGACAGACTGACAGACTGACAGACTGACAGACTGACAGACTGACAGACTGACAGACTGACAGACTGACAGACTGACAGACTGACAGACTGACAGACTGACAGACTGACAGACTGACAGACTGACAGACTGACAGACTGACAGACTGACAGACTGACAGACTGACAGACTGACAGACTGACAGACTGACAGACTGACAGACTGACAGACTGACAGACTGACAGACTGACAGACTGACAGACTGACAGACTGACAGACTGACAGACTGACAGACTGACAGACTGACAGACTGACAGACTGACAGACTGACAGACTGACAGACTGACAGACTGACAGACTGACAGACTGACAGACTGACAGACTGACAGACTGACAGACTGACAGACTGACAGACTGACAGACTGACAGACTGACAGACTGACAGACTGACAGACTGACAGACTGACAGACTGACAGACTGACAGACTGACAGACTGACAGACTGACAGACTGACAGACTGACAGACTGACAGACTGACAGACTGACAGACTGACAGACTGACAGACTGACAGACTGACAGACTGACAGACTGACAGACTGACAGACTGACAGACTGACAGACTGACAGACTGACAGACTGACAGACTGACAGACTGACAGACTGACAGACTGACAGACTGACAGACTGACAGACTGACAGACTGACAGACTGACAGACTGACAGACTGACAGACTGACAGACTGACAGACTGACAGACTGACAGACTGACAGACTGACAGACTGACAGACTGACAGACTGACAGACTGACAGACTGACAGACTGACAGACTGACAGACTGACAGACTGACAGACTGACAGACTGACAGACTGACAGACTGACAGACTGACAGACTGACAGACTGACAGACTGACAGACTGACAGACTGACAGACTGACAGACTGACAGACTGACAGACTGACAGACTGACAGACTGACAGACTGACAGACTGACAGACTGACAGACTGACAGACTGACAGACTGACAGACTGACAGACTGACAGACTGACAGACTGACAGACTGACAGACTGACAGACTGACAGACTGACAGACTGACAGACTGACAGACTGACAGACTGACAGACTGACAGACTGACAGACTGACAGACTGACAGACTGACAGACTGACAGACTGACAGACTGACAGACTGACAGACTGACAGACTGACAGACTGACAGACTGACAGACTGACAGACTGACAGACTGACAGACTGACAGACTGACAGACTGACAGACTGACAGACTGACAGACTGACAGACTGACAGACTGACAGACTGACAGACTGACAGACTGACAGACTGACAGACTGACAGACTGACAGACTGACAGACTGACAGACTGACAGACTGACAGACTGACAGACTGACAGACTGACAGACTGACAGACTGACAGACTGACAGACTGACAGACTGACAGACTGACAGACTGACAGACTGACAGACTGACAGACTGACAGACTGACAGACTGACAGACTGACAGACTGACAGACTGACAGACTGACAGACTGACAGACTGACAGACTGACAGACTGACAGACTGACAGACTGACAGACTGACAGACTGACAGACTGACAGACTGACAGACTGACAGACTGACAGACTGACAGACTGACAGACTGACAGACTGACAGACTGACAGACTGACAGACTGACAGACTGACAGACTGACAGACTGACAGACTGACAGACTGACAGACTGACAGACTGACAGACTGACAGACTGACAGACTGACAGACTGACAGACTGACAGACTGACAGACTGACAGACTGACAGACTGACAGACTGACAGACTGACAGACTGACAGACTGACAGACTGACAGACTGACAGACTGACAGACTGACAGACTGACAGACTGACAGACTGACAGACTGACAGACTGACAGACTGACAGACTGACAGACTGACAGACTGACAGACTGACAGACTGACAGACTGACAGACTGACAGACTGACAGACTGACAGACTGACAGACTGACAGACTGACAGACTGACAGACTGACAGACTGACAGACTGACAGACTGACAGACTGACAGACTGACAGACTGACAGACTGACAGACTGACAGACTGACAGACTGACAGACTGACAGACTGACAGACTGACAGACTGACAGACTGACAGACTGACAGACTGACAGACTGACAGACTGACAGACTGACAGACTGACAGACTGACAGACTGACAGACTGACAGACTGACAGACTGACAGACTGACAGACTGACAGACTGACAGACTGACAGACTGACAGACTGACAGACTGACAGACTGACAGACTGACAGACTGACAGACTGACAGACTGACAGACTGACAGACTGACAGACTGACAGACTGACAGACTGACAGACTGACAGACTGACAGACTGACAGACTGACAGACTGACAGACTGACAGACTGACAGACTGACAGACTGACAGACTGACAGACTGACAGACTGACAGACTGACAGACTGACAGACTGACAGACTGACAGACTGACAGACTGACAGACTGACAGACTGACAGACTGACAGACTGACAGACTGACAGACTGACAGACTGACAGACTGACAGACTGACAGACTGACAGACTGACAGACTGACAGACTGACAGACTGACAGACTGACAGACTGACAGACTGACAGACTGACAGACTGACAGACTGACAGACTGACAGACTGACAGACTGACAGACTGACAGACTGACAGACTGACAGACTGACAGACTGACAGACTGACAGACTGACAGACTGACAGACTGACAGACTGACAGACTGACAGACTGACAGACTGACAGACTGACAGACTGACAGACTGACAGACTGACAGACTGACAGACTGACAGACTGACAGACTGACAGACTGACAGACTGACAGACTGACAGACTGACAGACTGACAGACTGACAGACTGACAGACTGACAGACTGACAGACTGACAGACTGACAGACTGACAGACTGACAGACTGACAGACTGACAGACTGACAGACTGACAGACTGACAGACTGACAGACTGACAGACTGACAGACTGACAGACTGACAGACTGACAGACTGACAGACTGACAGACTGACAGACTGACAGACTGACAGACTGACAGACTGACAGACTGACAGACTGACAGACTGACAGACTGACAGACTGACAGACTGACAGACTGACAGACTGACAGACTGACAGACTGACAGACTGACAGACTGACAGACTGACAGACTGACAGACTGACAGACTGACAGACTGACAGACTGACAGACTGACAGACTGACAGACTGACAGACTGACAGACTGACAGACTGACAGACTGACAGACTGACAGACTGACAGACTGACAGACTGACAGACTGACAGACTGACAGACTGACAGACTGACAGACTGACAGACTGACAGACTGACAGACTGACAGACTGACAGACTGACAGACTGACAGACTGACAGACTGACAGACTGACAGACTGACAGACTGACAGACTGACAGACTGACAGACTGACAGACTGACAGACTGACAGACTGACAGACTGACAGACTGACAGACTGACAGACTGACAGACTGACAGACTGACAGACTGACAGACTGACAGACTGACAGACTGACAGACTGACAGACTGACAGACTGACAGACTGACAGACTGACAGACTGACAGACTGACAGACTGACAGACTGACAGACTGACAGACTGACAGACTGACAGACTGACAGACTGACAGACTGACAGACTGACAGACTGACAGACTGACAGACTGACAGACTGACAGACTGACAGACTGACAGACTGACAGACTGACAGACTGACAGACTGACAGACTGACAGACTGACAGACTGACAGACTGACAGACTGACAGACTGACAGACTGACAGACTGACAGACTGACAGACTGACAGACTGACAGACTGACAGACTGACAGACTGACAGACTGACAGACTGACAGACTGACAGACTGACAGACTGACAGACTGACAGACTGACAGACTGACAGACTGACAGACTGACAGACTGACAGACTGACAGACTGACAGACTGACAGACTGACAGACTGACAGACTGACAGACTGACAGACTGACAGACTGACAGACTGACAGACTGACAGACTGACTGAGACAGACTGACAGACTGACAGACTGACAGACTGACAGACTGACAGACTGACAGACTGACAGACTGACAGACTGACAGACTGACAGACTGACAGACTGACAGACTGACAGACTGACAGACTGACAGACTGACAGACTGACAGACTGACAGACTGACAGACTGACAGACTGACAGACTGACAGACTGACAGACTGACAGACTGACAGACTGACAGACTGACAGACTGACAGACTGACAGACTGACAGACTGACAGACTGACAGACTGACAGACTGACAGACTGACAGACTGACAGACTGACAGACTGACAGACTGACAGACTGACAGACTGACAGACTGACAGACTGACAGACTGACAGACTGACAGACTGACAGACTGACAGACTGACAGACTGACAGACTGACAGACTGACAGACTGACAGACTGACAGACTGACAGACTGACAGACTGACAGACTGACAGACTGACAGACTGACAGACTGACAGACTGACAGACTGACAGACTGACAGACTGACAGACTGACAGACTGACAGACTGACAGACTGACAGACTGACAGACTGACAGACTGACAGACTGACAGACTGACAGACTGACAGACTGACAGACTGACAGACTGACAGACTGACAGACTGACAGACTGACAGACTGACAGACTGACAGACTGACAGACTGACAGACTGACAGACTGACAGACTGACAGACTGACAGACTGACAGACTGACAGACTGACAGACTGACAGACTGACAGACTGACAGACTGACAGACTGACAGACTGACAGACTGACAGACTGACAGATGACAGACTGACAGACTGACAGACTGACAGAC
Source organism: Chrysopilus asiliformis (assembly GCA_964034945.1). NCBI lineage: Eukaryota > Metazoa > Arthropoda > Insecta > Diptera > Rhagionidae > Chrysopilus > Chrysopilus asiliformis. Next base: position 73,397,854 of record OZ035960.1, on the reverse strand, counting down.
TGACAGACTGACAGACTGACAGACTGACAGACTGACAGACTGACAGACTGACAGACTGACAGACTGACAGACTGACAGACTGACAGACTGACAGACTGACAGACTGACAGACTGACAGACTGACAGACTGACAGACTGACAGACTGACAGACTGACAGACTGACAGACTGACAGACTGACAGACTGACAGACTGACAGACTGACAGACTGACAGACTGACAGACTGACAGACTGACAGACTGACAGACTGACAGACTGACAGACTGACAGACTGACAGACTGACAGACTGACAGACTGACAGACTGACAGACTGACAGACTGACAGACTGACAGACTGACAGACTGACAGACTGACAGACTGACAGACTGACAGACTGACAGACTGACAGACTGACAGACTGACAGACTGACAGACTGACAGACTGACAGACTGACAGACTGACAGACTGACAGACTGACAGACTGACAGACTGACAGACTGACAGACTGACAGACTGACAGACTGACAGACTGACAGACTGACAGACTGACAGACTGACAGACTCTGACAGACTGACAGACTGACAGACTGACAGACTGACAGACTGACAGACTGACAGACTGACAGACTGACAGACTGACAGACTGACAGACTGACAGACTGACAGACTGACAGACTGACAGACTGACAGACTGACAGACTGACAGACTGACAGACTGACAGACTGACAGACTGACAGACTGACAGACTGACAGACTGACAGACTGACAGACTGACAGACTGACAGACTGACAGACTGACAGACTGACAGACTGACAGACTGACAGACTGACAGACTGACAGACTGACAGACTGACAGACTGACAGACTGACAGACTGACAGACTGACAGACTGACAGACTGACAGACTGACAGACTGACAGACTGACAGACTGACAGACTGACAGACTGACAGACTGACAGACTGACAGACTGACAGACTGACAGACTGACAGACTGACAGACTGACAGACTGACAGACTGACAGACTGACAGACTGACAGACTGACAGACTGACAGACTGACAGACTGACAGACTGACAGACTGACAGACTGACAGACTGACAGACTGACAGACTGACAGACTGACAGACTGACAGACTGACAGACTGACAGACTGACAGACTGACAGACTGACAGACTGACAGACTGACAGACTGACAGACTGACAGACTGACAGACTGACAGACTGACAGACTGACAGACTGACAGACTGACAGACTGACAGACTGACAGACTGACAGACTGACAGACTGACAGACTGACAGACTGACAGACTGACAGACTGACAGACTGACAGACTGACAGACTGACAGACTGACAGACTGACAGACTGACAGACTGACAGACTGACAGACTGACAGACTGACAGACTGACAGACTGACAGACTGACAGACTGACAGACTGACAGACTGACAGACTGACAGACTGACAGACTGACAGACTGACAGACTGACAGACTGACAGACTGACAGACTGACAGACTGACAGACTGACAGACTGACAGACTGACAGACTGACAGACTGACAGACTGACAGACTGACAGACTGACAGACTGACAGACTGACAGACTGACAGACTGACAGACTGACAGACTGACAGACTGACAGACTGACAGACTGACAGACTGACAGACTGACAGACTGACAGACTGACAGACTGACAGACTGACAGACTGACAGACTGACAGACTGACAGACTGACAGACTGACAGACTGACAGACTGACAGACTGACAGACTGACAGACTGACAGACTGACAGACTGACAGACTGACAGACTGACAGACTGACAGACTGACAGACTGACAGACTGACAGACTGACAGACTGACAGACTGACAGACTGACAGACTGACAGACTGACAGACTGACAGACTGACAGACTGACAGACTGACAGACTGACAGACTGACAGACTGACAGACTGACAGACTGACAGACTGACAGACTGACAGACTGACAGACTGACAGACTGACAGACTGACAGACTGACAGACTGACAGACTGACAGACTGACAGACTGACAGACTGACAGACTGACAGACTGACAGACTGACAGACTGACAGACTGACAGACTGACAGACTGACAGACTGACAGACTGACAGACTGACAGACTGACAGACTGACAGACTGACAGACTGACAGACTGACAGACTGACAGACTGACAGACTGACAGACTGACAGACTGACAGACTGACAGACTGACAGACTGACAGACTGACAGACTGACAGACTGACAGACTGACAGACTGACAGACTGACAGACTGACAGACTGACAGACTGACACAGACTGACAGACTGACAGACTGACAGACTGACAGACTGACAGACTGACAGACTGACAGACTGACAGACTGACAGACTGACAGACTGACAGACTGACAGACTGACAGACTGACAGACTGACAGACTGACAGACTGACAGACTGACAGACTGACAGACTGACAGACTGACAGACTGACAGACTGACAGACTGACAGACTGACAGACTGACAGACTGACAGACTGACAGACTGACAGACTGACAGACTGACAGACTGACAGACTGACAGACTGACAGACTGACAGACTGACAGACTGACAGACTGACAGACTGACAGACTGACAGACTGACAGACTGACAGACTGACAGACTGACAGACTGACAGACTGACAGACTGACAGACTGACAGACTGACAGACTGACAGACTGACAGACTGACAGACTGACAGACTGACAGACTGACAGACTGACAGACTGACAGACTGACAGACTGACAGACTGACAGACTGACAGACTGACAGACTGACAGACTGACAGACTGACAGACTGACAGACTGACAGACTGACAGACTGACAGACTGACAGACTGACAGACTGACAGACTGACAGACTGACAGACTGACAGACTGACAGACTGACAGACTGACAGACTGACAGACTGACAGACTGACAGACTGACAGACTGACAGACTGACAGACTGACAGACTGACAGACTGACAGACTGACAGACTGACAGACTGACAGACTGACAGACTGACAGACTGACAGACTGACAGACTGACAGACTGACAGACTGACAGACTGACAGACTGACAGACTGACAGACTGACAGACTGACAGACTGACAGACTGACAGACTGACAGACTGACAGACTGACAGACTGACAGACTGACAGACTGACAGACTGACAGACTGACAGACTGACAGACTGACAGACTGACAGACTGACAGACTGACAGACTGACAGACTGACAGACTGACAGACTGACAGACTGACAGACTGACAGACTGACAGACTGACAGACTGACAGACTGACAGACTGACAGACTGACAGACTGACAGACTGACAGACTGACAGACTGACAGACTGACAGACTGACAGACTGACAGACTGACAGACTGACAGACTGACAGACTGACAGACTGACAGACTGACAGACTGACAGACTGACAGACTGACAGACTGACAGACTGACAGACTGACAGACTGACAGACTGACAGACTGACAGACTGACAGACTGACAGACTGACAGACTGACAGACTGACAGACTGACAGACTGACAGACTGACAGACTGACAGACTGACAGACTGACAGACTGACAGACTGACAGACTGACAGACTGACAGACTGACAGACTGACAGACTGACAGACTGACAGACTGACAGACTGACAGACTGACAGACTGACAGACTGACAGACTGACAGACTGACAGACTGACAGACTGACAGACTGACAGACTGACAGACTGACAGACTGACAGACTGACAGACTGACAGACTGACAGACTGACAGACTGACAGACTGACAGACTGACAGACTGACAGACTGACAGACTGACAGACTGACAGACTGACAGACTGACAGACTGACAGACTGACAGACTGACAGACTGACAGACTGACAGACTGACAGACTGACAGACTGACAGACTGACAGACTGACAGACTGACAGACTGACAGACTGACAGACTGACAGACTGACAGACTGACAGACTGACAGACTGACAGACTGACAGACTGACAGACTGACAGACTGACAGACTGACAGACTGACAGACTGACAGACTGACAGACTGACAGACTGACAGACTGACAGACTGACAGACTGACAGACTGACAGACTGACAGACTGACAGACTGACAGACTGACAGACTGACAGACTGACAGACTGACAGACTGACAGACTGACAGACTGACAGACTGACAGACTGACAGACTGACAGACTGACAGACTGACAGACTGACAGACTGACAGACTGACAGACTGACAGACTGACAGACTGACAGACTGACAGACTGACAGACTGACAGACTGACAGACTGACAGACTGACAGACTGACAGACTGACAGACTGACAGACTGACAGACTGACAGACTGACAGACTGACAGACTGACAGACTGACAGACTGACAGACTGACAGACTGACAGACTGACAGACTGACAGACTGACAGACTGACAGACTGACAGACTGACAGACTGACAGACTGACAGACTGACAGACTGACAGACTGACAGACTGACAGACTGACAGACTGACAGACTGACAGACTGACAGACTGACAGACTGACAGACTGACAGACTGACAGACTGACAGACTGACAGACTGACAGACTGACAGACTGACAGACTGACAGACTGACAGACTGACAGACTGACAGACTGACAGACTGACAGACTGACAGACTGACAGACTGACAGACTGACAGACTGACAGACTGACAGACTGACAGACTGACAGACTGACAGACTGACAGACTGACAGACTGACAGACTGACAGACTGACAGACTGACAGACTGACAGACTGACAGACTGACAGACTGACAGACTGACAGACTGACAGACTGACAGACTGACAGACTGACAGACTGACAGACTGACAGACTGACAGACTGACAGACTGACAGACTGACAGACTGACAGACTGACAGACTGACAGACTGACAGACTGACAGACTGACAGACTGACAGACTGACAGACTGACAGACTGACAGACTGACAGACTGACAGACTGACAGACTGACAGACTGACAGACTGACAGACTGACAGACTGACAGACTGACAGACTGACAGACTGACAGACTGACAGACTGACAGACTGACAGACTGACAGACTGACAGACTGACAGACTGACAGACTGACAGACTGACAGACTGACAGACTGACAGACTGACAGACTGACAGACTGACAGACTGACAGACTGACAGACTGACAGACTGACAGACTGACAGACTGACAGACTGACAGACTGACAGACTGACAGACTGACAGACTGACAGACTGACAGACTGACAGACTGACAGACTGACAGACTGACAGACTGACAGACTGACAGACTGACAGACTGACAGACTGACAGACTGACAGACTGACAGACTGACAGACTGACAGACTGACAGACTGACAGACTGACAGACTGACAGACTGACAGACTGACAGACTGACAGACTGACAGACTGACAGACTGACAGACTGACAGACTGACAGACTGACAGACTGACAGACTGACAGACTGACAGACTGACAGACTGACAGACTGACAGACTGACAGACTGACAGACTGACAGACTGACAGACTGACAGACTGACAGACTGACAGACTGACAGACTGACAGACTGACAGACTGACAGACTGACAGACTGACAGACTGACAGACTGACAGACTGACAGACTGACAGACTGACAGACTGACAGACTGACAGACTGACAGACTGACAGACTGACAGACTGACAGACTGACAGACTGACAGACTGACAGACTGACAGACTGACAGACTGACAGACTGACAGACTGACAGACTGACAGACTGACAGACTGACAGACTGACAGACTGACAGACTGACAGACTGACAGACTGACAGACTGACAGACTGACAGACTGACAGACTGACAGACTGACAGACTGACAGACTGACAGACTGACAGACTGACAGACTGACAGACTGACAGACTGACAGACTGACAGACTGACAGACTGACAGACTGACAGACTGACAGACTGACAGACTGACAGACTGACAGACTGACAGACTGACAGACTGACAGACTGACAGACTGACAGACTGACAGACTGACAGACTGACAGACTGACAGACTGACAGACTGACAGACTGACAGACTGACAGACTGACAGACTGACAGACTGACAGACTGACAGACTGACAGACTGACAGACTGACAGACTGACAGACTGACAGACTGACAGACTGACAGACTGACAGACTGACAGACTGACAGACTGACAGACTGACAGACTGACAGACTGACAGACTGACAGACTGACAGACTGACAGACTGACAGACTGACAGACTGACAGACTGACAGACTGACAGACTGACAGACTGACAGACTGACAGACTGACAGACTGACAGACTGACAGACTGACAGACTGACAGACTGACAGACTGACAGACTGACAGACTGACAGACTGACAGACTGACAGACTGACAGACTGACAGACTGACAGACTGACAGACTGACAGACTGACAGACTGACAGACTGACAGACTGACAGACTGACAGACTGACAGACTGACAGACTGACAGACTGACAGACTGACAGACTGACAGACTGACAGACTGACAGACTGACAGACTGACAGACTGACAGACTGACAGACTGACAGACTGACAGACTGACAGACTGACAGACTGACAGACTGACAGACTGACAGACTGACAGACTGACAGACTGACAGACTGACAGACTGACAGACTGACAGACTGACAGACTGACAGACTGACAGACTGACAGACTGACAGACTGACAGACTGACAGACTGACAGACTGACAGACTGACAGACTGACAGACTGACAGACTGACAGACTGACAGACTGACAGACTGACAGACTGACAGACTGACAGACTGACAGACTGACAGACTGACAGACTGACAGACTGACAGACTGACAGACTGACAGACTGACAGACTGACAGACTGACAGACTGACAGACTGACAGACTGACAGACTGACAGACTGACAGACTGACAGACTGACAGACTGACAGACTGACAGACTGACAGACTGACAGACTGACAGACTGACAGACTGACAGACTGACAGACTGACAGACTGACAGACTGACAGACTGACAGACTGACAGACTGACAGACTGACAGACTGACAGACTGACAGACTGACAGACTGACAGACTGACAGACTGACAGACTGACAGACTGACAGACTGACAGACTGACAGACTGACAGACTGACAGACTGACAGACTGACAGACTGACAGACTGACAGACTGACAGACTGACAGACTGACAGACTGACAGACTGACAGACTGACAGACTGACAGACTGACAGACTGACAGACTGACAGACTGACAGACTGACAGACTGACAGACTGACAGACTGACAGACTGACAGACTGACAGACTGACAGACTGACAGACTGACAGACTGACAGACTGACAGACTGACAGACTGACAGACTGACAGACTGACAGACTGACAGACTGACAGACTGACAGACTGACAGACTGACAGACTGACAGACTGACAGACTGACAGACTGACAGACTGACAGACTGACAGACTGACAGACTGACAGACTGACAGACTGACAGACTGACAGACTGACAGACTGACAGACTGACAGACTGACAGACTGACAGACTGACAGACTGACAGACTGACAGACTGACAGACTGACAGACTGACAGACTGACAGACTGACAGACTGACAGACTGACAGACTGACAGACTGACAGACTGACAGACTGACAGACTGACAGACTGACAGACTGACAGACTGACAGACTGACAGACTGACAGACTGACAGACTGACAGACTGACAGACTGACAGACTGACAGACTGACAGACTGACAGACTGACAGACTGACAGACTGACAGACTGACAGACTGACAGACTGACAGACTGACAGACTGACAGACTGACAGACTGACAGACTGACAGACTGACAGACTGACAGACTGACAGACTGACAGACTGACAGACTGACAGACTGACAGACTGACAGACTGACAGACTGACAGACTGACAGACTGACAGACTGACAGACTGACAGACTGACAGACTGACAGACTGACAGACTGACAGACTGACAGACTGACAGACTGACAGACTGACAGACTGACAGACTGACAGACTGACAGACTGACAGACTGACAGACTGACAGACTGACAGACTGACAGACTGACAGACTGACAGACTGACAGACTGACAGACTGACAGACTGACAGACTGACAGACTGACAGACTGACAGACTGACAGACTGACAGACTGACAGACTGACAGACTGACAGACTGACAGACTGACAGACTGACAGACTGACAGACTGACAGACTGACAGACTGACAGACTGACAGACTGACAGACTGACAGACTGACAGACTGACAGACTGACAGACTGACAGACTGACAGACTGACAGACTGACAGACTGACAGACTGACAGACTGACAGACTGACAGACTGACAGACTGACAGACTGACAGACTGACAGACTGACAGACTGACAGACTGACAGACTGACAGACTGACAGACTGACAGACTGACAGACTGACAGACTGACAGACTGACAGACTGACAGACTGACAGACTGACAGACTGACAGACTGACAGACTGACAGACTGACAGACTGACAGACTGACAGACTGACAGACTGACAGACTGACAGACTGACAGACTGACAGACTGACAGACTGACAGACTGACAGACTGACAGACTGACAGACTGACAGACTGACAGACTGACAGACTGACAGACTGACAGACTGACAGACTGACAGACTGACAGACTGACAGACTGACAGACTGACAGACTGACAGACTGACAGACTGACAGACTGACAGACTGACAGACTGACAGACTGACAGACTGACAGACTGACAGACTGACAGACTGACAGACTGACAGACTGACAGACTGACAGACTGACAGACTGACAGACTGACAGACTGACAGACTGACAGACTGACAGACTGACAGACTGACAGACTGACAGACTGACAGACTGACAGACTGACAGACTGACAGACTGACAGACTGACAGACTGACAGACTGACAGACTGACAGACTGACAGACTGACAGACTGACAGACTGACAGACTGACAGACTGACAGACTGACAGACTGACAGACTGACAGACTGACAGACTGACAGACTGACAGACTGACAGACTGACAGACTGACAGACTGACAGACTGACAGACTGACAGACTGACAGACTGACAGACTGACAGACTGACAGACTGACAGACTGACAGACTGACAGACTGACAGACTGACAGACTGACAGACTGACAGACTGACAGACTGACAGACTGACAGACTGACAGACTGACAGACTGACAGACTGACAGACTGACAGACTGACAGACTGACAGACTGACAGACTGACAGACTGACAGACTGACAGACTGACAGACTGACAGACTGACAGACTGACAGACTGACAGACTGACAGACTGACAGACTGACAGACTGACAGACTGACAGACTGACAGACTGACAGACTGACAGACTGACAGACTGACAGACTGACAGACTGACAGACTGACAGACTGACAGACTGACAGACTGACAGACTGACAGACTGACAGACTGACAGACTGACAGACTGACAGACTGACAGACTGACAGACTGACAGACTGACAGACTGACAGACTGACAGACTGACAGACTGACAGACTGACAGACTGACAGACTGACAGACTGACAGACTGACAGACTGACAGACTGACAGACTGACAGACTGACAGACTGACAGACTGACAGACTGACAGACTGACAGACTGACAGACTGACAGACTGACAGACTGACAGACTGACAGACTGACAGACTGACAGACTGACAGACTGACAGACTGACAGACTGACAGACTGACAGACTGACAGACTGACAGACTGACAGACTGACAGACTGACAGACTGACAGACTGACAGACTGACAGACTGACAGACTGACAGACTGACAGACTGACAGACTGACAGACTGACAGACTGACAGACTGACAGACTGACAGACTGACAGACTGACAGACTGACAGACTGACAGACTGACAGACTGACAGACTGACAGACTGACAGACTGACAGACTGACAGACTGACAGACTGACAGACTGACAGACTGACAGACTGACAGACTGACAGACTGACAGACTGACAGACTGACAGACTGACAGACTGACAGACTGACAGACTGACAGACTGACAGACTGACAGACTGACAGACTGACAGACTGACAGACTGACAGACTGACAGACTGACAGACTGACAGACTGACAGACTGACAGACTGACAGACTGACAGACTGACAGACTGACAGACTGACAGACTGACAGACTGACAGACTGACAGACTGACAGACTGACAGACTGACAGACTGACAGACTGACAGACTGACAGACTGACAGACTGACAGACTGACAGACTGACAGACTGACAGACTGACAGACTGACAGACTGACAGACTGACAGACTGACAGACTGACAGACTGACAGACTGACAGACTGACAGACTGACAGACTGACAGACTGACAGACTGACAGACTGACAGACTGACAGACTGACAGACTGACAGACTGACAGACTGACAGACTGACAGACTGACAGACTGACAGACTGACAGACTGACAGACTGACAGACTGACAGACTGACAGACTGACAGACTGACAGACTGACAGACTGACAGACTGACAGACTGACAGACTGACAGACTGACAGACTGACAGACTGACAGACTGACAGACTGACAGACTGACAGACTGACAGACTGACAGACTGACAGACTGACAGACTGACAGACTGACAGACTGACAGACTGACAGACTGACAGACTGACAGACTGACAGACTGACAGACTGACAGACTGACAGACTGACAGACTGACAGACTGACAGACTGACAGACTGACAGACTGACAGACTGACAGACTGACAGACTGACAGACTGACAGACTGACAGACTGACAGACTGACAGACTGACAGACTGACAGACTGACAGACTGACAGACTGACAGACTGACAGACTGACAGACTGACAGACTGACAGACTGACAGACTGACAGACTGACAGACTGACAGACTGACAGACTGACAGACTGACAGACTGACAGACTGACAGACTGACAGACTGACAGACTGACAGACTGACAGACTGACAGACTGACAGACTGACAGACTGACAGACTGACAGACTGACAGACTGACAGACTGACAGACTGACAGACTGACAGACTGACAGACTGACAGACTGACAGACTGACAGACTGACAGACTGACAGACTGACAGACTGACAGACTGACAGACTGACAGACTGACAGACTGACAGACTGACAGACTGACAGACTGACAGACTGACAGACTGACAGACTGACAGACTGACAGACTGACAGACTGACAGACTGACAGACTGACAGACTGACAGACTGACAGACTGACAGACTGACAGACTGACAGACTGACAGACTGACAGACTGACAGACTGACAGACTGACAGACTGACAGACTGACAGACTGACAGACTGACAGACTGACAGACTGACAGACTGACAGACTGACAGACTGACAGACTGACAGACTGACAGACTGACAGACTGACAGACTGACAGACTGACAGACTGACAGACTGACAGACTGACAGACTGACAGACTGACAGACTGACAGACTGACAGACTGACAGACTGACAGACTGACAGACTGACAGACTGACAGACTGACAGACTGACAGACTGACAGACTGACAGACTGACAGACTGACAGACTGACAGACTGACAGACTGACAGACTGACAGACTGACAGACTGACAGACTGACAGACTGACAGACTGACAGACTGACAGACTGACAGACTGACAGACTGACAGACTGACAGACTGACAGACTGACAGACTGACAGACTGACAGACTGACAGACTGACAGACTGACAGACTGACAGACTGACAGACTGACAGACTGACAGACTGACAGACTGACAGACTGACAGACTGACAGACTGACAGACTGACAGACTGACAGACTGACAGACTGACAGACTGACAGACTGACAGACTGACAGACTGACAGACTGACAGACTGACAGACTGACAGACTGACAGACTGACAGACTGACAGACTGACAGACTGACAGACTGACAGACTGACAGACTGACAGACTGACAGACTGACAGACTGACAGACTGACAGACTGACAGACTGACAGACTGACAGACTGACAGACTGACAGACTGACAGACTGACAGACTGACAGACTGACAGACTGACAGACTGACAGACTGACAGACTGACAGACTGACAGACTGACAGACTGACAGACTGACAGACTGACAGACTGACAGACTGACAGACTGACAGACTGACAGACTGACAGACTGACAGACTGACAGACTGACAGACTGACAGACTGACAGACTGACAGACTGACAGACTGACAGACTGACAGACTGACAGACTGACAGACTGACAGACTGACAGACTGACAGACTGACAGACTGACAGACTGACAGACTGACAGACTGACAGACTGACAGACTGACAGACTGACAGACTGACAGACTGACAGACTGACAGACTGACAGACTGACAGACTGACAGACTGACAGACTGACAGACTGACAGACTGACAGACTGACAGACTGACAGACTGACAGACTGACAGACTGACAGACTGACAGACTGACAGACTGACAGACTGACAGACTGACAGACTGACAGACTGACAGACTGACAGACTGACAGACTGACAGACTGACAGACTGACAGACTGACAGACTGACAGACTGACAGACTGACAGACTGACAGACTGACAGACTGACAGACTGACAGACTGACAGACTGACAGACTGACAGACTGACAGACTGACAGACTGACAGACTGACAGACTGACAGACTGACAGACTGACAGACTGACAGACTGACAGACTGACAGACTGACAGACTGACAGACTGACAGACTGACAGACTGACAGACTGACAGACTGACAGACTGACAGACTGACAGACTGACAGACTGACAGACTGACAGACTGACAGACTGACAGACTGACAGACTGACAGACTGACAGACTGACAGACTGACAGACTGACAGACTGACAGACTGACAGACTGACAGACTGACAGACTGACAGACTGACAGACTGACAGACTGACAGACTGACAGACTGACAGACTGACAGACTGACAGACTGACAGACTGACAGACTGACAGACTGACAGACTGACAGACTGACAGACTGACAGACTGACAGACTGACAGACTGACAGACTGACAGACTGACAGACTGACAGACTGACAGACTGACAGACTGACAGACTGACAGACTGACAGACTGACAGACTGACAGACTGACAGACTGACAGACTGACAGACTGACAGACTGACAGACTGACAGACTGACAGACTGACAGACTGACAGACTGACAGACTGACAGACTGACAGACTGACAGACTGACAGACTGACAGACTGACAGACTGACAGACTGACAGACTGACAGACTGACAGACTGACAGACTGACAGACTGACAGACTGACAGACTGACAGACTGACAGACTGACAGACTGACAGACTGACAGACTGACAGACTGACAGACTGACAGACTGACAGACTGACAGACTGACAGACTGACAGACTGACAGACTGACAGACTGACAGACTGACAGACTGACAGACTGACAGACTGACAGACTGACAGACTGACAGACTGACAGACTGACAGACTGACAGACTGACAGACTGACAGACTGACAGACTGACAGACTGACAGACTGACAGACTGACAGACTGACAGACTGACAGACTGACAGACTGACAGACTGACAGACTGACAGACTGACAGACTGACAGACTGACAGACTGACAGACTGACAGACTGACAGACTGACAGACTGACAGACTGACAGACTGACAGACTGACAGACTGACAGACTGACAGACTGACAGACTGACAGACTGACAGACTGACAGACTGACAGACTGACAGACTGACAGACTGACAGACTGACAGACTGACAGACTGACAGACTGACAGACTGACAGACTGACAGACTGACAGACTGACAGACTGACAGACTGACAGACTGACAGACTGACAGACTGACAGACTGACAGACTGACAGACTGACAGACTGACAGACTGACAGACTGACAGACTGACAGACTGACAGACTGACAGACTGACAGACTGACAGACTGACAGACTGACAGACTGACAGACTGACAGACTGACAGACTGACAGACTGACAGACTGACAGACTGACAGACTGACAGACTGACAGACTGACAGACTGACAGACTGACAGACTGACAGACTGACAGACTGACAGACTGACAGACTGACAGACTGACAGACTGACAGACTGACAGACTGACAGACTGACAGACTGACAGACTGACAGACTGACAGACTGACAGACTGACAGACTGACAGACTGACAGACTGACAGACTGACAGACTGACAGACTGACAGACTGACAGACTGACAGACTGACAGACTGACAGACTGACAGACTGACAGACTGACAGACTGACAGACTGACAGACTGACAGACTGACAGACTGACAGACTGACAGACTGACAGACTGACAGACTGACAGACTGACAGACTGACAGACTGACAGACTGACAGACTGACAGACTGACAGACTGACAGACTGACAGACTGACAGACTGACCAGTGTTGGGGCCAGATAATTATTTTTTTATCTAGATAAAGATAAAGATAAATGCTCGTAATGTTTATCTAGATAAGATAATAGATAATGAAAATATGAAAGATAATAGATAAGATAAGATAAAAAGCCAAATTATCTAGATAATTTTTAGATAAATATTTATTTTGACATTGCACAAAATTCAAAATTACGTACTAAAAAAAATAGCACAAATTTTTTTGCTTTTCTTGATTTCCAATTTAAATATAATAAGAAACGAAATAATAATAAAAGAAAACGAATAAGAAACGTTATCGTAACGTAACGAAATAACGAAATGATTTTCGGGCTTTTTCTTCAAAATTACGTTATAATGAACGTTATAGAAATTCAATTCCGTTACCATAACGAAAAACGAAAAAAATATTACGTTTTTTCGTTGTTTATTAGTATTTCCTTGTTTTGTTCAGTATTATTTTTTGTGAAATTTCCCACAAAAGTTCATCAAGTATAACCCCACAGACATAAAATATAATCAAAAATATTGGAGTAGTGTTTTTAATCGTATTTTGATTCTAAATCGGATTTTGTTTTGGCCAGATTCACTCTATTTCTGGAGATACAAAAATGGAAATCTTCTAAGCAAGTTTTTTGGTAGCGAAAAGATTTTCTTTTTAGTAACTCCAGAAGTAGAGCGAAATTCTATAAAAAAAATTCTATATCTTTGATATCAAAATCACGCTTTTGTGGAGACAGTTTTTTTAATGAACAAAACTTTTGTGTGATTTTTTGTCTTTTGTATTTTTTATTGATTTTTTAACTTAATAATCACATTTTTTTCCGTTTTTATTTGTATTTTCTTTTTGCTGAGTTTTATTATTTGTTATACAATTTATTTTTATGGAAACTGAACTGAATTACTTTGTGATAAACTATTATTACAGTGCGTTTTTTTGTTTTCAGTTTCAATACAATGTGTAACGGAATAATAACATTATAACGTAACGAAATTAAGTTTTTTATCGATACAAAACGAAATAACGTCACGAAATATAAGTTTAATTTTGCTACGTAAGGAAATTTATAACGTTATGATTTTTTATTTCGTTCATAGCCCGGTTTACACTTGGCAACAGTTACTGGCAGAACTTTTTTTTATGGACAAGAGAAGAGAGGCGAGGGAAAGAGTGACACTTCGCTTCCTTGTCCGTAAACAAAAATTGTTGCCAAGTATAAAACTGTTCATAAAAAAAGTTTTTAGGTTTTCAAAAGTATGCAGAAAACAATTTCGTTTCAGCATTTTTTCAGATTTAATTTTTTGATTTTCGGTGGTAACGATTATCTCTAGATAAATGGGATTTTCCTTTATCTAGATAAGATAAAGATAACTTTTTTGGGGTGTTATCTAGATAAGATAAAGATAACATTTTTTTTTATCTAGATGATTATCTAGATAATTATTATCTAGATAACCCCAACACTGAGACTGACAGACTGACAGACTGACAGACTGACAGACTGACAGACTGACAGACTGACAGACTGACAGACTGACAGACTGGCAGACTGACAGACTGACAGACTGACAGACTGACAGACTGACAGACTGACAGACTGACAGACTGACAGACTGACAGACTGACAGACTGACAGACTGACAGACTGACAGACTGACAGACTGACAGACTGACAGACTGACAGACTGACAGACTGACAGACTGACAGACTGACAGACTGACAGACTGACAGACTGACAGACTGACAGACTGACAGACTGACAGACTGACAGACTGACAGACTGACAGACTGACAGACTGACAGACTGACAGACTGACAGACTGACAGACTGACAGACTGACAGACTGACAGACTGACAGACTGACAGACTGACAGACTGACAGACTGACAGACTGACAGACTGACAGACTGACAGACTGACAGACTGACAGACTGACAGACTGACAGACTGACAGACTGACAGACTGACAGACTGACAGACTGACAGACTGACAGACTGACAGACTGACAGACTGACAGACTGACAGACTGACAGACTGACAGACTGACAGACTGACAGACTGACAGACTGACAGACTGACAGACTGACAGACTGACAGACTGACAGACTGACAGACTGACAGACTGACAGACTGACAGACTGACAGACTGACAGACTGACAGACTGACAGACTGACAGACTGACAGACTGACAGACTGACAGACTGACAGACTGACAGACTGACAGACTGACAGACTGACAGACTGACAGACTGACAGACTGACAGACTGACAGACTGACAGACTGACAGACTGACAGACTGACAGACTGACAGACTGACAGACTGACAGACTGACAGACTGACAGACTGACAGACTGACAGACTGACAGACTGACAGACTGACAGACTGACAGACTGACAGACTGACAGACTGACAGACTGACAGACTGACAGACTGACAGACTGACAGACTGACAGACTGACAGACTGACAGACTGACAGACTGACAGACTGACAGACTGACAGACTGACAGACTGACAGACTGACAGACTGACAGACTGACAGACTGACAGACTGACAGACTGACAGACTGACAGACTGACAGACTGACAGACTGACAGACTGACAGACTGACAGACTGACAGACTGACAGACTGACAGACTGACAGACTGACAGACTGACAGACTGACAGACTGACAGACTGACAGACTGACAGACTGACAGACTGACAGACTGACAGACTGACAGACTGACAGACTGACAGACTGACAGACTGACAGACTGACAGACTGACAGACTGACAGACTGACAGACTGACAGACTGACAGACTGACAGACTGACAGACTGACAGACTGACAGACTGACAGACTGACAGACTGACAGACTGACAGACTGACAGACTGACAGACTGACAGACTGACAGACTGACAGACTGACAGACTGACAGACTGACAGACTGACAGACTGACAGACTGACAGACTGACAGACTGACAGACTGACAGACTGACAGACTGACAGACTGACAGACTGACAGACTGACAGACTGACAGACTGACAGACTGACAGACTGACAGACTGACAGACTGACAGACTGACAGACTGACAGACTGACAGACTGACAGACTGACAGACTGACAGACTGACAGACTGACAGACTGACAGACTGACAGACTGACAGACTGACAGACTGACAGACTGACAGACTGACAGACTGACAGACTGACAGACTGACAGACTGACAGACTGACAGACTGACAGACTGACAGACTGACAGACTGACAGACTGACAGACTGACAGACTGACAGACTGACAGACTGACAGACTGACAGACTGACAGACTGACAGACTGACAGACTGACAGACTGACAGACTGACAGACTGACAGACTGACAGACTGACAGACTGACAGACTGACAGACTGACAGACTGACAGACTGACAGACTGACAGACTGACAGACTGACAGACTGACAGACTGACAGACTGACAGACTGACAGACTGACAGACTGACAGACTGACAGACTGACAGACTGACAGACTGACAGACTGACAGACTGACAGACTGACAGACTGACAGACTGACAGACTGACAGACTGACAGACTGACAGACTGACAGACTGACAGACTGACAGACTGACAGACTGACAGACTGACAGACTGACAGACTGACAGACTGACAGACTGACAGACTGACAGACTGACAGACTGACAGACTGACAGACTGACAGACTGACAGACTGACAGACTGACAGACTGACAGACTGACAGACTGACAGACTGACAGACTGACAGACTGACAGACTGACAGACTGACAGACTGACAGACTGACAGACTGACAGACTGACAGACTGACAGACTGACAGACTGACAGACTGACAGACTGACAGACTGACAGACTGACAGACTGACAGACTGACAGACTGACAGACTGACAGACTGACAGACTGACAGACTGACAGACTGACAGACTGACAGACTGACAGACTGACAGACTGACAGACTGACAGACTGACAGACTGACAGACTGACAGACTGACAGACTGACAGACTGACAGACTGACAGACTGACAGACTGACAGACTGACAGACTGACAGACTGACAGACTGACAGACTGACAGACTGACAGACTGACAGACTGACAGACTGACAGACTGACAGACTGACAGACTGACAGACTGACAGACTGACAGACTGACAGACTGACAGACTGACAGACTGACAGACTGACAGACTGACAGACTGACAGACTGACAGACTGACAGACTGACAGACTGACAGACTGACAGACTGACAGACTGACAGACTGACAGACTGACAGACTGACAGACTGACAGACTGACAGACTGACAGACTGACAGACTGACAGACTGACAGACTGACAGACTGACAGACTGACAGACTGACAGACTGACAGACTGACAGACTGACAGACTGACAGACTGACAGACTGACAGACTGACAGACTGACAGACTGACAGACTGACAGACTGACAGACTGACAGACTGACAGACTGACAGACTGACAGACTGACAGACTGACAGACTGACAGACTGACAGACTGACAGACTGACAGACTGACAGACTGACAGACTGACAGACTGACAGACTGACAGACTGACAGACTGACAGACTGACAGACTGACAGACTGACAGACTGACAGACTGACAGACTGACAGACTGACAGACTGACAGACTGACAGACTGACAGACTGACAGACTGACAGACTGACAGACTGACAGACTGACAGACTGACAGACTGACAGACTGACAGACTGACAGACTGACAGACTGACAGACTGACAGACTGACAGACTGACAGACTGACAGACTGACAGACTGACAGACTGACAGACTGACAGACTGACAGACTGACAGACTGACAGACTGACAGACTGACAGACTGACAGACTGACAGACTGACAGACTGACAGACTGACAGACTGACAGACTGACAGACTGACAGACTGACAGACTGACAGACTGACAGACTGACAGACTGACAGACTGACAGACTGACAGACTGACAGACTGACAGACTGACAGACTGACAGACTGACAGACTGACAGACTGACAGACTGACAGACTGACAGACTGACAGACTGACAGACTGACAGACTGACAGACTGACAGACTGACAGACTGACAGACTGACAGACTGACAGACTGACAGACTGACAGACTGACAGACTGACAGACTGACAGACTGACAGACTGACAGACTGACAGACTGACAGACTGACAGACTGACAGACTGACAGACTGACAGACTGACAGACTGACAGACTGACAGACTGACAGACTGACAGACTGACAGACTGACAGACTGACAGACTGACAGACTGACAGACTGACAGACTGACAGACTGACAGACTGACAGACTGACAGACTGACAGACTGACAGACTGACAGACTGACAGACTGACAGACTGACAGACTGACAGACTGACAGACAGAAAGACATTTTTTAAATATGACTCCAATCGACTCAGGAGTGATCGGGAAATGTTTTTTAGGCAAAATTAAGAGGTCGAAATTTTTCATGAATACAATACTTTATTATACTCCGTAGAAGAAAGTAAAAAATTCACCGTGTTTTACAGTTTCAACAGTTTCCGTGGTTGAAACCATATATTGATTTAAATAATTCTCATCACACTAGAGCGAAAAATGATTTTGAGAAGAATTTTTTTAAATTATTAAACAATGCGGTATATGGCAAAACTATGGAAAATGTAGATAAAAGGAAAACTGTAAAGATTGCTACGTCATGGGAAAGTTCTGGAAGACATTTGGGTGCTAGAGCTTTAATAGCTAAACCAAATTTTCATAGTTCAGCTCAATTTACACCTGAGATGACAGCTATTCAGTTATCAAGATATTCTACCTATTACAATAAACCAATTTATGCAGGATTTACAGTATTAGAGCTATCAAAATTTCATATGTATAATTTTCATTATGGGTATATGAAACCTAAATATAATGAAAATATTACGTTGAATTATATGGATACAGATTCTTTTATTTATACTATAAAAACACAATAGTTTTATGATGATATTAAGGGTGATATCGATCAGTTCTTTGATACATCTGACTACCCAGCAAACAACATTTACGCAATTCCGCAGAAAAATAAAAAAGTTTTGGGACTCATGAAAGACGAAAACAATGGTCGGATAATGAGAGAATTTTAGGTTTAAGATCGAAAATGTATTCTATAGATGTAGACACTAGTAAAATTATAACTAAAGCTAAGGGTGTGTCCAAACATGTTGTTCGTAAGCTAACTTTAGAGAATTATAGAGACTGTTTATATAAACAAGAAATACCTTATTGTAATATGTATGTAGTTAAGCATAAAATTTATATGAAAATTAAAGAACGGTAAAAAGCCAATGATTCATTAAGTTAGATACTAAGAACATTCAGAATGATGAAATCAGACAATGATTCAATGACACCTGATTAAACAAATGGAATATATCACCTAAAATATAACAAATCATTGAATCATGGGATGAAACATTACCAGAGTGGTAACAAACCCGAACCAATGGATGTCGACAGAAGCATCCAAACGAAGCAAGTAAACTATATGAATAGACCCCCAATAAATTCTCGTCCACAACCCTTTAAAAGACCAATTCAAGAAGGAGGAACACAGGTAAATCACCAACCAAAATATCAAAGGGTATTCCAAAGCAACACTGAAGTACTTGAAGAAGTACCTGAAGAAACAACTGAGGAAGAATATGAAATCGCATGTGAAGATTTTGATTTGGATCCAGAATTAAATTTTTATCAGGAAGGGTTAGCGCAACACCCTACTTAGAATACAAAACTCCTGAAGGCAAAATACTCAAATTACTAATTGACACCGGAGCGAACAAAAATTTCATCAAACCAGAACATGTACGACTATATAGACCAGTGGAAAGACCATTTTTTATCAATTCAGTAGGAGGAAAGTTGAAAATAAACCATTCAGCCACTGGAAGAATATTTTCCATCTATGGAAACAATATTCCAGTGAAATTCTTTTTACTACCATCCTTGAAAACCTTCGACGGAATAATTGGCGATGATACATTAAGACAACTGGAAGCCGTTATAGACAGAGGAAAGTCTATAATAAAAATATACCCAGGTGTTGAAATACCACTACTAATGAAACAATCAACGGATGTCAATCATCTCGATATTAGAATTGATCATCTTTCAAAGGACCAGAAAGAAAAACTAAATAATATAATCAGCGAATACAACCCCATATTTTCTCAACCTAATGATAAAATAACAATAGTTACCAATGTAAGAGCGGAAGTAAGGACGACTACCGACATTCCGATTTATGCCAAAACTTACCCTTATCCAGTCAATATGAGGGAAGAAGTGAATAAACAAATCAAGAAACTTCTCGAAGAAAATGTTATCAGACCTTCAAAATCTCCCTACAATGCCCCAATTTGGATAGTACCAAAAAAATTAGATTCAAGTGGAGAAAAAAAATTTAGAATGGTAATTGATTATAAAAAACTAAACGAAGTTACAATAGCAGACAAATACCCAATACCGGATATCTCCAGCACATTGGCGAATCTTGGAGAAGCCAAATATTTCACTACCATCGACCTGACGTCTGGCTTTCATCAAATACGGATGAAGGAAGGAGATATCGAAAAAACTGCATTTTCGACACTAAATGGGAAGTATGAATTCCTGAGACTTCCTTTTGGCCTGAAAAATGCACCAGCAATTTTTCAACGAATGATTGACGACGTTTTAAAGGAAAATATTGGAAAACAGTGTTATGTTTACATAGATGACATAATCATCTTTAGTAAAACAATGGAACAACATTTTAATGACATAAGGGAAATCTTTTCAAAATTACTTCATGCGAATTTAAAGGTTAATTTGGATAAAACAGAATTCTTTAAACAAGAAACTGAATTTCTTGGCTTCATAATTTCTAATAAAGGAATAAAAGCAGACCCGAAGAAAATCCAAGCAATAAACAATACAATCGAACCTGCAAACTTAAAGGAACTTAAATCATTCTTAGGATTAGCATCCTATTATAGAAGATTTATAAAGGATTTCGCCAAGATAGCTAAACCATTGACAAAACTGACTGGTGGAGAATTATCTCGCATAAAGAAGAATCAATCTAAAAAATTAGCAATCAAATTGAATGAAGAAGAAAGAGAAGCCTTCAATCTATTAAAAAAACAATTGACTTCTTCAGACTTATTAATTTTCCCAGATTTTGAACAACCATTCTTATTAACGACAGATGCATCCAATTACGCCATAGGCGCAGTTCTTTCGCAAGGAGAAATTGGTAAAGACAAACCAATCACTTACATCTCTAGGAGTCTGAACTCCACGGAACAAAACTATGCTACGAACGAAAAGGAAATGTTAGCCATTATTTGGTCTCTTGAGAATCTACGGAACTACCTATACGGTGCGAAAAAAATAAGAATCATCACAGACCATCAACCCCTAACTTATGCCCTTAGCAACAAAAACAATAACGCCAAATTAAAGCGATGGAAATCTAGACTTGAAGAGTACAATCATGAAATGATTTACAAACCAGGCAAGACAAATACAGTCGCAGATGCCCTCTCTAGAATGAATATTAGTGAATGTAATACTTCAACCACAACACAACACAGTGCAGATGAGGATGCCACCGACCTAATCATAAGTACAGAATCTCCTATTAACGTGTTCAAAAATCAAGTAATACTTTTAGAAGGAAGTGTGGAAGGTCGTACTTATGAATTACCACATCCAGGATACCATAGGAAAACAATAACCAAAAACTGTTTTACAGAAGAAATAATAAAAGAAATATTAAAGACAGAAATCAGATCAGATGTCTTAAATGGACTAAAAGCTCCTGAACATATAATGCACCTAATTCAACAAACATATAGAGAACATTTTGGGCAAAATCTTAAGATCAGATTTACACAAAAAATTGTAACGGATGTAATTGATGAAGAGCAACTATTGGAAATTGTCCTGAAGGAACATAGATCAGCACACAGAGCATCAAAAGAGAACAAGGAAAAAATCATATTGCAATATTATTTCCCTCAGATGACAGCAAGAATTAAAGAAATTATCAAGAACTGTAACATTTGCAAAGAAAGCAAGTATGACAGACACCCCACAAACAACAAACTCCAATCTACCCCTATTCCACAATATCCAACAGAAATTGTCCACATCGATATAATGGAATTGGATGGACAATTATTCCTAACATCAATAGACAAATTTTCAAAATTCTCGAAAATATTTCCAATCGAAAACAAGTCAACATTACATCTAAAAAGTAAAATTTTTGAATTGATACATTACTATACAACTCCCAGATTATTAGTCATGGATAGGGACAAAGCTTTAACTACTCCGATAATTACAGAATTTTTAGATAATCTAGGAATAGAAATTTATTTGACACCATCATCCAGAAGTGAAGTTAACGGCCAAGTAGAAAGGGTACATTCTACTATTCAAGAAATTATTCGTTGTCTACAAAAAGAATATACAAACAAACCAATAACCGAATTAGCAATAATAGCTACCGATCGCTACAATAATTCCATTCATAGTGTTATAAAGGAGACTCCGGCTACCATATTTTATGGTAGACACCCATCGAAAACATTAGAAGAACTTACCACTGCCCGTGAACAAGCAAACATAAAAACAAAACATTTGATTGAGAGAATTCAACAACAGCGATTAAATTATGAAAACAAAAAACGTAAAGACCCAAAAAATTACAATACTGGAGATATAATTTATGTAAAAGCCCCTGGAAGGAAAGGGAAATTAAAGCAAAAATTCGTTAAAGAAATTGTCAAAGACAACCATAGAGTCACTGTCACAACATTTAGTGGTAAACGAATCCACAAAACAAACATTAAAAATGACTAGTTCTCTATAAACTAATCCCATTTTCTCACAATAGATCCTTATTTTCAGGTTTGCCACCTTTTGGTTGGCCAACGCTAATGTCAAAATATTTGAATATACCAACACACCCCTCGCCACAATTAAAGTGGGACCGGGACGAATTACAGAAGGAAACTTCAAAATAATTCACATCATCAATCTTACAGATTATATTCAAGCTCATGAAACCATAATTGCAGTCGTTAATTCCAAAATTAACGATTCCTCTCCTTTAATACCCCAAATTAGACACCTCCAGTATAACATAGAAACCCAATTACAAGAACTCAAGCCACACAAAATAAAAAGATCTATCAATTGGATAGGATCGGCTTGGAAATGGATCGCAGGATCACCTGATGCCAATGATCTTGAAACAATCCTGACCACACAAAATCAACTCATAGAGAACAATAAACAGCAAATTATAATCAACAAAAGAATTTTTGACGTCTCTAATAAAATACTAAAAAATTACAATGAAATACTTCACGCAGACCTAGCACAGAACATTTTTAACAAATTATTAATAATGAAACATGAAATAGACCAAATCACGGATTCAATACATTGGGCAAAAAAGGGAATAATTAATACAAAAATCCTAGATAGGAAAGAGTTGGAACAAATAATCAAAGTTACACAAACCCTACCCTATAACAATGAAGCGGAAGCTCTAAATTTTGCAACCCCGTATGTAGCAATTAAAGAATACGTAATTCTCTACATAATAGTCATTCCAATGACAGAAAAACAAGAATATGACCACTTAGTCTTAAAATCTATTACTAATAATAAAAAACAAATTGATTTGGAATACGATAACTTTTTAGTTAATAACGGAAATTATTACGCTATACGTCAAAAATGTAGCACATTTCAGGATGTTTCAATATGCAAAAACAATGATTTAATAAATCTTTCAAGAGAATCTTGCATTCCCAAGTTAATAGCGGGTATCAATGCAAATTGTACTAATAAATACAACATTAATACAATAATTGAAGAAATTAATGAAAATTTGATATTCATTGATAATTACGAAGGTAATCTTTTTATCGAATGCGAGAATCAAACAAAAGCATTAAAAGGAAGTTTTTTAATTCAAATAGAAAACTGTTCAATAGAACTTAATAACCAAAGATTTATGTCAAAAGAAATTAGAAATTACCAACCCTTACCACCAATGTTCCAAACCAATCTTACAGAATCATATGTCAAAATAAATGTAGATAAATTACATATGGAAAATATGAAACAAATTGAGAAATTAAATCAAACAAATATACATTCCATAACAAATGACATTATATTGTATTTAATCATATTAATAATTATTGTAATAATTGTAATTTGGTTAAGGAAAATGAAAAAAACCAAAATCATAAATTTTATTCCAAAACCCTCAGTAGAATTTGAGTTGGAAAATCTTTCATCAGGAAATTAAAATTAATCTTTTTGTGGACAAAAAGTCTTCAGGAGGGAAGAGTTAAGCATAAAATTTATATGAAAATTAAAGAACGGTAAAAAGCCAATGATTCATTAAGTTAGATACTAAGAACATTCAGAATGATGAAATCAGACAATGATTCAATGACACCTGATTAAACAAATGGAATATATCACCTAAAATATAACAAATCATTGAATCATGGGATGAAACATCTTATTTTAAAGATTATTATTGTAAACTATTTCATGGCTTATCTAAAGGTATAAATAGCCCTAGCATAAGAGATTATCTTTAGTTCCAGAATCTGTTTCACCACAATTCTAACTCTGTAGCCTCAGGCTCTCAATAAAATATTAAAAAGTAATTGGTGTTTTATTGAAAAGTGGACAAGTGACGTCCACTATAAAAAATATATTTTTTTCATTAAAAGTAAATAAAAAAGTTAATTATGTATTTAGAACAAAATTACATCAAATTTATACTCAATGTTTAAATAAAATTTCATTCTAAGCATGCATCATCTATCTCATCAGATTCAATATCTTCATTTAAACATAACAAAAGCTATAATTGCCAATCTGGCAATTATTGAAAACCCGTATGGTGATTTAAGTGAATGGCGAACAGTTTTATCAAAATTCCACTATGAAGTCAAACTTTCCAATAAGATTTTTTAAAATTTGTTCCAATTGGATTTTGATGTATAGGAATTTTATGTAGAATAATATCCTGAATAACTTTTGTTCTTGGACTTTTTTGATAAGATGCACCGTTTTTGAGATATTCGCAAAAATCGTTTTCGTTCGTATTGGGGGTGCCCCCCTAATGGTCAATTTTTGCCCATTAACGAATTTAGCCTCGCATTTTACGAAAAACGAATCTGCGCAAAATTTCAAGTCTCTAGCTCAATCCGTGCGCCTGCAATCCGCGCCACAGACAGACAGACAGACAGACAGACGGACGGACGGACATGGAAAATTCAATTTTTTTTATCATTCTAAACACACTGGTGTAATTCATTTTTGTGTGTGATAACGGGATCTTGGCGTTACAAACGGTAAAGCAAAGTTAATATACCCTTTGGTTTCACCATACGGGTATAATAAACACATATAGTAATTCAGTGTTTTAGATGACATCTTGAAATAATGAAATATTTTATAATAATTTTAAACGAAACAAACTTAGAGTCTTAATACTTACATTTTTAAATTTTATATAGTACAACACTTTTGTTTTATATTAATTAATTTTTCAACTAAGAATGTTTATACCCGTATGGTGAAACCAAAGGGTATATTAACTTTGCCTTACCGTTTGTAACGCCAAGATCCCGTCATCACACATAAAAATGAATTACACCAGTGTGTTTAGAATGATAAAAATAATTAATTTCTGCATGTCCGTCCGTCTGTCTGTCCGTCTGTCCGTCTGTCTGTCCGTCTGTCCGTCTGTCCGTCTGTCTGTC
Source organism: Chrysopilus asiliformis (assembly GCA_964034945.1). Lineage (NCBI taxonomy): Eukaryota > Metazoa > Arthropoda > Insecta > Diptera > Rhagionidae > Chrysopilus > Chrysopilus asiliformis. Next base: position 73,370,257 of record OZ035960.1, on the reverse strand, counting down.
TGTGGCGCGGATTGCGGGCGCACGGATTGAGCTAGAGACTTGAAATTTTGCGCAGATCCGTTTTTCATAAAATGCGAGGCTAAGTTCGTTAATGGGCAAAAACGGACCATTAGGGGGGGTACCCCCCATACGAACGAAAACGGTTTTTGTGAATATCTCGAAAACGGTGCATCTTATCAAAAAAGTGCAGGAACAAAAGTTATTTAGGATATGATTGTACATAAAACTCCCATACATCAAAATCCGATTGGAATAAATTTTAAAAAATCTTATTGGAAAGTTTGACTTCAAAGTGGAATTTTGGTACAACTGTTCGAATTTTGATATGAATATCACCATATGGGTCTCCAATGACTGCCAGATTGGCAATTATATGTTTTGTTATGTTTTTAACATTGACAAAGGCGGATGTCCTGATTCCGGACACAATATTTTAGCAAACTCCACGATAAAAACTTTATTTATTTAACTTTCATGTTTCACTGTTTATTGTTTTATTTATTTATTATTAGTGAAAAAGTGATACATGTAGATTTTGTTCTTTTTATTATACCCGTATGGTGAAACCAAAGGGTATATTAACTTTGCCTTACCGTTTGTAACGCCAAGATCCCGTCATCACACAAAAAAATGAATTACACCAGTGTGTTTAGAATGATAAAAAAAATTGAATTTTGCATGTCCGTCCGTCTGTCTGTCCGTCCGTCTGTCTGTCTGTCCGTCCGTCTGTCTGTCTGTCTGTCTGTGGCGCGGATTGCGGGCGCACGGATTGAGCTAGAGATTTGAAATTTTGCACAGATCCGTTTTTTGTAAAATGCGAGGCTAAGTTCGTTAATGGGCAAAAATGGACCATTAGGGGGGGTACCCCCCATACGAACGAAAATGTTTTTCGCGAATATCTCAAAAACTGTGTATCCTATCAAAAAAGTGCAAGAACAAAAGTTATTTAGAATATGATTCTACATAAAACTTCCATACATCAAAATCCGATTGGAACAAGTTTTAAAAAAATCTTATTGGAAAATTTGAATTCAAATGAAATTTGATACGCCGTTCAATTAAATCACCATACGGGTTTTCAATAATTGCCAGATTGGCAATTATAGCTTTTGTTATGTTTTATAAACAGTTTACTCTGCTTCTTTTATATTTAACTGTTGTGGAATAAAAATTTCATATTTTAAATGGAATCAACAAAGATTTCAGGACAAGTGTTCGAGGTGTTATCGTAAATGACACTGTGAATCAAAGAAAGTGTTTAAATCAATTTTGCCTATTCGGCAATCCAAGAAAATCTGATTGTTGTGGAATAAAAATTCCACATTTTAAATGAAATCAACATCGATTTCCGGGCAAGTGTTCACGGTGTCAAATGACACTATGAATCAAAAAGAGCCCTTGAATCAAATTAGCCAATTTGGCAATACAAGACCACCGCGAATGATTGATAAGTAAATATCGATCAGCGCGTGGGTGATCCAAGAAGAACAAGTGACTGAAGCATGCGTGGAGTCAGCGGCAGTCAGTCAGAACTAGTGAGTGGAGATTCGAGTTAAGTCATTCAACAGAAGCAGACGTTTTCTAATAAGTTAAAATATAACATTTTATTGTGCATCGATATAAGAATATAACATTTTATTGTTTGTCAATATAAAATAGAATAAACATTTATTGTGCATCGATATAAAATAAAATCTAACATAACTAGTAAAATTAAAATCAAGTTGAAAAATTTTATTTATTGATAACATACCTGTGGTCAGTTGAAAATCAATTAGAAATATTTTATATAAAAAGTGGAACAAAATCATTTGGAAAACATTCCGAATCCAACATCATGTCTAACATTTTCAAGAAAATCAATGAAATTGCTGCACAGAGTGATAAATTTAAAAATATATTGAAAATAAACGATATGCAGATAGGGATGTCATACAGAGTGGTTGACATCCGAAAAGTTAAAACAAAATGGGGGGATAAATTTGTGGCCGAGTTACTCGATTACAATGTATTCCTCCCCAATTTTAACGAAGTGACGATTGATGACTTCAGAAAAATGTTGATTAAGCCAACATTTATAAAACGAACTTTTGGCTTCAATCTCATTTTCACTCCTAACGACAACTCTGACGATGAGGAGGCGGAACAACCCAAAAGGATCAGAAGAAAAAAAATCGTAGTCCGTGATGAGGATGAGGATGAATGTGAACCTCCGAACAAAAATCAAAGGTAGTATATTTTTTAAATTTTTTAAAATATATCAATAATTTTTGTTTCTCTCTCAGATAATCACCCCGAATGACCCTTCCAGTGCAGCTTTTAATAAAAATATAATTTTAACTATTCAAAAATGTAATTTTAAATATTAAAAAAGGTTAAATAAAAGATTTTTAAATTAAAAACTGTTTTTTGTTCTTTTAAATATTTTACAATGCATCGATACTGAACCTTGAAATTGAATTTAGTTAAAACTACATCAAATATAGGTTAGTAGCAGTAGATTAAAAGAGATTGTATTAAAGTTTGCAATCTCTTCGATAAGAAAATTCGATAAGAAAAACGTGAGCTAGAAAACAAATATGTTTTCTGAAATTCGATAACCGCAAAATCTTTTCTGATAAAAAGAGGTGATTGAACTCTAAGAAAATTGAATTAATACAACAGTCTTACAATATATTTCATTTTATTAAATTTAAATTTTACAAATAGTTTTTTGTGAAAATTGAATTAACTTAAATATGCAGCTTTTCGAACTCGTCAGCAAGTTGTTCGATAATAATCTCTGACACATTATTATAGTGTTTGTTCCATGATTTCTATAACGAAATTTAGAGATAAATATCAGAAATGATTTTCGTTATAAAAATTTTGAATACTTGGTAGTGTTCTGATGCTGAAATTCTATAGCCCATTCGTAATCGGATATTTTTCCATTGATTCTTATATAATAGTCACCGATGTTGATTTGCTCTACTGTTTCTTTACTCATATCGTCACAGTATTTTGGTAGGAATATCCGAACGCTTTTATCCAGTTCTAACACTATTTTATCCCCCCAATTAGTTGGTTCCTTTTCCGCTTTAGTAATGTTGTAGTTTCTGAATAGTTCCATTTCCTCCAATTTGATGACTGGTTTATACTTTATATTCCTCAATTCCTTCAATACTTTTCTAACAGTGTTATGCGATTCACTCATTTTGGTATAAGAACCATATATAAAACTATAATTTTGGAAAGATTTGTAATTGTATTGTACATTTCCTTTTAAGTATTTCCTAATTTGTATTAGTGGTTGAAGGTTTCCGAAACTATCAAAGTAAATCGAATTGTTGTTCATCTTGTTATAGGCTACCCAATGCGTTCCCGGACCCTTAGAATTATCTAAGTTCACAATACCACATTCATTTTTTCGAGGTACCTTAGGTAGAGTATCCAGCATAAAGACTCCTCGAAAATGTGGTAAATGTTTTGCATACTTTTTTAGGTCAAGTTCATTTAATGCTCTTTTAGGTAGCCCACTTAAAAGTTTTTTGTTGATCGTTTCAAGTAGAGTCCAAGACCTTTTCGAAACGGTTGAAGACGTAAACCTTTCCCAAGAGCTATTGCTTCCACAGTTTTATTATGACGATTAGCCTCCTCCAACTGTTGTCTAAATCGTTGATTCCCTGATCTCCTCTAGCTAATCGTTTTTGCAGCTTTGTACCCGGTCCACAATATTGGTATCCCGGCAGATGAAGTTCGAAGGCCAATTTATTAATGAGGGAATTTATTAAACCTTTTCCACTTTTGCGAAGGTTTTTTAATGATGATGACTTACTATGAGAATAGTTTATCATTTGTTACTCTATCAAAAGATATATCGGTAATGACTATCAAGTTATAAACATCCAGCATTTATATATTTACATTAGATGCAATAACAAATATTAATTTGTATCATGATGTATATAAATCAATTTTCTTCTACAACTACAAACATTATATGTGGATGTATTGATATAAAATTATTGTATTTATACATATATTCATCAGTACGCTGCGTTTCATTAAGCAAAGAACAACGTTACCGATTTGTAATGTTGATGATGTGAAATCGATGGAAAGAACGAAACATGGACCTTTATTACCAAACAGTATAAGGTGTTTAATAGTAGGACCTTCGAATTGTGGTAAAACCAATATCATAATAAGTTTGTTGGTACACGAAAACGGATTGAGATTCCAAAATATATATATTTACTCTAAATCAATCCATCAACCAAAATATAAAAAAATTACATGAAATTGTGAAATGTATTCATGAAATAGGATATTTCACGTTTTCAAACAATACTGAAGTCATTCCAGCTAAACAAGCTAAACCAAATTCGGTATTCATCTTTGATGATGTTGCTTGTGAGAATCAAAATAATATGAGAGAATATTTTTGTATGGGTCGACATTTTGAAGTTGATAGTTTTTATCTTTGTCAAACTTGCACTCGAATACCGAAGCATTTAATAAGAGATAATGCTAATCTTCTCATTGTGTTTAAACCGGATGAATTAAATTTGAAACATATTTATAATGGTCATGTAAACTCAGATATGAGTTTTGATGACTTTCGGAAGTTATGTAGAGAGTGTTGGAAGGAAACATATGGGTTTTTAGTAATTGATAAAGATAGCTCCATAAATCAAGGGCATTATAGGAAAGGTTTCGATACTTACATAGAATTATGAGTTAATGGAATCATCAGACCTGTCTTCCATAACACACCTGTTTTCAACAACAGACCTGTTTTCAACAACAGACCTGTTTTCAACAACAGACCTGTTTTCAACAACAGACCTGTCTTCCATAACAGACCTGTTTTCAACAACAGACCTCTCATTATCAACAGATCTGTCTTCAACAACAGACCTGTCTTCCATAACAGACTTGTTTTCAACAACAGACCTCTCATTACCAACAGATCTGTCTTCAACAACAGACCTCTCCAGCAGACCTATCTGATATATATAAATATAATGGATAAAAAGGTTGTAAAGGAATTAATTCAGGCATGTAAAAACATACGACAGAAGTATAACGCTCTTAAAAGCGGTAGAATCGCATTAGATACGGAACTTGAGGATACATTTAAAACAATATCAGAACCGCTGAAAAAGCTAACCAAAATCGAGACGATAAAAGATGAAAAGATTGATAATGAAACAAAAACAAAGCAACACCTTCAATTCAAACCATGTAAAACGTGAACTTTTGTTTGACGATGAAGATATTTCTAATCAAACATATAATGAGCTAAATATACCACATACACCAAACAGTCCAAGTTTATAACGATATTTTGAATATCACAAGAATCCTGAGGCTCATAGTCTTGATACAAAGTATGGTGTACGCAAAAGTGGAAGTGACTGGAAAATTGGAAACGCTATAGTTACTACAGATTCATCTCAAAATATCATAATCAATGGGAAAAAGTATAACGCTACTGAAGGGTTAAATCAGTTGATGTTTAAAAAGTATCCCTCTGATGAAGTGTATACAAAAGACGATTTAGTAAATTATAATGAAATTGTAGAGGAAACGAGTGCACACCGACGAAACTATGATAAAAATAGTCAAATTCAAGGAAATAATAGTATAAAATATAGAGATGTTATAAAAAAATTTCATAAAGTTAAATTTAATCAAAAACTCGATAGTGGTATTAAAAAACCATACTCAAGGAGCAAAAACATGATTTTTATGAATATACCGTCATCAAACATAGATTATGTTCATTGGGAGGATCCTAATGAATTGGTAGATAGGCTACGTTTACTCTATGGTTCACAACAAGCCGGTCATAATAATCACAACAACGAGATAATTTCGATTCTCGAAGAGTTGAAGGATCATATAAAAATCCATTTTATTAAAACAATTTCATCACTTCAAATATGAGCGTGGATAAGTTTGGTCGTTTTTTCAACAACAGCACGTTAAATTTAAGAGAGCGTGGATCATCTGGCCCCATTGGAGCTACTGGGCCACCTGGAATACAAGGTCCCATTGGGCCTCCCGGGGTGCAGGGGTTACGAGGACCAAAGGGTGATCCAGGAGTAGGATTACAGCATGTACAAAATAAGGAATACAGCCTGGGTGGAATATTCCTTAGGAGACGGTATAGCATCTACATATGTTGCTAATATCAGAAATATCAGAATAGCCGTTCAGGATCTGAGGGAAGAAATACTTGAAATTATAAGACAATCTGAAGAAAAATTACAAAAATGTATTGATGATGTAGGCTGCGTTCATAATTGCAGAAATCTATCGCAGTACTGCGCAAAAGTCAGCTGCGCGCAGACAGTCTGCGCTGCGGCAGACTTTTGGACTGCTTTAGCTGCTGCAGTGCGTTCATAACCTGTTTGGCTGAGTAAAGAAACAAATAGAGAATCTGTCAGTTTTCTTTTTTGATAGTACACGAATATTTTCGTTGTCCAATAAAATGGACAATTCATTTTGTACTTCAATGGTGTTGTATTCACAAATTAAGTTTTTTAAATGTTTTTAGCTCCTTTAGCATATTAATCTATCACCCGGAGGAGAATGGCTTTCAGTTCATTCAGCGGTTGGACCTTACTCTGTTCAGCGGCGAGAAGAGATTTTTCCAGCTCTATTATCTCATTCAGTCTGTGGTCATCTTTTTTAGCTTCCTCTTGCAAAAACGCCAGTACCTCATTTTTTGTCTTCATCATTGTCGATTGTTTCTTCGGTTGATGAAGTGGTAGGTTCTGAACAAGAATTTGTTGACGAATCAGATAAACTGCTCCCCAAATTATTCTTGGGAGGGACTCTGCAGTGAGTAGTGCCGTATTCTTCATCGAACAAGGAATAAAACTCCCATATGGTTGAATTTCGTCCACTTGCACTATTCCTCTTTTTGATTCGGTTATATGTACGTGACAAGCAAATTACCAAATTTCTTTTTGATATCGTCTTGCGAGAACGGAAAATCGGCCTTAATTTCTTTGATATTACGTAGAACCATTTTCCACAAAGCAGATTTCTTTCGCTCCCCGGAATTTTCTGCAGCCTGCTTTCATGAACGCACTGCATACTGCGCAGATATGATGATGAACGCACTGCTTTAGAACTGCGTTAGATCTGCAATTATGAACGCAGCCGTACTAATTAGGGTTTGAAAAAAAAAAATTTAAAAAATACATTGTAAAACTTTTTTATTGATTCAATTTTTCATTACATATAACATTCCTCTTATCATCTCATTTTATCAAAACACTTTGTGGTTAGCTTATTTCGTAAGAATCTTCCAGCTCACATTTTGTTTACGACTTATTAATTTTTTCATTTTGAATTATTTTCTTTCAATTTCTCATATTTAATATTTGAATTCTTTTTTGAAGTAAAGCTATTATAATCTTCTTTTCTACTAAATATGTTTAATTTTACTATACTTTTAAACTCTTTCAGCCTTATTAATAAAAAATCCCTAACACGGAGATAACTCATGTGCTAACTAACTCCGAGATAGCAAACTTATACATTAGTTAACTATTCTTATTAATAAAAATTTTTCCTCCATATAATAGCTAACTCGTATTTTATTTAAAAATTTAGCTTGAATACGGCAACCCTTGTGCCAAATTGTACCAAAAAATACGAAAATCTTTTACATTTGACTCATTATTTGGGTTTTTTAAATTCGTTTCCTTGGAGACGGTATTAAAATAGGAGTGAAATTAGTGTTTTTAGTTTAATTGTGATTGACTGCAAAGTAATTAAAAATGGAAAATTTAAAAATTGAACGAAAGCGATCAGAAAATTGGTGTTCAAGTGATAAGGTAATATAATATAACAACATAAATTGCATTTTTTTAATGGATCATTGCTTCTTCCAATCTTTTTTGCAAGAGTTACGCGCCGTCAAGAGTTATCAACTCCTTAACTCGAAGAAATCGGTATGTTAGATAACACAGAGTTAACTAACGTCAGTTATCTCTTAAAATTTTTTATTAATAAGAATTTCGAGTTATCCACTGCTTAAACCATTGATAAAAATTAACTAACGTTTATTAATAAGGCTGTTTATATTTACTAATATTTTTGTCTTCTCTCAAGAGAAGCTTTTTATCATCATTCATTTTGTCTAATTCAATCAAAATTCATCGGAAAACTGAAACAGTAAAATACCTTCAAGTCTGATCTGGTGATTCATGGTTGAACATGATTGAACATGATTTCTAAATATTGAAACGATAGATTGGAACAATAAAAAATGATTTGGTATATATGTATTTATTCACACACATACAGTTTTATAATTTATCATATGACATACAAAGAATCTTAATTTAAATGAATTTTCTAGAGCACAATTTTGATTGTGATGATGACATTTAACAAGCTTACATTTTACAAATTCACAAGTCTTTGTTAAATTTTTTAAATTTGGACATCTATAATCATCCAAGTTCTTAACAGCGATAAATGGATTTTCAGTTTCTACTTTCAATAGTTGTTCTAAATATATTTTCTTTTCCAAACCTTTCACAAGAATTATTTTACCGATAAGGTTCATAAACAAAAATTTTTTTAAACTTTACAATGATACGGTTCCATCTTCCCAACACAATCCATGATATCTGTTTAGAGTTTTGATGATTCGAGAGAAAAACAACGATCTTTAAATCCAGTAAAAACTTTATGTAGTGCGATGATTTTAACGTTTCGAAAAAGACTGATATAAAATACAATTCAGTTCGGTTAGGCAGTAACAATTTAGCTAACAATAAGAAGTAAAGAAAAAAACATAACAAAAGCTATAATTGCCAGCAATTATTGGAAACCCGTATGGTGATTTCAGTGAACATTTGTATCAAAATTCCACTTTGAAGTGAAATTTGTTTTTAAAAATTACTCTGTGTAATGTTTTATTACTCTATTCTTCATACTGTTGTGTGACTAAATCATGCTTCATGCGAGTTTCATATTTTATTTAAATTCGTTTCATAAAAATTTTCCAAATTCACTTAAAACCAACTATTCCTCTATTATATTCGTGGTAGAAATTCTGTTAGGTATTCGAGTGGTCAAGTATTGTTTTTGGATAATTGTTAGCCCAGAAAATTCTACGGTTCCTATTCAATTTGATTTTTGCTGGCCTTGAAAAAGGAAACGGTTCACGAATTGAAAGGAAAGATTTTTTTTTAAATCTCCTGTTAGCGAAGTCATTTTGCAAAATTTGTTATAGCAGTGCGCTGCAAAGAGCGCCTCGCTAGTGATTTTATAATGTTCAATTTTAATTAGGATGTCTAAATTAGTTTTTTTATGTTGTTTCTAATCAATCAAAGGTGAGCAGTGGAATTTTTTTTAGTATCGATATGTAATTAGTTATTTTTCTGTTCAGTAAAACTTAAAATCGATGTCCTAGTCATGGTATTGTGCAAAAATTAGATTTTTTTTATCCACGTGGGATTTATTGCCGTGCAAGAGGTAAAGATTTATGAGTTTGATTTCTTTTTGTTGATCCGAAAAGTGACAGGCAATTTTTTTTATTGTTTTCGTGCGTGAAGGCCTTAAGATACTTCAAGGGAGTCGCTTTTCATTGCGGACGTCAGCAGCTGCCTTAAGGGTGTTAAGCATAAATCTTGGCATATGCTACTATCAGTAATTCGGCTAAGAATTTGCATACAGAAGAAATTATCAGCAGCAGATTCACACAGAAATCGTCTCTATTTCTTTGCTAGAACTCAGCATTGCTGAAGGCTGCTGGTGTCCGCGCGATTCCAAATCATCCGTTTTTTTTTAAGTCGAAAACGTATAAAGGCCGTTCGATTTTTACGAAAAAAGGACCCAATCACGGATAAAAGCCAGAAAGCGGAAATACTCGTCTTTTGCAGCGAAGAACAGGAAAGGATCTCAATCGCTAGGATCGCATCCTATTAGCATCGCTGTGAGCAACGGAAAACCACGTCAAAAATTATGAAGTTCCGGATTTCGATAGTTGTAAAATTAATAAGGCTAATTTAATTCTAATATAAAATACTAGAAGAAAAGGGTAAAAAGTTTTCCCCACCCCTCTCTTCAAAAAGAAAAGAAAAGGAACAAAAACTAATTATTTTGCAGAAATCGTCAGACCTTGTGCACAACGTCGTCGAGAATTTAAGTTCCATGGAGAAGTGGTGAGTGATATTGATTTTTGTTTATATTTTTTTTGAAGAGTCTTTAGTTATAAAATAATAAAATAAATAAGATAAGTGGGAAAATTTCTTGCCGTAGTGAATAAGAATTGTCGATATATTTTAAGAGAAAATTGTGTTTTTCGATTTTTGTTTGTTTTTAACTTATGATTTTACTACACGTTATAAAGCCTGCTAAATTTTTCTATTAGTAATGAAAGGATGTCCATAAATGATAATTTTTATTTGATTCAATAACAATTTATAATATTTTCGGATTAAGAAAGTGTAAATAAGAAAAATAAATGCACATGACTAGGTGCTGTTTGATCTGATAAGGACTGTTGATTTTAAATTTTAGTTTTTTTTTGAGAGTTGCTATTTCGCTCTAGGATTGTTCTGTTTGAATTGATTTATTTTAGGTGATGTTAGAGAGAATAATGTTTTAAAGTTTTTTTTTGATTAGAACGAGGGGAGGAAGCAAAGATTGAAATGGGAAAGAATATTTACTGAGTGCTCCGGACGGGTGAAAGGGAAAAATGAATGGCTAGACTAATCGACGGACAGACTTTACACACGGACTGATTTACGAAATGACCGAAAATGACGGACTGACGGACGAGTTGAGCAGAAGCAGAATAACGGACAGACGGGACAAGACGATGAACCATTTATGCATCTCAGTTGATGGTTGATTTTTTTTTTTTTGAAACATGGCACGGAAAGACCTGTATGAGATCCCCAAAGTCGCCGCTAGCAAAAACCCCCCCAAACCGACTGAGCAATGGCCTGGTTCGAGCTAGCGTGCCAAGGCTGGTGGCGATAGGGGCAGGACTTCGGGACGACCACCTACTAGTGGAAAGCATGTCCCAAGTTATCTGTTGATGGAAGACACCCCACAGTCTCATAACAGATATGGCGCCCAACGTCATGGCAAAGAAGCCTGACGAAAATTACTTATTTTTGCCCCGAAACAACTTTATCAATTTTCAGTTTTTTGAAGTGAAAACTTCTTTAGCGGCGTTGTGAGTGATTTCAAACTCGATGAAACGAAAAAGCGACAGTAAAAAGAGATAGGATATTTTAGCCTGCGAGAAAATGAGATAGAATACAAATGGGTGCCGGTCAATTTATCGTAAACAAGAGTGTTGGGAAGGGGGAAGGGGGGAAGGGAGAAGTGTTAGCAGGGAGGAAGTGGAGAAAGGAGGCGATAAATTACTGATGTTTCGTCATACATTGCAATATATACATATCTATATATATAAAAATGGATGTTTTATTGTTTGTCTGTTTGCCTGCCTGCCTGAGATTACAAAACTCAAAAACTACTGGAGCGATTTTTATGCGGTTTTTTGCAAAATGATCTATGTTGCCAGGAGCAGGTTTTTAGCTATGTACATTTTTAAAATTCGAAACGGAAGGTCCTGCAAGGATAATGAAAATATCCTTTTTATCATTTTTCCCCGGAAAAATTTGCATTTTAGGGTTTTTGGGGTCGCTGATCACGAATCCGGTATTAGATTTTCAAAATTCGAAACGGAAGGTCCTGTAAGGATAAATATCCTTTTTCCCGGTTTTCCTCGGAAAAATCGGCATAAGGGGGTTTTTGGGGTTGCTGATCATGAATCCGGTATTAGATTTTCAATAAAAATATAATATGACTTTTGAACTTGGTACCAATATTATAATAAATAAACGCTATAACTATCCCACACCTGATACCGCATTCGTCTCATTCTCTCGCTGTTTAGTTTTCCTAAGGTTTCACTTCTACCGCGTGTGCGCTGCACACACATGTTTTTTTTTTATTGCAACATTTTTTTTTCTCGTTTTCATAATTTTTATTCCACATTTAAAATATTTTCTGATGTCAAAAATTTCCGAGATCGTGCACAGCACAGGTGAATGTCATCAAATCTAGCAAAACTCGCAAGATGATTCGCATTCACTTTGTTAGTGCATAGAATCAACTCCTAGTGCAATTATTCCAGGTTCACGTCCCGAACTTGAGATTTCGAGTATCGCGTCGCGTTGGACAAGGAAAGTTGCATCATTATAAATACCTGGAATTTAAGGTGGCCATGTTTTTGACCTATGAGAGGAATCCCTTTCAAATAGTTGCAAGAAGCATGTGTACCCAGTCCAGAGAATATTAAAAAACCGACACGTTTGAGGTAATAGTTCCATAAAGATACTTCGAAAGCGACTATATCGGCAAGGCTGCGACAGATAATAAATTCTGTGACGTATCGCTTGTTATAAAGTCAAAGGTTTTTTTTTCAATTAACGTTAGCGATTTTTTTTTCAGTTGTCTTAAATAATATCTTAAAGAAAGATGCCAAGTTACAATTAACCGTCAAAGTATTCGAATTATCCAAGTTTTTTTTATCTCTTCTTTTTTGCTTCCAAACCTCGTTCGTTTTATTGATGATTATTGTTTTAACAGAATTTTTTTGCTGAAAGATTTTTTTATTGGTGCTAGATTTTAGCTAGTAAATTGTAGCAGAGTTTTGTAGCATTAGGTGTTTTATATCAAGTTTTTTTATTAGTCTTATAGTTATTCGTAGAGGCTAGTAATTTCAATTATTGTAAGAAGTCGATTTAGTGACCTTGGTGAAAAGTACTACTATTAACATTTCGAAATGCACTCCAGTCGAGGTGCAAACCCAAAAAGAGGTCGCGGAATGAAATCCTTCGATCCTTCGGACAGAGTATTAAGATCGCAGCAAGAACACGGTAGTTCGAATGTGCGAGATCCTAGTTTGATAAATGACTTTGATCGCGCGTTTGGTAGAAATCAAAAGATTAGTAGAACTCCGAACCAAGAAAATCAGACTGCATCAAAAGTTTCGCAACCATTCGTAGAAGCTACAAACAATGTAAACCGGACATATCCACCACAGACATATAGACCAATTAACCAAGCTTATCTTAATATAACAGCTCAGCCCGGATATAGCGAGGAGGAAGGAGCAGCAGGACCACGGCCAACTTCCTTGCCACTCACCATGCCTGACAACGAATGGCGTGTCGAAGACAAACTTTTGAGCGAAAGTTCTCAGGAAGTGATGACACGGGTGGAAATGGAAAGTTATATCAGAGCTGCAATGGAGACTGTTCAAGCCAAAGTCGTTCGTGAAACAGTAGACAACGTCACGGCCAAGTTGCGAGACGTAGTCCAAGAAGTACTTCTGGGAAATGATCGAAACTTGGCACAAGAAGATAGAGCGAAGTCTTTTTATAGACAAAGTATGCCTAGAGAAGTTCCGACCGCAGGTCAAACACAAACCTCACATATAGCCCCAGATCGGGCTAGGAATCCTTCGAGACCATGCGAAAAACCCGTCAACAAGGTTAATTGGAGACAACCAGCAGCGAATCACGATAATAGACCACCGAGGTTGAAGACATCCACCTTTCGAAACGGACAAAACGGCGAACTTGGTTTGCCTAGACTGTCCACAAATTTAGCCAGTCAACCTGCATCATCAATCGAAAGTCTTGTGAATGAATTTCAAACCTGGAACGTTAACGCCGCACGTGATATCCCAATGATGCCAGCAGCCCAAAATTATGCATTTCCACCACCATTTATATCTCCACAGGACAACGCACTTCAAGGATCATCTGCTCGTTCTACGGGGTCGGAAAGACAATGTAGATTGGACAGATGGGGCCTTAAATTTGACGGCATATCGCCGAAGTTAAGTGTGGAGGATTTTGTTTTCCGGGTGGAGAGTTTGAAAAATGCATACGGTTATTCGTGGCGACAAATTATGACCGGTTTTCACATCTTGGTTACCGGCCAGGCCGAAATATGGTACTGGGATTACTGGCGCAATAATCCGTATTCAGATTGGGATGAATTTAAAGACGCTTTAGTCAGGCAGTTCAAGAAGTTGCAAACCGATTATGATATTATTCGGGTAATGATGGACAGAAAGCAAGGTGTGACCGAATCGTTCGATCAGTACTTTAACGAAATCTCCCTACTCGCGTCGCGACTTCGAGTTAGAATGCCTGATGTAGAGTTAGTTAATATAGTCAAGGATAACTTGAAGGAAAAATTAGCCGTGTTAGTTTATAGTCAGAGCATTTATAGCGTGGAACAATTGCGTGAAAGTTGTCGACGTGCAGACCGATTTCTAGCTCGCAGAAATACCACTTGCCCCATAAACAAACCGTTTCGAAGTCAGGTTCCTCGTGTCAACGAAGTAGAAGCCGCAGAATATCAACATCGGGAAAAAGAAAACCCAGTTATGGTGGAAAAATCAATAGACGATCCTGCAGTAGCAGAAATCAACAGCATCAAGTGCTGGAACTGTGACCAAATAGGTCACGGGTTTAAACTTTGTCCAGAAAATCAGAGAAACTTGTTTTGCTACTACTGCGGAAAGAAGAATTTCTCGACCAAAACCTGTTCGTGTCCTAAGGGAAAAGCGATGAGAGGCGAGGGGGATTCGGGAGAGCCTCGTCTCCGGAAAACTGGTCCCGACAAACATTAAATCAAAATAATACCAACAATTTTAATTCACCACCTGATTTGCTTGAAACCTGCAAAATTTTAAAAAGAAAGGAACCAGAAACAAATAAGGAAAAACACCATCGAAATACTTACTTGAGTTTGCATGAACGTAAAGTAAATTATGAAAAAGTACGCGCTAAAATATTTTTGAATAGTATTAGTCAGCCAAGTTCTAGGGTTAAGAAATTGAGGGAACGATTCAAAAGAAAACGTAAACTTTTTTCGGAAATTGCTTCGACTATTTTAGATACGGAAGGCGATGACCGACCGTACGCGACCATACAGATATTGGGCAAACCTATCAAAGGACTTCTGGATAGCGGTGCGTCCATTAGCTGCATGGGAAAGGATGGAGCTGAAATTTTAAAGGATTTGGGAATAGAGATTCAGAAATGTAATTCTGTCGTTAAAACTGCGGGAGGGCAGGGAGAACAAATAACAGGTAAAGTGGTAGTGCCTATCAACTACAAAGGTGAGACGCATGATGTCCTGTTGTTTGTTGTTCCTGGCCTTTCACAGCCTCTCTATCTTGGGGTTAACTTTTGGAGGATTTTTCGAATTGCTCCTTCAGTGATTTCGGAAGTACAACAAGTTACTTCTACTACTGTCGAAAACGATGTCGAAATGCACGATTTCTCTGAACAGGAGAAGCGAGTGCTGCAAGAGGCGATAGAACGATTTCCCTCATTTGCAGAGCTCGGGTTGGGAAAAACTACACTCGAACAACATGTCATCGAAGTAGGCGATACACCCCCAATTAAACAACGACATTTCCCGGTTTCTCCAGTGGTAGAAAAGATGATATATGCGGAATTGGACAGAATGCTCCTTCTTGGGGTTATTGAGGAATCGAATAGCGCATGGAGCTCACCAGTTGTGCTCGTCAGAAAGCCTGGCAAAAACCGCCTGTGCTTAGATTCCCGACGGCTCAATGCGGTTACCAAGAAGGATGCATATCCACTTCCCCATATTGATGGCCTGTTAGGACGCCTGGAGGATACACATTACATCTGTAGTGTGGATCTGAAGGATGCGTTCTGGCAGATACCACTGGAGAAAAAGTCTCGGGAATTGACCGCGTTTACCGTCCCCGGACGTCCCCTTTATCATTATAAGGTAATGCCGTTTGGATTATCAAATTCCGCGCAAAGATTGTGCAGATTAATGGATAGGGTGATACCATTAAGACTCCGGAAGTGGGTGTTCGTATACTTGGATGACTTGTTAATAGTGGCTAAAACTTTCGAGCGAATGATTGAGATTTTGCATGAAGTTGCTGACGCTTTAAGAACTGCAGGTTTGACAGTGAACCTTCAAAAATCTCGCTTTGGATTCAAGCAGCTAAGATATTTAGGATATGTAGTAGGAGGGGGTAGTTTGAGGACCGATCCTTTAAAGATAGAGGCGATTCAGCAATTCCCAATTCCAACCACCGCGAAACAGACCAGACGTTTCTTAGGTATATGCGGTTGGTACCGTCGTTTTATTCAAGGATTTTCTGATTTGGCTGCACCGATTACAGATGTCCTGAAAAAGAATAAAAAGAAATTCGAGTTTACGGATGAGGCAAAAAGAGCATTTGAGCGACTTAAAGAAGCACTCACTTGCGCACCGGTGTTGAGTCATCCTGACTTTAATCGCGGATTCATCATCCAATGTGATGCATCTAATTTGGGTGTAGGGGGCGTACTTTATCAAGTCGACGATGAAGGCAATGACAGACCAATAGCATTCATGTCACAAAAACTCAATTCAGCACAAAGAAATTATACTGTGACTGAGTTGGAGTGCTATGCGGCTATCTTATGCGTAAAGAAGTTCAGACCTTATATCGAGGGTTTGCCATTTAGGATAGTCACTGACCATGCCAGCCTGAAGTGGCTCATGGGTCAGAAGGACTTGAACGGGCGTCTCGCTCGATGGAGCCTAAAGCTTCAGACCTTTGATTTTACCATAGAACATCGAAAAGGAAGTGAGAATATCGTTCCAGATGCTCTGTCGCGAGCGTTTGTTGAGTCCCTCGAAACAATGGAAGAAACCATGCAAGAAGTGGATCTTGAGTCTGATGAGTTTCGATCAGATGATTACAAGGATTTAATCGCGACAATAACCGAAAATTCTGATCGTTTTCCAGACCTTCAAGTATCCGATGGTTTCGTCTACAAACGTCTCGAGTTTTATGATGGTAATCCTGTAAGCGAGGATAAGGCCTGGAAGCTTTGGGTCCCATCGAGCTTGACGAACACTCTTGTCACTCGGGCTCATGAGCCACCGCAGGCTGGTCATGCAGGGATCAGTAAAACCGTGGCCAGATTAAGGCAAAAATATTACTGGCCCAATATGGCACTGCAAGTGAGAAGCTTTATAAACGCTTGTTCAGTTTGCAAGGAATCAAAAGCAACCAACCAACAATCGAGACCGACGACAGGACAAATTGTAGCACCGGATAGACCCTTTCAGAAACTGTATATCGATCTGCTAGGCCCATATCCACGATCAAAAAAAGGAAACACCGTTTTGTTAATAGTCGTCGATCAATTTTCGAAGTTCCTGTTCTTGAAAGCGCTCCATAAAGCAACCGCGTCTAGTATAATTAATTATTTGAAAAATGAAGTGTTCCTCGTTTTCGGAATTCCAGAAAAAGTCCATACGGATAATGGAAGACAATTCGTGTCGCACGAGTTCCAGATTTTTCTCAAAACCTTCGGTATCGAGCATATACGAACAGCGTATTACTCGCCGCAAGCTAATGCTTCCGAGCGTGTAAACCGCACGTTGCTGGCAGCAATCAGATCCTACATAGGAAAGGATCATCGCAACTGGGATGCAAAGCTAGGCGAAATAGCTAGTTCGATACGTAGCTCCAGACACGAAGCGATACACACATCTCCGTATGAGGCCATTTTCAACATGAAAATGATAGGTCACGCATCAGAATATGGACTGCTTCGAAAGTTGCATGCGCTACAAGACTCTGAAATTTCAGCAACTCCAGGATATTTACGTCGGCAGATAAATTCAGGACAGATTAAAAAGTATCTCGAAAATGCGTACGAGAAAAATGCCAGAACATACAATTTGAGATCCAGAAACATAGAATTTCAGCCTGGACAAACAGTGTATAGAAGGAATTTTATACTGAGCGATGCTGCTAAAGGAGTTAGTTCGAAATTAGCAAAAAAATACCTTCAATGTACTATTTCGAAGAAAGTGGCTCGGAACATGTATGAAGTTTGCGATAGTTCTGGAAAAGTAGTTGGCGTTTTTCACAGCAAGGATCTAAAAACATAAAATTGGTTATTTGTTGCGGTGTAACTAGGTGTTTGCCCGGCTTTAGGCATGAGATCTCTTTTCTCGCGTGAGTCGAAGCCCCACGTTTTTGCAGGACGAACTAGTATTAGGTGGTTAGATTTTTTTTTTATTTATTAAGCTGGCCATTCGATAGTCTGTTTAAAGATAATTTGCACTTCACATTTTTTTAAATTTTTTTTTGTTTTTTTTCATTTCAACGCATGTAGTAATTTAGTATCAAACTGTAGTAAAAACAAATTTTTCAAAGGTTTTTTTTTTAAATTTATTTGGTAGATAGAAGTAATTTTCCTAGATTCGGACAATCTAATTGAGAAATTGGTCACCTTTTTCAAAACCATTTGCTACCTGGTGGTTGCAAATGTTTTTGTCCTGTTGTGTGACTAAATCATGCTTCATGCGAGTTTCATATTTTATTTAAATTCGTTTCATAAAAATTTTCCAAATTCACTTAAAACCAACTATTCCTCTATTATATTCGTGGTAGAAATTCTGTTAGGTATTCGAGTGGTCAAGTATTGTTTTTGGATAATTGTTAGCCCAGAAAATTCTACGGTTCCTATTCAATTTGATTTTTGCTGGCCTTGAAAAAGGAAACGGTTCACGAATTGAAAGGAAAGATTTTTTTAAATCTCCTGTTAGCGAAGTCATTTTGCAAAATTTGTTATAGCAGTGCGCTGCAAAGAGCGCCTCGCTAGTGATTTTATAATGTTCAATTTTAATTAGGATGTCTAAATTAGTTTTTTTATGTTGTTTCTAATCAATCAAAGGTGAGCAGTGGAATTTTTTTTAGTATCGATATGTAATTAGTTATTTTTCTGTTCAGTAAAACTTAAAATCGATGTCCTAGTCATGGTATTGTGCAAAAATTAGATTTTTTTTATCCACGTGGGATTTATTGCCGTGCAAGAGGTAAAGATTTATGAGTTTGATTTCTTTTTGTTGATCCGAAAAGTGACAGGCAATTTTTTTTATTGTTTTCGTGCGTGAAGGCCTTAAGATACTTCAAGGGAGTCGCTTTTCATTGCGGACGTCAGCAGCTGCCTTAAGGGTGTTAAGCATAAATCTTGGCATATGCTACTATCAGTAATTCGGCTAAGAATTTGCATACAGAAGAAATTATCAGCAGCAGATTCACACAGAAATCGTCTCTATTTCTTTGCTAGAACTCAGCATTGCTGAAGGCTGCTGGTGTCCGCGCGATTCCAAATCATCCGTTTTTTTTTAAGTCGAAAACGTATAAAGGCCGTTCGATTTTTACGAAAAAAGGACCCAATCACGGATAAAAGCCAGAAAGCGGAAATACTCGTCTTTTGCAGCGAAGAACAGGAAAGGATCTCAATCGCTAGGATCGCATCCTATTAGCATCGCTGTGAGCAACGGAAAACCACGTCAAAAATTATGAAGTTCCGGATTTCGATAGTTGTAAAATTAATAAGGCTAATTTAATTCTAATATAAAATACTAGAAGAAAAGGGTAAAAAGTTTTCCCCACCCCTCTCTTCAAAAAGAAAAGAAAAGGAACAAAAACTAATTATTTTGCAGAAATCGTCAGACCTTGTGCACAACGTCGTCGAGAATTTAAGTTCCATGGAGAAGTGGTGAGTGATATTGATTTTTGTTTATATTTTTTTTGAAGAGTCTTTAGTTATAAAATAATAAAATAAATAAGATAAGTGGGAAAATTTCTTGCCGTAGTGAATAAGAATTGTCGATATATTTTAAGAGAAAATTGTGTTTTTCGATTTTTGTTTGTTTTTAACTTATGATTTTACTACACGTTATAAAGCCTGCTAAATTTTTCTATTAGTAATGAAAGGATGTCCATAAATGATAATTTTTATTTGATTCAATAACAATTTATAATATTTTCGGATTAAGAAAGTGTAAATAAGAAAAATAAATGCACATGACTAGGTGCTGTTTGATCTGATAAGGACTGTTGATTTTAAATTTTAGTTTTTTTTTGAGAGTTGCTATTTCGCTCTAGGATTGTTCTGTTTGAATTGATTTATTTTAGGTGATGTTAGAGAGAATAATGTTTTAAAGTTTTTTTTTGATTAGAACGAGGGGAGGAAGCAAAGATTGAAATGGGAAAGAATATTTACTGAGTGCTCCGGACGGGTGAAAGGGAAAAATGAATGGCTAGACTAATCGACGGACAGACTTTACACACGGACTGATTTACGAAATGACCGAAAATGACGGACTGACGGACGAGTTGAGCAGAAGCAGAATAACGGACAGACGGGACAAGACGATGAACCATTTATGCATCTCAGTTGATGGTTGATTTTTTTTTTTTTGAAACATGGCACGGAAAGACCTGTATGAGATCCCCAAGGTCGCCGCTAGCAAAAACCCCCCCAAACCGACTGAGCAATGGCCTGGTTCGAGCTAGCGTGCCAAGGCTGGTGGCGATAGGGGCAGGACTTCGGGACGACCACCTACTAGTGGAAAGCATGTCCCAAGTTATCTGTTGATGGAAGACACCCCACAGTCTCATAACAATACTAATTTTGGTTTTCTAACTTACTATACATTATAAGTAATTATTTACAATATATTTTTTAACTACTGCGAATTAAACTTTCTCAGTCAACAAAAACAATTTTTTTAGTGATGCATTGTTTTTGTAGTTCAGCAAGGGCACGGGAAGCCGAAAGTTATCTTGCCAGAATGGGAATTGGGAAAGGTTATGTTAGTTGGTAAAGGGAATTAATGTGAAATACAAAAGATTTTAGAAAAGGTGTAGAAAAAAGACATGAATTTGTTAAAATTGTTAATATAGTTATATTATGAAAATAGATCTGTTGTATTTCTGCATATACATGTTACTTATGTACTACTAATACTATTTTTTTATTATTGTTTTATTTTGTGTTTTTTTTTATGTTACTACTACAATACTTGTTTCCCTACTTACAGTAAACTACATTCAATAAACTACTAGCATACCAATACATTTTTTTTTGTAAAGTGTATTTGTCTGTTTGTTACCAATATATAAACTTGACTTCTATGTTTGTCTTAAAAGCAAAAAAAAAAAAAAGAAATAAAGAAATAAACTTTTATGACTAAAACATTAAAGGAACAGGAGCAACAACAAAGTTAAATTACACAAAGAATTTTGTAGGATTCTATTATATTAAGTGCTGGTTGAATTTATAACAATCTGTATAGCGTCGTGAAAACTATAAACCTCTTCAAAAGTATCTGCGAAAATTGAAGATGTGTCTAAATTAGAGAAACACCAGTCGATTTGGGAACCGCAGTTAGTGGTCGAAACTCTTTGGTCTAACAAACTTCGTAGACTCAAATCGCAAAGTTTTTTGCTCATCACATCATTATTATTGATACAACGATCTTGATTAAAATCTCCCAAGATAATCATTTTTCGATTGCAAGAAAAAGGTATCCGCAATACATTTTCTAGCTCTTGAACAACGCGTGTTTTTGAAAAACGTGGACTTTTATATAAAGCTAGGAATAATATGTCATTAAATTCAAACAAAACATATTGGAAAATATGATTATTTTCACAGATTTGTTGTACTTTTACAACATTGATAAGTTAGGCAATTGAATTCTTAGCAAAACAGAGTATCCCATTGTGTTTTCTTATATTTTGCCCTCCGCTGTTATCTAACCTAGCGACAATGGAATATTGATCTAAGTCATACTCCTCATTGGGCAATGTCCAAGTTTCTACAAAACATAGGATATCGAGTGACAAAACTAAATTGTTGCATTTAATATCTTCGATGTGTTTGTGTAAACTTTGGACGTTATGGAATAAGACGCTAAATTTATTAAGGAATTTATCTTTCAAATTTGCAAAATGAGGCGTTAGAAGTTTTTCTGCATTCAAAGATACTAACTCTGTAGAAACGGGATCAGAAGCTGTAGGAGATTTTGGTGATTTGAATTTCCCGATTAAAAAGAGACCAGAAGCTTTTGTTGCTCGACTACATGCCACATACAAATGGGCCCGTGTCATACCAGGGGTTAAATGAACAGCAACGTTAACATAAGTGGATCCCTGACTTTTGTGGATAGTAATAGCTTCGGCTGGGACGACCGGAAACTGGGACCTCTCAATTACGACTCGATCATTGGATTTATATTGAAAACTTTTAACTGATTTTTCTATAGGAGTCCAATTTAAGTTTTCAGAATGTGTTCGTTTAGAACGCCCGTCTTGACCGATAGATAATTCTTCGAATTGAATCCATAAGCGAATTGGCACGCGAGCACCATTTCCGAGTACCCCGAATTCTATATCCATTAACTGCCCTGTTGCGCCATTAACTAACCCGTCAGCAGTATTGATATTTACTGTTATCATATACTTGGCGGTTTTCTTTAACAGAAGATTTGATGGCAATCCAAGAGTCTCAGAAGTTTTTAATTCTTTAGCCCGATCTGCAATCTGGTTTCGCGAATTTTCCGGAATTGGCCCTTTGACTTTGTCCTCGGCCTCTGAGATTACAGGATCAGATTGGATTAAGTTTAATCTATACGTGTTGAATTCATTTACATCGTCGTTTGATTTGAATAAATGTATGGCCTCCTGAGGAACTGCTTCGGGGGTGCATTCTCTTGACTTGAAAAACGCTATATCAGTACTTGTCATTTTCCCAAGCGCCATGTTATTGAGGGCGGTTGCAAAATTCAAGTCATCCCTTTGTCGCATTATTTTTGTAAGTGGGAAAAATTTAAAAAGATTCCACAATGTTGATCCAGCTACAATGCCATACACATCATTTCTGCTAGATTGAAACACCCATCTATCCCCAACAGGAGCAAGTTGTCTTAGATCTCCAAAAACTATAACAGATTTGCCACCAAATAGAAATGTACTTCTAAAAATCTGCTTTAATCTGGAATCGATGTGGGATAGCATTTTAGCACCCACCATTGATATCTCGTCGATTATAATTAATTGAAGATTTTGGAGCTTTGAATAAATTGTATTAGCAATGTCGCTGCTAAGGGGCCTAATTTCCGAATGTGATTGGTTGATGGGTAAAGAAAAGATAGAATGAAGGGTAGCTCCATTTATATTAAAAGCAGCTTTTCCGGTAGGTGCGCATAAAACGACCTTGACATCATCAGGGTTGGCTCCAGGTCGCGAATTAAGTCGTTTGGTCAACGCATTATAGAGTGCAGTAATTAGTCTACTCTTTCCTGTCCCAGCACCCCCGCTAACAAATTCATAACAGTTTGTTCCATTTTTTATGTTATGTAAAACGTGGTTAAAATACAGCCTCTGCTCGGTATTTAATGATCGAATAATTTGGGAAAAGTCTAGATCGGAAATTAGTGGTGGCAATTTTATTACACGGGTTTCGTTATCCTGGGGAACATTATCATCTATTATTCGGACATTCGGTTCCACATTTGGGATTTGAAAGGGGCGAAGATCCGGATCGTCGTCATTCTGAATTTCTTCGGTATTTTCAAGAAATCTTTCATTTTGTGCAGCGATTAGGGCATTGTCAAGCTCATCGTCATTCTCAAAACGATTGAACTTGCGACGAACAGTATTAATCGCAATGAGATATTGTTGACAGAGAGTCTCACAATTTTGCTGCAAAATATCACGTTCTTCATTGCGCCAAGGCAAGAAAAGCATGACCTGTTCTCGAAAATACTTATCGCGTTCCTGAATCATTTTATATCTGCGATACCGAATGACACAGGGTTTGGTTCTTTTTCGTAAGAATCCGCTGGAATCCTTAAGCCGTAGTGGCTCGCCGGTAACTTCCTCATTTCCTTCTCCATCATCATTATTGGGATTTGATGAACGGACAGATGAAAATTTATAGTATGCGGTGAATTCAGCAAGAGATATATTTTCGAGGGAGTCAGGACGCTGTACATAGTGGTCCAGTAAATTTGAGACGAAAATATCAGTTGAATCTTGCGATAGTTCTCGCAACTGTTTTTGAGACTTGACAATACGGACACGTTCATTAGGGGGACTGGTATTAATATACTCAACCGCATTACTACTTTCTGACATCCGAATGCCGAGAATATTATACACTGTTTCCTGAGCTGAGATTTCTAGCCCATGAATAAATTTATTCCCTAGATGTTGGAGTTTTTGTTTAACAGTATAATTGCCGCTTGAGATCTCGTCCATGACTTCCCGCATAAGTTTGGAAACTCCTTTGTTAGATTTGTTAATATAATTAACAATATAACCGCAACAAGCATAAGCATCCATTACAAACTGAATGTCCATGTTTGCTCGGTGCAAACTGAGAATACAAGGATTGTATGCGTTCAGCATAATTGCATCTAAAGATCTTTTGAGAAAAATGGTGGGCTTTTTTAAATTTGCCCGAAGCGCCGAAATATAAGAATCTCTAGACATCTCAATATTTCCTAGAAACGTATCGAATGAGCAATTGGGAATGGACGTGGTTTTTGCTGCTTCATTCAAATATTCTCTAATTTTATCATAATTTTCGTTATGAGTATTAGGAAGTTCAGAATTGTCGAGTGGAGTAAGAATAATGGTTTTATCCATTGGAGGATATGGCATGCCGAATCGACAAAACTTCTGACCTCTAATTTCCCTTAAACAGGATCTCGCGTGAGAATGTTTCTGGTAGACTAAGTATTCCGCCAAATCACTATTCTGGGTGGCCGTAGAAATATGAATATCAATGAAATTCTCTACAGATGGGTAAGTGGAAATATCAGAGAGATCAAGACTTGGGGCATTATGAAGCCAGTACAATCCATGGACATGGGGAGAACCACGGTGTTGGAATTCAACACGAAAATAATAGTTAATTACATGGGAATCACCAAAAATTACTCCCGGCTGCTTGAAAAGTTTGAACAGGGCGCGAAAGCGATGATCAAAATATATCGAACACGTGACTGGATCTGATCTAATGAGTCTAGCTTTCGTGCTGAAATCTAAATTTTCTGCATCACTAGGTGAGATCTCCCTCTTATCAATGACTTTAGATAAGATACAAAGGAGTTCGGACCACTTTGTTTCGGCAGCCGAGAGGGTGATGAAAAAAGTGGGAATTCCAAATTGCCGAATCATAGCAACAACTTTTTTCTTTTCGGACTCCCAATGGGATGGGGACGATCTTAAATTTTTGAAAATTTTATACCCTTCGTCGTGCTGTATTAAATTGTCAACGTGGCTATCATTAACCAAATCTCCAGCTGTGTGGGAACGACTACCGCGACTCTTTTTCCTTAGGCAAATTGAAATAGAGTTTTTGATAGAGATAAGCTCGTTTTTTTTGTACGTATAAAATATCTTTTCATTCGTAGTGCATCGACGATCATACCGTCGAATTTCGGAACGCGCGATTTTGCTATAGGTTAAATTTGTTAGCCGAGGTTGTCCACAATATATGGAGGGGAAAGATAATTCTTCTGCATGTTTATCGAAAACTAAATCGACCGGTCTTTGACCTTCACCAGGAGCTAGTGCAATATTTTCCAGTGGAATATTTTCGAGAAGGGTCTCTTGACCTCCCGGGTTGAGGTTTTCAGGATCTAATTGGTCAATATTGTCGATATTTTCTTCAATATTTCTATCCAATAGAGTATTGACAATTTCTCTGTCTTGTTGTGTAACTGTGAACGTTGCTCTATCATCAGGATTAGGATATTGCTGTAACCAATTGTCCGACAAGGTCACACCATCTTCAATATATAGGGGCTGCCTTATTAAATATTGAATTGCGGCAAAAACTTTGGATGGACGAATGCTTTCGACCAAAAAACTATGGGCGTATTGTAATCTACGCTTTAAGTGAACCTGGATAACGTGAGTGTTATCAAAAGTTCTAGGAAGTGCACTAACTGTGGTGTTAAGGGAAATAGGAACGTTGACACAAGCCCCCTTTAAACCGCACTGTCGGTCACAACCTAAGCCTCTGATTTGCATAAAAGGAATTCGGGGGGCTATTAACCGTTGTTCTAGGCACTCCAGTCCTTGAAGACATTCGGGTATCACAGGAAAATCAAGACCATTTGCTAGGCAAATATTGGGAATTTGTCCACTAATAATTCCCCTATGGCAGTTTTGGCAAAAAGTATATGTATCGATCCGACTAGGGAATTTCTCGGATAGATAAAATGTTTTGACAACGAATTCTGGATTATTTAGGTGTTTCCGAATAAGTGGTTGTTTTTGAATTTTTTTAATGTCAGACGGAAACCATAACCCCCCGCAACATATACAAATTTCGGTTGGACCCTGCCGTATTATATCAGAATAATTAGTAAAAAAGCGTTCGCGATTCCGATTTCTTTCATCTTGCAAATATTCCTCGCGTTGTTCGGGCTCCATTATGGCTCGCGATGCGATGTTACGACGGGACTGCCTCACGGTTTCTGCTTGACGATTGCTGGGTATATTTCTGTGACGTCGAACCCTCTCATTTGACAAAGTTACACGGCGAGATGTGATTCCGCGTATAGTTTCACGACGCGTTATTTGGGAAATAGTATTGCTACGTTGTTCTTGTCGCCTCCGGACCTGGTCGGAGCGTCTGAGTACTCTAGCCGTAGTGTTGCGTTCTTGTTCCCGATCACGATATTCGAGATCCTGGCGCCTTAGAGAATGTTGCGCGGTATCACGTCCCTGTTCCCGATCACGATATTCAGGGTCTTGGCGCCTGAGGGAATGTTCCTCGGTATTACGTCCCTGTTCGCGATCACGATATTCGAGATCCTGGCGCCTTAGAGAATGTTGCGCGGTATCACGTCCCTGTTCCCGATCACGATATTCAGGGTCTTGCCGCCTACGGGAATGTTGCGAGATATTACGTCCCTGTTCGCGATCACGATATTCGAGATCCTGGCGCCTTAGAGAATGTTGCGCGGTATCACGTCCCTGTTCCCGATCACGATATTCAGGGTCTTGCCGCCTACGGGAATGTTGCGAGGTATCACGTCCCTGTTCCCGATCACGATATTCAGGGTCTTGGCGCCTGAGGGAATGTTGCGAGGTATCACGTCCCTGTTCCCGATCACGATATTCAGGGTCTTGGCGCCTGAGGGAATGTTCCTCGGTATTACGTCCCTGTTTGCGATCACGATATTCGAGATCCTGGCACCTTAGAGAATGTTGCGCGGTATCACGTCCCTGTTCCCGATCACGATATTCATGGTCTTGCCGCCTACGGGAATGTTGCGCGGTATCACGTCCCTGTTCCCGATCACGATATTCAGGGTCTTGGCGCCTGAGGGAATGTTGCGCGGTATCACGTCCCTGTTCCCGATCACGATATTCAGGGTCTTGGCGCCTGAGGGAATGTTGCGCGGTATCACGTCCCTGTTCCCGATCACGATATTCAGGGTCTTGGCGCCTGAGGGAATGTTGCGCGGTATCACGTCCCTGTTCCCGATCACGATATTCAGGGTCTTGGCGCCTGAGGGAATGTTGCGCGGTATCACGTCCCTGTTCCAGATCACGATATTCAGGGTCTTGGCGCCTGAGGGAATGGTCCACCGTATTACGTCCCTATTCGCGATCACGATATTCGAGATCCTGGCGCCTAACGGAATGTTGCGCGGTATCACGTCCCTGTTCGCGATCACGATATTCAGGGTCTTGCCGCCTACGGGAATGTTGCGCGGTATCACGTCCCTGTTCGCGATCACGATATTCGAGATTCTGGCGCCTAAGGGAATGTTGTGCAGTATCACGTTCCTGTTCTAAAGCGCGACAAGACTCGTTAGACCGTGCCAAATTTCGCGCAATGCCGTCTCGAATGCGTTCAGCATTTCGATGTTGGCTATTTCGACGGTTTATACGCATTGATTGGGTTCTAACCGTTTTTCTTTGGCTAACAGATTGTTTTCGTAATTTAGGCATTTTAACAAAAGTCGAAGCAAATTTATAATTCCAGAAAGAAAAAAAGATATATTAGCTTACCTAGAGCAATGAAGAAAATTGCACTAAATTTAAAAATATATCCTCAGTTTCAGGAAATTTTTAGGTTCACTTCACCAAAAGTTATGTTCACCTCACAGAACAGATTTTAAATTGTTGATTAAATATCCTCAGTTTCACGAAATTTTTAATTTCACTTAACTAAAAGTTATGTTCACCTCACAGAACAGATTTTAAATTGTTAATTAAAAATGTTGTTTTAAAGTCACTTTAAAAGTTAAGATCTTAACTTGCTGGTGTATCTAAAACAACTAACGATAACAATCCATTTTGTTCCAATATATAATGATGTCCTTAATTACAATATATGTCAGGTAAATTAAAAATTATAGTAATTAAGAGCATTATTATGACAAACATCTTTTGGGGAAAAATGGATTTTTGGAAAATCCCGGTTGTAAGAGCTATAACAATAATCTGATTAAAAACCTAATGAGGTTTTTAATGAGATTATTGTTATGACTCTTACAACCAGCATTTTCCAAAAATCCATTTTTTTCCAAAAGGTGTGTTAGTCATAATGATGTCCTTAATTACTATAATTTGTCCTTAATTACTATAATTTTCAATTTACCGGATATGAGTATTTTCTGGGCAAATGGGTTTTTTGGCGTTTTCTACCTAAGGTGCAAGTAGTCCAATATTTAACGGATGTTTTAATTATTTAAGTACTTATTTCAAAATTATTTAAGTAATTTTTTTGTCAGTAAATCATCAAAATTATATTCGCACTATGACAAAAGTTTCGAAGAGTAAAAAATGTTTTTGATAAAGACAATATTAACCCGAGGTTCAAAGTATCGCTCGGTTGGCATGTTTAACTTTCATAAGAAGGAATATAAGAATTGAATTATAGACAATATTAATGTTAGATATTATTTTACACCTTTCCGATGTAGTATCTAACGGTCCGTTCTCGAAAAACTGTGAAAAAACTGATGTACCACAGGTCAGTTGCTTGTCTGATCCATCGAAGGAAATGTCGGTCTAATGTAATACATGAGACCCAAAAGATCTGCTAATGACACCCAATATCTTTGGATCAATCTGTTCAGTGAAAACCGTAATCACACATGTACGGATGGATATCCATACATCCATTTTTTCATGTCTTCTAAACACACTGGCGGAATTCATTGTTGTGTATAACGACAGGCTGTTGGCGTATAGCCTTTTAGTTTCCCCATATAGGGTATAAAAGTGCTACAATTGTTAAAATTCGTTCGTAAAATACTTTATACGCTGCAATATTATAAGTTTAATTGAGCGGTGAACAGTTGTATCAAAATTCCTCTTTGAAGTCAAACTTTTCAATAAGATTTTTTAAAATTTATTCCAATCGGATTTTGATATATGAGAGATTTATGTAGAATAATATTGTAAATAACTTTTGTTCTTGAACTTTTTTGATAACATGTACCGTTTTTGAGATATTCGCAAAAAACATTTTCGTTCGTATGGGGGGTACCCCCCCTAATGGTCCATTTTTGCCCATTAACGAACTTAGCCTCGCATTTTACGAAAAACGAATCTGTGCAAAATTCCAAGTCTGTAGCTCAATCCGTGCACCCGCAATCCGCGCCACAGACAGACAGACAGACGGACAGACAGACAGACAGACAGACAGACGGACAGACGGACGGACATGCAAAATTCAATTTTTTTTATCATTCTAAACACACTGGTGTAATTCATTTTTGTGTGTGATGACGGGATCTTGGCGTTACAAACGGTAAAGCAAAGTTAATATACCCTTTGGTTTCACCATACGGGTATAAAAAGCGGTAAAATTAAACAAAAGGTTGAAATGAAGCTGTCGAGGAGTGCAATACAATAGGACAATTATTTGCTGTTAACTGTGTATTTAAATTTCTAGCTAAAATCTTGAACATTCCGCCCGCCTAGTCAACGAAGTTGACGAAGTTCAATTGATTATTGTTCTTCCACAGGTAACGGGCACAGCTTGGTAATCGGCCTTTTAAAAGTTGACGTCACGGTCTTAACGGTGACGACACGAACATGTCGATCTTTACCAGGATGAATATCCGTAATCCGACCTAACGGCCATTTCGATGGAGGATAATTTTCGTTAGCGATTAGAACTAATGAACCAAGTTTTAAATTAGTCTGAGGTTGATTCCACTTCGAAATTGCTTGAAGCCTTTGCAGGTACTCTGAAGACCATCGAGACCAAAAATGATCAAGCATCTGACGCATGAGTTGCCAACGAGATAGGCGAGATGATGGTACTTCCATAAGATTTGGTTCCGGAATGGTGGTAAGAGGTGATCCGATTAAGAAATGGCCAGGTGTCAATGCCGTTAAATCTTGCGGATCATCAGAAAGCGGTGTAAGTGGTCTAGAGTTCAGGACCGCTTCAACTTTGACTAAGAGTGTGGTGAACTCTTCTTTTATTTAATTTGTCATTAAAACAAAATGTTTTCCCTGAGGTCTGGAAAGTTTCATTTGTAATACCCTTACACAAATCAGGAAAAAGGGATAATATTGAAAATTATCGATGTATAGCAAAATTGTCTGCGATTCCGAAACTTTTTGAATCCTTGATAACCGATCATATTTACTCTTACTGCAAAAATATTCTTAACGTAAATCAGCACGGTTTTATCAAGCAGCGCTCCACCACGACTAATTTGTGTGAGTTCATAAATTTTGCTGTTACAAAGTTTTTAGACTCACAACAGATTGACGCGGTATACACAGATTTCTCCAAGGCCTTTGACAAACTTGACCATAAACTTTTAATTTTTAAATTGCGCGGTATTGGCTTTCCTAAGAATCTAATACAGTGGATTCTTTCTTATCTTACTGGACGGTCGCAATATGTGCTTTACCAATCTGTGATATCCGATGTGATATCCGTGTTATCCGGTGTTCCTCAAGGCAGCCATATTGGTCCTCTCTTATTTATTATGTACGTAAATGATGTTAGCTCTGTTTTAAGTTATTCTCGTATTTTAATGTATGCTGACGATTTCAAAATTTTTAAATCTATTGACGATATTAACGATGCTAATCTTTTGCAACTTGACCTTAATAATTTTTTTATGTGGTGTAATAAAAACTTTTTAGTTCTTAATTTAAATAAATGTAATATCATAACTTATTCGCGTCGTTCAAATTTCGTTAATTTTGACTATATGTTTAGCTTAAGTTCTATCAAAAGAGTCGAATCCGTCAGGGATCTTGGGGTAATATTAGATCAAAAATTGACCTTTGATCTACACCGGGAACTGGTAATGACTAATGCAACTAGAATGCTAGCCATGATTAAAAGATTCTCGTCTGATCTATCAGATCCATACACTGTTTTGTCTTTATATAATGCATTTGTAAGACCTATACTTGAGTATGCATGTGTTGTCTGGTCTCCTACGTGTACTACGCATATTCTTAGGCTTGAGTCTGTTCAAAAAAGATTTTTAAAATTTGCTTTGCGCAAACTACCTTGGATTGATCCACTCAATTTGCCGTCTTACGAACAAAGATTGCATCTATTGGGGTTGCCTACTTTGTGTAAAAGACGAGAAACTCTCCAATGTATGTTTATTTATAAACTCTTGCAAAATGAAATCGATGCTCCCAATTTATTGCTGGAATTAAATTTTAACACTAAGCCTAGAAATACACGGAATTATAACTTTTTTTATGTCAAATTTTCTAAGACATCATATGGGAAAAACGCACCAATAACGCTCATGTGCAATTTATTTAATAAGAATTATAACTTTATCGATTTTAATTGTTCGTCAAATATGGTAAAGAAGCAACTGCGATCATAATAACGCTGTATTTTGTTTATATTTTTCTTTTGTTTTTAAGATTGAATAATTGTTTTTTTTTTTGATTTGTAACTATCTTGGAGTTTTGCTCTGTATGATCAATTAAATAAATAAATAAATTCCATAAATAAGTGAGTAAAGTGTCTCCAATGACTCTACGAAGATGATACTTCACGCTTTTAACGGCCGACTCCCATTTTCCTCCAAAATGAGGAGCTGCTGGTGGGATAAATTTCCACTGAATCTCGCGTGACTGTTTAGATGCTGCCGAAAATAATTCTCTGAGCTCAGCGTCTGCTTCAATGAAGTTGGTGCCACAATCGCTAATGAGTTCCTTACAGATACCGCGTCTGCCAGTAAACCGTTTATAAGCAGCGATAAAATGCTCCGTAGAGTATCCTGTGACGACTTCCAGATGAACAGCAGAAGTTGTGAAGCAAATAAATAAGGCAGAGAAGCCTTTGTAAGTAGCGGTGGCTCGTCCACTTCGAGTTTTTAATATGAAAGGCCCCGCGTAATCCACCCCAGTGTAGAGGAATGGCCTTGATGGAGTAACACGGGTAGATGGCAGCTGCCCCATCAGTTGTTGAGCTAATTTTCCACGATACCGAGCGCATTTGACACATCGAAGCACAAAACCTTTGATAGGAATTCTTCCTCCTAAGATCCAAAATGAGCGCCGAAGATTTGCCATCATTACTTGTACACCACCATGAAGGGTGCGCTCATGTGCATTGGATATGATGAGATGCGTTAGCGGAGAGGACTTTGGCAGAATGTACTGATGTTTTGCATCGGGATCGAGCTGGGAATGTTGAAGTCTACCTCCTACTCTAAGGAGTTCATCACAATCGATAAATGGAACCAATCGGCAAAGAGGGTGACCTGGAGGCAGCGAAGATTGTGCGTGTAGAATGTTGATTTCAGAAGAGAAATGTGCTGATTGGATAACCTTTATCCAAAACCGGAGAGCAAGTTGAAGTTCGTCAGGACTCAGAGGACCATGATGATTTGAACGGTGCGAAGTACGCCTAAATTTTGCAGCAGCTCATTGCACCGTTGATGTGACGCGAAGTAGTTTGGTAAGAGATGAAAATTTGAATATTAGGTCCCAATATGTAGGCGGAGTAGTTAGAGAAGCGACATTGCTAATGATGGGACGTTCTTCCAAATCAGCGTTTGAGTCTACCGACAATGGCGAATGTGGCCAGAATGACTTAGACAGACCTACCCAAGCCGGTCCTGTCCACCAAATCGAATTAAGCAGGTGTTGTGGTTCCATACCACGCGACGCTATATCGGCAGGATTTTCGTGCCCCGGAACATGTTGCCAAATTGCCTGTGGAATATTGTCTTGAATTACCTGAACTCGATTTTTAACGTATTCTTTCCAACGAGTTGGATGATAGGAAATCCAAGTTAGAGCAACTGTCGAATCCGTCCACAGGTAAATTGGAGAGGATGATATTTTGAGGATCGCGACCGTATGGGAAGTCATTTTAGCAAGAAGCGAAGCAGCATTGAGTTCGAGGAGTGGAATTGTACACCGCTTTAGTGGAGCAACTTTCGTTTTTGCACTGATCAATGTAACGTGAGACACACCATCTGAATCGGTGACCTTAAGATAAACAACAGCGGCGCAGGCAAGTTGAGAAGCATCGGAGAATCCGTGAATCTCGATATGACGACGATCCGACAATAAACCAAGCCAACGAGGTACTGAAAAGATTGATAAAAGCGATAATTGATTTATAAAATGTATCCACCTAGTGGAGATCGATTCGGAAAGTGTATCATCCCAGTCTAGTTGAGCTGACCACAATTCCTGAAGAAAGATTTTTGCGGAAACCGTAATTGGCGCGATCCATCCAAGGGGATCGAAGATTTGTGCAACATGGGATAATACCTTTCGTTTGGTGAATGGAGGTTCTATCTTAGAGATGTTGATTTTAAATGTGAAGTTGTCATCATGAGGTCGCCAAGATATGCCCAATGTGCGGACCATTTCATCCTGAGATAACGTTCGCGATGCTGAGTTGGTACCAGATGTGGTATGGAGTGACGTGGTAATATCAGTATGATTTGATGTCCACTTTTGTAGATTAAATCCGCCCGCCATACAGAGCTTGTTTAATTGAGTAGCGGCATCCCTTGCTGTGGAAAGTGTATCAGCTCCACCGAAAGCGTCATCAACATACATCCAGTGCTGAAATATAGATGAAGCTAATGGAAATCGCTTACCTTCGTCCTCATTTAATTGTTTCAGTACGCGGAGTGCAAGGAATGGTGCTGACGCTAACCCATAAGTAACGGTGGTCAGGTGAAATTCAGTAGGAGATACGGGAGAATCGGATGACCAAAGAATTCGTTGAAAATCCCAGTCGTCTTGATGAACGCGAATCTGCCGGTACATCTTTTCCACGTCGGAACAGAACACGAACTTAAATTGACGCCACCAGAGTAAAACATCAGACAAGTTGGATTGCAGTTTGGCTCCAGTATGAAGATAGTCGTTTAGAGAGACTCCATTTAACGTTCGATTGGACCCATTAAAGACCACACGGAGTTTGGTGGTAGTACTGGTCTCTTTGAGTACGCCATGGTGAGGCAGATAAAAATGAGGTGATAACGATGAAGCGGGATTATGAACACGTTGCATATGTCCCAAAGATTCATACTCATTTAGAAATGATGAATAAAGCGAAGATAAGTTTGAATCTCTAGCTAATCTGCGTTGAGTTCGCATAAGCACACGTAATGCTACTGATCTTGAATCGCCTAAATCGCGTGGATCTCGTCTGAAAGGTAGCTGGACCACGTAGCGCCCCGACGAGTCACGAGAATGGGTGGATAGAAAATGTTGTTCACATTCAGCTTCTTCAGGTGACAAAGTTTGTGATGGGGAATTAGGAGTTCTTCCTGCTCCCAAAATTGCTGAACAAGATCATGCAATGACTGATCCATTGTACAATGAAAGCCTCGCGTTGATAATGATGACGACACTGGGCCGGAAACGATCCAACCAAGTGAAGTACTTTGAGCTATGGGTGATTCCGGACACTCTTTGATGATTTCGCTTTGAAGTAAATGACCGTAGACATCTGCACCAAAAATGACTTCAATTGCTCCAGGAGAAGTAAAGTCAGGATCGCCGAGTGCAAGTCCCCGAAGATGTTTCCAATCTTTCATTTCGATGGGTGTTGAAGGAAGTTTAGCTGTTAAGGCTGGAAGAATGAAGGCTCGAATCTTGCATTCAAAGTCAGACTCAAAGTGGGGTTTGATGATAAGCTCTGTTATGCCTCGAGTTGTACCATTGCGTTGACGTCCTATTCCGATAAGAGGAATGCTGGCTCGCTCCCGACGGAGACGAAGTTGTTGAACAACTGCTTCTGAAACAAATGAGATTTCAGAACCTTGATCGAATAGTGCTCGGATTTTGATTTCATGACCTTGAGGAGATAGAACTTTAATTAGAACTGTAGCTAATAAAACCTGAGCATGAGACGTTCCTGGATATGATGACGAAAAGTTTGAAACTCCTGGTTGCGGTTGCTGAGCTGTCTGAGAGGATTCAGTGGATGCAGATGTTGAAGCACGAGATGATGATGGTTGATTTCCATTTTCGATTGGTATTTGAGATACAAACGTTGGATGAATAGATGTATGATGAGAACGTTGACACGTTTGACAGCGCTTCTGGTTGTTGCACTGAGATAGCACATGAGGTCCAAGACAATTAAAGCATCTTCGATTTTGAATCAGAATTTCTTTTCGCTGCTCTGGGGTTTTTGAACGATATGCCGGACAACTCGAAAGGTAGTGAGTCGATTTGCAAAGCATGCACAAAGAAGACGATGAAGGTGATGATGTCACATGGATTTTAGCTCCCTTAGCTGCTTTAAGACGAGACGTTTGAGCTGTGTCTCGAGTTTTTATTGACTCGGTTTGATGTACTTCAACACTTTCAAGAGCTCTAACACGCCCTTGTATGAAAGTGTCAAGCTGCTTAAATGTTGATGGGTCAGTAGACGCTCCTCGATGGATTTCCCAAGCTTCATGAGTATCAGGATCAAGATGGCGAACAATGAGGTACACAAGAATATAATCCCAATAGTCAACCGGAGCATCTAGAGCCTTTAAGGCTCCGAGCGATTCCTTGACTGAATTGATGAGATGTTGAAGATCAATAGCTGATTTTCGGTGAAGAGGTTTCAGCTTAAAGATCGTTTCCAAATGGGAGTCAATGAGAACGCGTTTGTTTTCATATTGCTTGACTAAAGTATCCCAAGCGGT
Organism: Chrysopilus asiliformis; assembly: GCA_964034945.1. Lineage (NCBI taxonomy): Eukaryota > Metazoa > Arthropoda > Insecta > Diptera > Rhagionidae > Chrysopilus > Chrysopilus asiliformis. The sequence goes on along the minus strand of OZ035960.1, from coordinate 73,334,209 downwards.
CATACAATTTTCTCCTGAGACAGCGAGGTTAGAGATAAGAAGTGCAGCTTCTCCAACTAAGCTACTCTTTAAGTAATGCATTTTCCCCACAGGGGTTAAATTCACATTTGCATTGATCATGGAATTGAACAGGTCGTGAAATGGTCGCCACATTTGATATTTTCCAGAGAATGTCGGTAGAGAAATTTTAGGCAACGAACGCGTTTGAGTGGATCGACCAACAGCTTCTACGACATTGCTACCTTCACGTGTATTTATTTGATCCATCCACTCTGTTAACTGTGCGAGATTCTCAGCATAAAATTTATGACACGCTCCAAAAATATCGTCTTTCATGTATGATGATTCTTTAACGGCTTCAGCTTTGGACTCAACTAATATTTCATGGGTAATTTCGAATTTATTCCAATTGTCCTTGAGAAGGTCCAGACGAGTTACAACACGCGCACGCGTCGGGAGGGTGCCGTCGTTAGCCGACACCCCTAGAACTGCATGTTCGATCAAATTAAACCGACTCATTTGCAAAGTAATTTTCGAATCTCCCGTTGACATAATTAAATGATTGTAAAAGATAAGCGCCCGATCCGGCTCGAAGGACCAAAAAATGTTTAGAGTTTTGATGATTCGAGAGAAAAACAACGATCTTTAAATTCAGTAAAAACTTTATTTAGTGCGATGATTTTAACGTTTCGAAAAAGACTGATATAAAATACAATTCAGTTCGGTTAGGCAGTAACAATTTAGCTAACAATAAGAAGTAAAGAAAAAAAAGCAGTAAAATTAAACAAAAGGTTGAAATGAAGCTGTCGAGGAGTGCAATACAATAGGACTATTATTTGCTGTTAACTGTGTTTTGGATTGAAAATATACAAATTTGATTTCTTATAATTTGTTCTGTTCATAAATTATTTGCTTTAAATCATTTCAGTAATGTAGCTACAGTTATAATTTGTTCAATTCTATTTGTTTAATTCTATTGTTTTAATTGCTGTTAAAATAATTCATAGAGTACAGTAGTAGCTATCAGTTTATTGAATTTTGTATGAATTCGTTCTCTTTTTCCATTTGAACGTCAACCAGATCGCATCGTTAATAAAGTACGGATTTCGAGTATTCCTTTAATTCGTGTTTTATTGTTTGAACCAAAAATCACAATAACATTCATAAACATTTCTGGTCCTTCGAGCCGGATACTCGAATTCGTGTTTTGTCTCATTATAATCGAATCAGTTCAAGTGAAAATCGAGCGAAAAACTGTTTTATACATATAAATTCATGGTGTAAAGTGAATTTATTAAGGAACATTCGAGTTTTCTTCTTAATTAATTACGCGAATTGACTAACTAAGAAGTGAACATGGCTTCGATGGATTCACTAAGAGCAAATCGTGGGTATTTAAAGGGTTGGCTTACTCGGCTTTATAATCAATTAACAGGAACAACGGAACCACAAGTCACCTCTGAATTTCTCTCAATACGCCTACAAAAGTTGGATGAAAAATATAGAGAGTTTGAAGAAATTCAGAGAAAGCTTATGGATTTAGCAGACGACCCAGCAGAATTTGTCGAAGACAATGATATCATTGAATTTGAAACTAAATATTATGCAGTAAAGGAACGTTTGCTTCGTTTATCTCGAGTACTTCAACCAACCAACGGTGATCAAATTCAATCAGCAACTGGAGATATTGTACAGAAATTTACAGAGCAACAAAATGTGTTTCTTGAACAGATGGCCAAAATAAATTCGGATTTGTTTAAATTGAAGACTAATGTGCCTTCAACAAATTTTGATATGATGTTGCCGAAAATTAAAATAAAGACATTTTCTGGTGATCTGACGGATTGGCGATCGTTTCGTGATTTATACATAAGTAATGTTCACAGCAAAACAACACTTTCGAACAGCCAAAAGTTTCATTATTTAATGAGCTTCTTGGATGGTGATGCCCTTAACTTACTCAAGCATTTGCCCATCTCCGATGACAATTACAAGGAAGCCTGGGAGAAGCTAAATAGTCGATTTGATAAAACCGGTCATATAGCCAATGCCTTTGTCAAACAAATCATGTCGCTTCCATCTTCAAACGCTCTGTCAATTGTTTCATTACGTAAACTCTCGGACACTGCCGATGAAACAATAAGAGGACTTCGGGCTTTAGGTCCTGAAGCCGAAGGTCGTGATTTGTGGCTCATTTACATTTTGCTTAGTAAATTGGATAATGAAACTCGTCAAGCGTGGGCGAAACACAACAATGAACAATTTCCTAAGTTAGACAATTTTTTGAAATTCTTAGAACGACAGTGTGAGGCTTTAGAAACATTAAACCAGTCGACTTTTAAACAATTGCTCTCAAGGGAAGGGTCGGTAAAACCGAGAGTGAAGGGTTTTCTTTCAAATACCGATAGCTGTCCAAAGTGCAAAAATGGACACTTGTTAAGTAGTTGTGAAGTATTCAAATCGATGGACATAAATTCGCGTAGATCATTTGTTAATAAATCGTCATTGTGTTTCAATTGCTTACGCGCAAATCACATTTCGTCTCGATGCAAATCTAATTTCCGCTGTAGAGTTTGTAAACAAAAACACCACACTTTAGTGCATTTAACTCAAGAGGACGAATCCAATCGTAGTGTTCAATCTCAATCGTCTATTTCCACTCCATCTACAGAACAACAACCGTCAACAAGCAATGCAAATCAATCTTCCAGTATCGTAAGCAACCATACTCTTTCGAAAAAGGTTCCATCCATTCGTAATTTGCTACCCACAGCCGTAGTACTTGTTCGGGATATTCACGGCTTTAAACACAATTGCCGCATTCTTGTTGACAGCGCTTCTCAAGTATAGTTTGTTTCAGAAGACTTCGTTCAAAAACTAGGTATTCGACGTAAAAGTGCGCGTATTCCCATAAATGGACTATCTGCAGTAAAAGCTGGTACTACTCGTGGTTTTGTAAACCTAACCTTGGAATCCAGAATAAGCCCTAACATACTCGACGTAAACGCATTCATACTTCCTAAGGTTACGACAACAATTCCTAATTTTGTTGTCTCAGTGGAAGGATTAAGCTTCTTAGACGACTTAGTCTTGGCAGACCCGACATTCTATCGACCCGGAAGCATTGATCTTTTGCTGGGAGTCGAAACTCTCGGTCAAATACTAAAAGGTGATATTCGTAGCAAAGGTGAAGGCTTTCCGATAGGAATCTCAACCATATTTGGATGGCTAGTAGCAGGCGGAACCCAAATCTCTTCAACTGGTAAATGTGAGTATGAATCCACTATTAGTACTAATCTTGTAGAAGTTGGAGTTGATGACATTTTAAAACGTTTTTGGGAAATTGAGGAGAGTCATGACAAGAACTTACTGTCTATCGAAGAAACTCAAGCAGAGGAACACTTTCGTCGGACTCACACTCGAACCAAAGATGGCCGCTATATTGTTCAGCTACCATTCAAAAATCCTACACCTGAACTTGGGGAATCGTTATCCTTCGCTATAAAAAGGTTACACTCAATGGAACGCAGATTTGCAACCAACTCTGACTTGAAGGATGGCTACACAAAATTTATTTCAGAGTATCAAGCGCTTGGGCATATGTTCTCTATACCAGCAAACTCAGAGGAACTATCATCCAACAATTCATATTATCTGCCACATCACGCAGTATTTAAGGAGCATAGCACAACCACGAAATTGAGAGTGGTTTTTGATGGCTCTGCGAAGTCCTCCAATGGTACTTCACTCAACAATTGTCTATTAACCGGTCCTAGTATTCAACGTGACATTTTCTCTATCTGCTTGCGCTTCAGGCGACACAAATATGTTTTTACAGCGGACATAGAGAAAATGTTTCGCCAAATTTTGGTTTCGGAAAATCATCAGGATTTTCAGAGAATTGTCTGGAGGGACAATCCAGATTCTCCCATCCAACATTTTCGGTTGGCGACAGTCACTTACGGGACTTCGCCAGCACCTTATTTGGCCGTCCGTACTCTTCGTCAGCTTGCACTTGACAACCAAGAACAACATCCAAAAATCGCTGAAATAATTTTGAATGACGTTTATGTTGATGACGTAGCTACAGGTGCAGATTCAGTCGACGATCTTCTTAAATTACGCGAAGACATTACAACTGTGTTTAAAACGGCTGGGTTTCATCTTAGAAAGTGGTCGTCTAATTGCTGGCCTTTTCTTATGTCGTTGCCGGAAACGGACTTAGAACTGAGTCCACGTAACTTCGATGAATCTCATTCGATAAAATTACTCGGATTGAAATGGTACTACGCCGCTGATAAATATTCGTTTGATGTCAATCTTCCATCAGTTTTTCTGTGTACCAAGAGACAAATTTTGTCAGACTCGGCTAGAATTTTTGATCCTTTAGGATTTTTAGCTCCTTCGATTGTAACCATCAAAATGTTATTTCAAGAATTGTGGCTTCTGAAGCTTGGATGGGACGATGAAGTTCCATCATCTGTTGCTTGTCGCTGGACTGAAATTTGCAATCAACTTTACTGCTTCAAGGATATCAATATCGAAAGACGAATTTACTCATCCTCATTATGTTACGAATTCCATGGGTTTTCCGATGCATCGGAAAAAGCTTATGCCGCAGTTGTGTATTGCAGAAGTATAGATGAGAATGGGAAATTCACCGTCACATTAGTAGCCTCGAAAACTCGCGTCGCACCACTTAAACAATTGACAGTTGCCAAGCTGGAACTATCTGCTGCTGTAATTTTATCCAGGCTACTTCAACAAATTATTTCGTCTCTGGATAGTAAAATTGCTAAGTATTTCGCGTGGACTGACTCACGAATCGTTCTTTCTTGGCTGTCGCGATTACCTCGAAGCTTAACCACATTTGTTGGAAACCGGACTTCAGAAATTCTCACAACACTACCTAGAAATTGTTGGAACCATGTTCGTTCGTCGTCGAATCCTGCAGATTGTGCCTCTCGCGGAGTTATGCCAAATAGTTTAGCTCAACACAATTTATGGTGGAGAGGTCCTGACTGGCTCTGCTCAGAATCTAAAAATTGGCCGGTAAGTGATGTTACGTTATCTCCGAACGAACTAGATGTAGTTCGAAGCGAAATTCGTTTAAAGGCCCGACTACAGGGTCCAGAATTCCAATCAACCCATGCATCTGTTGAAGGCAACGTCCTGGAAAAACTTATCAGTCGCGTATCAACATGGGTAAGATTATATCGTATCGTTGGATTTTGCTTGCGTTTTGTTGCCAATTGCCGAAATGTTGCTCGAAATACCGAATTCCTCAATACAGCAGAGCTTAATAACGCGAAACTCCTGATATTGAAATTCGTCCAGTCACTGTATTTTGAAGATGACTTGAAAAATCTTGAAGGTCACAAGGAACTTTCCTCAAGAAGCCAATTGGTAAAACTATCACCCTTTCTTGACAAGGACGGAATGTTAAGAGTTGGCGGTAGACTCGAGAATTCCGCGCTAACTTACGCTACAAAACATCCAATAGTATTGCCCAAATCTCATCGTATAACAATGCTATTGGTCGAATATACTCATAAAAAGTATCTCCATGTTGGAGCAGGCGAACTTTTTGTGCTTCTCAGGGAAGCTTATTGGATAATTGGAGCTCGTAATATAATTCGAAAGGTTATTCACAATTGCATAGTTTGTTTTAGACAGCGGAAAATCCTATTAACTCAACAAATGGGACAGTTACCAAATGCTAGAGTAACTTTCGCTAAACCGTTTACGCGAGTGGGCTGTTATGCTGGACCAATATCGATTCGATCGAAAAGAGGAAGAAATCCGAAATTCATCAAGGCCTATATTTCTCTTTTCGTTTGTTTCACCACAAAGGCCATCCACCTGGAGCTTGTGTCGGATCTTTCTGCCGATGCTTTCATTGCAGCTCTACGTCGATTTGTTGCTCGTCGAGGCAAATGTTCAGAAATATACTCAGATAATGCAACAAATTTCAAAGGAGCTCAAAGGAAGTTATCTGAAATGCACTCGTTAGTTTGGTCACAGCAATACAATCAAATCGTTGGGAACTTTCTGGCAAATGAGGAGATCAGCTGGAAATTTATTCCACCATCGGCCCCACACTTTGGAGGTTTGTGGGAGTCGAACGTTAAATCTGTAAAACTACACCTCAAACGCAGTATCGGCAACCAGATTTTAACGTTCGAGGAGATGTATACTCTCCTAACCCAAATCGAGGCGGTGTTAAATTCTCGACCACTTTTTTCAATACCTGACACTGAATTAAATATATTAACACCAGCTCATTTTTTGATAGGTAGAACTTACACCGCTCTTCCAGATCCCGAAATACCTGAGACTGTCACTCTTTATTCGAATTGGCGACTACTACAACAAATGTTGCAAACATTCTGGCGTCGTTGGCATCGCGCTTACCTAACATCGCTGCAAAATCGGTCCAAGTGGAGTAAGGTAAAACCAAATCTTCAAGTTGGAGACGTAGTTACAATTCACGAAGACAACCTACCACCAGCGAAATGGGCTCTCGGCGTTATTACAGAGACACACGCAGGAGCAGATGGACGAGTACGCGTTGCCACCGTGAAAACTTCGTACGGGTCATTTAAGCGTCCAGTAACAAAGATCGCTAAACTACCTATCGATGATAGTCAGCAACCTTCGCGGAGGCCGGAGGATGTTTTGGATTGAAAATATACAAATTTGATTTCTTATAATTTGTTCTGTTCATAAATTATTTGCTTTAAATCATTTCAGTAATGTAGCTACAGTTATAATTTGTTCAATTCTATTTGTTTAATTCTATTGTTTTAATTGCTGTTAAAATAATTCATAGAGTACAGTAGTAGCTATCAGTTTATTGAATTTTGTATGAATTCGTTCTCTTTTTCCATTTGAACGTCAACCAGATCGCATCGTTAATAAAGTACGGATTTCGAGTATTCCTTTAATTCGTGTTTTATTGTTTGAACCAAAAATCACAATAACATTCATAAACAAACTGTGTATTTAAATTTCTAGCTAAAATCTTGAACAATATCGATCAGTTAACCAATTAGTCTGTCTCTGGAGTTTCAGTGTTAAACTTCCCTTATCAAAAAGTGGTTTTATCTTTGAATGTCGATAAATACTACCTCACAACTCAAAATTATGATGAAAACTGATAGAATCCAAGAAAACATATCTGTTATTATGAGTTTCAATCCTATTCTCTATCGGATAATAGTCCACGATCCGATCATGTACAATTATACAATACGCAGTTGTCTTGTCCGGAATATTTGACTTGGTCTTGAACTCTAGTCGGATATCCACAGATCCGGACTTTATGACTTCGCTTTGATGTGAACAATTAATTATTACAAACGGAGACTCCATGAAATCGCGGACATTCAATTGAGGTTGAGATTCATTAGAAAATGTATACGACTTTTGAAATTTTAAAAACTGCTCGTATAGAATTGCATACTGGTTGGTATAAAAATTCAAATTCAAATCAAAGTTGGGAAATTTTTCATCATTCAAATAAACGGTAAATTCTTCTAAATTATTATGATCAAACCGACTGATATCGGCTCTTTTTACATTATTTCGCTTCGTCTGCATCACAAAGAAAACATATCTAGGTTTTTCAAGCTGCGTAGTTGTTTTTACCGTCCATTGATGATTTATGGTAGTTGGTAATAATGGATATTAATTTAAATCTCATGCTCTGAAGGCTAACTGTATAGGTTTCCCTGTATTTATCGTTTTGTAAAGTTTTAATTTCTCCACATCATTTAAAAATACAAATGGAACCCTCCATTCAATTTTTACAATGAAAATTATACAGCCACTCTCTGTATCACTAATCCAAATATTATCATCGTTTTTAGAACGTACAAGAATCAGTTCATGTTGAGCATTCGGGATAATTCGTTTATGATCATCTGCCACACCCAAAATATTACCCAACTTTATAATGAAATTAAAATGTGGGGATATGGTTGTTGAGTCTGTTGTTTTTTGCCACCATCCACTATGAGAAAGACTGGATGCTTCATCACTACTCCTTGTAGAAAGTATTTTTAATGTAGAAGTGATACCAACATTTCTTGTTCGATCAATTTCCTTAGTACATACATTATATCGAGCTTCATCAAATAAAAATGCCCCAGCATTGTTAACAAGTTGTACTTCAGCAATATCGGCTGCAGTCCTATCTGCTTTTAATAATTTTTCTTCTATGTATAGGGAACTCTCACTCAAATCTAAACAATGCTCCTGATTATTTATTTGAAATCTTATTTCGTCACCAGAATTATATGTTAAAGTGTTATATGGTAAAATTTTTCGCTCTTCTATTTTAGTTATGCGATCATCAAATTTAATTGGTTGTCCAATATTCAATATATCTGTCATTTGAAATTGTTTATTGAAGGTTGATAACTGTTTCCTCTGGGCTGATGTTAACGATTTGGTAGTTGATATATCACTAGCAGATAAAACTGTTTCGCTCCCGCTTTTATTCAGGTTGTAAATGATCATGGCTAGGCTGGTTGAAAATGTAATCTTACTATAATATTTTCTCCTCTGAAATTTACTAGATCACCGTTTTGATCAAGAAGTTTAATTGTATAGAACTTATTCGGTTAACGGTTACAGGTAAATAAACTACATTTTGTGGTACTTCCACTATTTTATATCCAGGACCAACCATTGGAGAAAATTCATGTAGAGTATGGACCAACTTATTATTAATATACGCTGATGTTGTTAAATCACATTCTATTCTTATAATATTCACCTTTATTATATTTACTGGTAAATCTGATTCATGTAATTTATTTGGTTCGAGAATATTCGATTCTCCATTTTCTTTCTTTCTACTAAATCCCAATATAGATCCAATAGAATAATCTTGATCAAAGTTAATTCGCTGGTTCGATTTGATTGTACTTTTTAATGTGTTGTTATTAGTTTTAAGCAAACAATGTGTTCCAGTCTTTAATTCTTTTTCTATATATCGGTTTACATCCTCAATTTCATATGATCCCTCCGGTATTTCTATTATTTGCTTATGTAGATGAAGTTTGTTGTTGGTAGAATCAATATTAGGGATAGAATTATAAGTTTGTAGATCTATCAATCCACATATATATGGAATGGGTAAATCTATTGTTGGAAAATAGTCTGCTGTAAGAATAGAGCTATTTCCGACTAACGTTAGTGTGAACGCCATAACAGTTGATGTAATACTGGTTTTGGATTATATATTTAAAAGCATATTTAGTCTATGGGTATAACGCTTAGATTTATAAACTCTTGAATAATAGTGTATAGGTTCGCGACCCAAAGACTACGCTTTTTTATATTTCTTGAATATTATAGACGATTGTATTGATTATATAAAAAATACTTCCCGAAAATTGCTCAAGATGATGAAATTATAAATGAGTCACAGAATAATCTAAGAACATTAACTAAAGATCTCAACATGTTGATTTCAAGACGTGTGTAACAAATTTCGTATAAATATATAGGTATTTTTAAAAAACCATACTAGTTGTTTTAATATCCTCATTATGAATAAAAAGAGACAAGTCGTGAATGAACTTCATAAACCAGCACGAAGAAATTTCAAACGTAGACGTGTTGTTATTAAGGGTATTGATGATTTATGGCAAGCAGATTTGGTTGAAATGATACCATATTCATCCGAGAATAACGGCTATCGATAGCTTCTCATAGTTATCGATACATTTTCCAAGTATGCTTGGGGTATTCCAGTAAAAAATAAGACCGCTTTTGAAGTCACCAGAGCATTTCAATAAATTTTAAAAGCAAAACGTATACCAAAGAATCTTCATACAGATAACGGAAAAGAATTTTACAATAAAAATTTTCAAATTCTTATGAAAAAGCATAAAAAAAATCATTACTCTACTTATTCAACAATGAAAGCATCGATAGTCGAACGATTTAATCGAACCTTAAAAAATCTTATGTGGAAGGAGTTTAGTATGAATGGAAACTACAAATGGATTAAATTAACAAATCAATTAATTGATCAATATAATCATACAAAACATAACACAATAAAAATGGCACCCATTGATGTTAGCAAAACAAACGAAAAACGTATACTTTCCTCAGTTTATAATCACCTCAAACTATTTGATCGTAATAAGTATAAAGTTGGAGACATGGTTCGCATAAGCAAATATAAACATGTGTTTGAAAAGGGCTACACACCAAACTGGACAACAGAGATTTTCCAAATTAGAAGAATTCAAAATACAAACCCCGTTACATATCTCCTAAAAGATTACCAGCAGCAACCGATTGAGGGCGCGTTTTATGAATTTGAAATAGCAAAAGTTCAACACTCCAATGTATATTTAGTTGAAATTTTTTTGAAGAAACGGGGAGATCAAGTTTATGTAAAATGGCTAGGTTTTTCACCTCAGCATAATTCATGGATTAATAAAAACGAAATTATTTAAAACTAAAACTGTTTTTTTTTATTTTTCAATTACAATCATTAACTTAAGTAATACTCATATTATAGGTTTGCTTCATTGATCTCAAATCTACCAATTCGATATCAGATTTATAGCTAGTATCTTGATAATTTACGATTTCAATTTCTCCATTCGCCAAGAATCTTTCTTTCTCATATTCACGGTACTCATAACATGAAATATTCAAACTCTGCTTTGTGTAGTTACTATCATATGACATCGTATCGCATCGCCTAGTTAAAATATACCGAGGCCCTATTACACTATAATAATATATGGCAGTCACTTGTATCACCCACGCGAAACATTTCAACTAGAAATACTCAAACTCTGCTAATTTCATCGATCATCTATAGTTATATCGATATTCATAACATACACATTCATTTCACAACATAATTTCATCGATGACCTATAGTTATATCGATATACATAACATACACATTCATTTCACAACATAAACACACACCGAGGCCGCCGCCCCGCCCCCGCCCATGCTAAGCCATACACTCCACACCTCACCCCACCTACGGCCAAGTATTGCCTACAAGTCTTATCAAGAATCAACCACAACTCGTTCAGCTGAGCCGAGTACTCATGCACTCAATTAAAACACGTGCTCGTGACGTCACTTCCGTCCTAGAACCCGCATATTGTATCTACTTACACTGGAAAACAGGAAAGAATCAACACGATCAACACGACAACCTAAAAAATTAAAATGTTGAGAAATTTATTTGATATGTAAATTATTTTTAAATTATACAATACAATATGTATTTAAATGAGCGAAAATACAAGTATAATATTAAGTAAATTAATAACAACAAATCCATCAAACTGAGTTCAATTTCGGGACATTTTCTAAATAAACATAAATAACGTAATTTAGTTTTGTATTTTAAAATCGGTAACGAAAGGTTGTAAATGTGTATGAGAGTAACGTGTTAACAAAAGAACAATTGCAAAGATTCAATTTATTAGAAGGAATCGTTCAATCAAGGGATCAGGAAATTTCAAATTTAAAGAAAGAAAATACAAAATTGAAAAACAATTTCTATATAATACAAGAACAAGTATTAAAACAAAAAGAAGAATTAGTTAAGAATCCGGAATTAATAGCAATAAAAGAAAATATTCAAAAAGATAACGATTTACACGGTGAGGGCGAAGCAACCGACAATTTATTAGAAATCTATGCGAACAAACTAGACAGTTTTAGAAAAGAAAACAAATTAAGCTTAGAAAATGCCCAAAAAGAATTAGCGTTTTTGAAAAATAAATTTGAAAAGTTAAACTCGTGTTTAAAACTGGCAGAATCAGAACAAGACATATTGAATTCTGATCTTGAAAGTGCGAAGAGCCAAATTAAAACCTTGGAATCGGGATTAGAAGATTTAAGCCAAGTAAATAAAACATTGAAAGAATAACTGCAAGAAGAATACGAAGCGACCTTACTAAATAAGAATATCGAGCTGGAAACGACGATCGAAAAAAAAGAAATTCAACAGACGCAACATAAACAACGGGAATTAGAAAAGGTAATTAAAGAACATCAAAGAGAAAATCAGGAATTACGAAATCAGTTACAAAATAAGGGATCAACAGAAGAAAAAATAATGGGAGGAAACAACGATTCTACTTACTTGGCAGAAAATACAAGTATTAAAGATAAAAATAAATAAAAAAGCCAAATTACAAATTTCAAGCGTTTATGATAAGGGAGAAACTTATGGTAGTTGTAATGCCAACATTCTTTTAGGAAATGAGTACCAGGAAGACCGAGCCATGCTCGGAATCCTCAGAATCCTCCTTTTGCTATTTTTTTTGGGGAGAAAAGTAGATTCACGTTAACTTCACAGTAGTTTTCCTGAGGTTTTAAATCTCCGATCCAAAAGCCCACTCCGCTAACTTCCTCGGAGAAAAAGGAAGGAAAGAATATTTTTGTTGTCACCACAGGACCTTTCGTTTCGAATATTGAATTTCCAACATCAGATTCGGCATCAGTGACCTCAAAAATACCCTAACGTATATTTTCCAGAAAAAATAGGATATTCGCGATATTCTATAGGACCTTCCGTTTCAAATTTTCAAACTCCAACATCATATTCGGGATCAGCGACCTCACAAACCCTATAGTGTAAACTTTCCTGAAGAAAAACGGGACAAAGAATATTCGCAGTATCCTTATAGAACTTTAACGAATTTCCCTGAAGATGGGACCTAAGGTGATCGCACTTTTGTCCCCAAAAACTATAAGTAGTCGAATTTCATCAAAATCTATAGAACCTGTTTCGAAAATATATATACAGGGTGCGCCATCTATTCCTCCGGTATGTAAACATTCAATAACTTCGCCATTTGTCAACCGATTTGCTTTCCTAGACACGTTTTGGAAACGTCAAACCAGTACAATTTTAACCATTCACACCGCTTCACACCGAAAGAACGCGCCGAAATAGTGACGATGTACATTGAAAATAGTCGTTCAATTGTGCTAACTCAACGTGCATATCGTGCAAAATATCGTGGCAAAAAAGCGCCTACCGACAAAACAATTCGGGCGCTGGGTAAAAATTTCTTTGAGCACGGAACAGTAGGCAATCTAACCTATAATCATCCACGCCCAAGACGTTCCAATGAAATTATTGAAGCCGTGAGAGAGAGTGTTGCCCAGGACCCAAATGTCTCGTATCGCCACCGAACTCAGCGGTTGAAAATGAGTGGAACCACGTTGCGGCGCATTTTAAAGGACGATCTCCATTTGTTTCCTTACAAAATACAACTAACTCAAAGAATATTGGCAACAGACAAGTCGCGTCGTATAGAATACGGCAAATTAGTCGGCCGAATGTTGGAAACCATGCCGGACTTTTGGATGCAAGTTTTAATGACCGACGAGGCACATTTCACTCTCTCTGGCGGTGTTAATAAACAAAATTGCCGCATTTGGGCGACAGAAAATCCTCACGAGATTCATGAAATACCATTGCATGATCGAAAAGTGACTGTTTGGGCCGGCGTGTGCGCAAAAACCATCATTGGGCCATTTTTCTTCAATGAAGGTGAAACAGTTAATGGTAATCGATATCGGTGGATGTTGGCACATTTTGTGTGTCCGAAAATGCGTGAAAAAGGTCTGACTGACTTCTGGTTTCAGCAAGACGGGGCGCCATGCCACACAGCGGACCAAACAATACGGTTTTTGCAACAAAAATTCCCTAGACGTGTGATATCGAAAAGAGGCGATATTGACTGGCCACCAAGATCCCCTGATTTAACCCCCCCAGACTTCTTTTTGTGGGGTTATTTGAAGAGTAAAGTTTACGCCAGCAACCCGAAGACCATTGACGAGCTCAAGACCAATATTCGTGCCGAAATAGCTGCCATACCGACGGAGATGCTCGGAGAAGTGATGGAAAATGCCCGAAAAAGAGCACAGTTTGCGGTGGCCAATAAAGGTGGTCATTTGATCGATGTTGTTTTCAAAAAGTAGTCCACATAAATTGTAAAGGATTGAACTAAATAAAAAAACACAATTTTTTGCAATCTATTGTTTTTTTCAAAAGTTATTCAACATTCTCATACCGGAGGAATAGATGGCGCACCCTGTATGTATATACAAACATGAAAACATACAATTGTAATTCTTAATGCAGTCTGTCTCTGAATAATTGAATCCGATTGTAATTGCAACATGATTCGTATAATGAGGTTCAGGGAATTTGATTGTTTTGTAATTACTATTTATCGCTGCCGATAGATATCTAAAAAGTCATATCTAAAAGTTTTTAGAATGCCTATCGAAAAACCTTATTCCCTAGCAATATTGCGAATTTTCATTAAGATACCTTCACGTAATTCGAAGACACCAAGCGAGGGGTATCGAGGAGAGGGAAAAGTCAGGTTTGTAGTGAAAAAATCGCTTTTAACTTGCGCTGCAACGAAGTTGAGTTGGATGCTATCCGCTGTGGATAGGAAAGACGGTGATCAACACAGAAAGAGTTACGAGGGGATTTATGGTTCGGCTCGTAGTATCGTTTTATTTTCGTTTTAGAGTTTTGTTCTTTCTTTTGTGCTGACAAAAAATTATTTTTTCGGATTTCGCGTTTTTTATAATTTGGTTTTTCCAGCTTTTATTTAGTTTAACTTGTTTGTCTGCCTGTTTTCTCTGTTAGCGTCAAATCTTTTATTAAATTTTCACCCACTTCGCCTTATCCGATTGACTTGAAACTTTGCACATATTTTTTGCACGAAATATTCTCACTACTTCGTCCCTGTAAGGATAATGTATTCCTGTAGGGATAACGTGATTATCCTTTTCCTCGAATTTGTTGGGACAAAATCTACTTTGGGGTTTTTTGAATATAATTCAACACGGCAAAAAATCTGGGAGTGAATTCCAATCAAAATTGGATTATGGTGGGCCTATATGTAATCCAATGCAAAATTCTAATGCAATAGTATGGATTAGAGATTATTTTTAAATTTATTTTTAGTTCGATTTAGTATTAAAATCTACAATTTTGATTAAATTGTAGACATTAATAATAAAAGTATTTAAGTTCAATGTGTAAGAAAAATAATTAAAATATGAAGGACAAAAAGGCTAAAGTAATTTCAATAATTCGGATGTATGCAATTTCAACCCATAATGTAATTAAGATTTCTTCAATATAATTTTTGGATTGAAAAATACTCCAGGATCTTTTGTCATGAAAGACTAAGAATTATTTAAAAAAAACTAAAAATAAGGGTTTTAAAAAAAATGTACTAAAAAGAAAAAAGTTAAGCGCTGTATATCAGAAATAAAAGTGAGGTAAAAGCAAGAAAGGTGAAAAAAAATATTTATCTCGCTTTTATTTCTGATACAAGCACCTAAATTTTTTTTTCCTTTTTTTAAAAGCACATATTTTAGTGCACTTTTTTTCATTCCTTGATAATTTTTAACTTCTTATCGATTTTTTTGTCACTTATGTGGAATTTTCGAGATGTCCAAAGGCAATATTTTTTCAGCAATATCGTAATCAATTTATCAATAATTTGATTATGATGTTCGCTGCAAGAATTTTTAAAGAACCAGTCAACATTTTGGTCTTTTTGAATTTGTGTGCGACATACTTCAATTATGTATTCTTTGATACGTTTTTTGTCTGGGAGTTCTTGTACAATTTTTGAAAACGTTCTGATACAAATGTTACAAATTCTAAAAAAATTGTCAGACGGGGCTACTAGTTGTCCAAAATCGGATTTGTTGGAATAATTTTTGTAAAAAATCAAAGCTTCTGAAGGCCAATTTATCGTTAAATTCTCCCCGTTTCTTTTTAAATTAGTTTCACAAAAACTACAGTTTTCTGCAAGAAAAAATTTGAATAATACATATCCGGCGAAATACCTTGCTGATGCATCTTCAGACAATAATGAACGATTGAAGTCTTCAAAAATTATGTTTTCAAGGATCTTTTCTTCTGAAAATGAGGTTGAAGTTTCTGAAAACGAAGACCTGGTATTTAGAGACTCAGTTATTTGGCATTCATCATTTTTATTTTGATCGATAAAAGCAGTATCTTGCGAAATAAATTCTTCTTCGTCTTGTTCGCAATTCGTTGTTTCGAAATCAGAACATATTATTTTATAGGACATTATTCTACCAATTAAATGATTTATTTCATACAAGGAAGGGTTCGGATTTTTTCCACCCCGATTCCGTATTATTGCAAATAAGTTCTCTATGGGGTCTTGATTAAATTTCGATGTTAAAACAAAAGAGTTAATAAGTCTTGTGAAAGTTCTAATACAGATATGATGGTTTGCTTAAGGCGTGGCCATCGTAAGTACGGGCCGGAGGCATGATAAATGTCAAACGATGTGACGTCATCATTTACTACTTGGTAGTTTATCGTTGACAGCTGTGCCGGTTGAACGCGTGCGCTTTTTGCTTCGCCGAAATAGTAGCAAAAACGTTTAATTTCATTGTTTTTTCGATGAGTGTCTTTATTTTATAGACTTAGTTATGCGTGGATTGTGAATTACATTGAATTTTCACCGAAAAAGTTGTATTTTCAGTGAAACTATTTGTAACCTCAAAAGTGAACTGTGAGATGTGAAAATCTTTAAAAACAAATAAATAACAAAAAATTATGGAAGAATTCACAAATCAAGTGTATAAATTTAGTGCTACCTCTTTTCATTTATGTTTTCCACAATTTGGAATTACATTTCATGTTTGTTTTGTAGAAATGCCGCGAACTTGTGTCGCGAAATGTAGCTCTTTTTCCAAATGTCAATAAAAGTGATAAGTGTGAATAAAAGTGATGTGAAATAGGTGCCAGATTAAAATGATGAATGTGATGACCGGGTTTTTAATCCAAGAATTCTAAGAAAATTCATACGGAATGGACTTCGTATATCATCGTAATTAACTAAATATTAATGTTAGAGCCAACTTTTCCTAATTTTTTATAGATTCTCCAAGCAATTTAAATATATAATGCAAGAAAAAAAATCCTTACATAAAAAAACATTGAAATGACTTAAATTTTCTTTTCGAGTTTCATTTTCGGCGGCTGAAAAGTGTTCGAGTTAATTTCCGAAAATGAATAATAAATATTTGATCTAAATCGAGTTAGCTGATACCGCTTCAAACATTTCCGTGCTTTTGACTTTCGATTCGAGTTCCCTGATAAAGCCCTGGAATATTTAATAAACGTGACGAATCGAGTATTAACTGCTTTGCTATTGCATTTTTCCCATTTGATAAGTAGTTTCTATGTAGTATTCTGTGACGTCATTACTTTTGCCATCCGGCCCGTACTTACGATGGCCACGCTTAAGGCCAGTGACAGAGAAATTTTTAACTGATTTTTCAAAAGTAACTGATTGCAAATATTCATGAAATTCTTTAAGATACTCACGTACAGGGCCAAAAAGTTCTATTCCATTTGAAAACATGTTTTTATTATGTCTTTTTTTGCCATTTAGACAATCGAAAACTTTATTCATTTTTTGGAAAAAAGCTGCAGTGGACAAAGAAATATCTTTTAATTTTGGACTAAATAAATTCAAATGATCTGCAGCTTTAATTGCTGAACTGCAAGTGTGGCTAAATACTTGAGCTGCATATGACACTTTCATCTTTTCCCACTGATTTGGATACACATGTTTAAATGTTAATTTAGGACACATTTTAGTACACTTGTCTTTTTCTATAGCATACAACTCCCTTACACAATTCCAACTGATCAGCCCATCAGAAGTTTGAAATTCATGCTTTAAGAGAGTGTTACGGATAGATTTTATTAAGTGACAGATATCATATATCACATATATTTTCTTGCCGCCATGAAAAAAATATTGATTTTGTAGTGAGACATTTAACATTTTAAAAGAACTTCTGTTATTGGGTTCCTGATCAGAAACGACAGCTCGAATGTTTATTCCAATTTTTTCGCAATAAGCTATATTTTCTTCAATCTTTTTTGCTAAACTTTTTCCATTGATCGCATTTTCGGTAGCATAGTAGCTTACAACGTATTTCCAATTACCAAATATTCCCCGAACCAAAAAAACACAAACATGTTTGGCAATTTCTTTTTACTTTCTTCTACGGAGTATAATAAAGTACTAGGGGCTGCGCCCCGAACCGCTTCGCGGTTCATCCCCCTTCCGCAGGTCGGCCTTCGGCCTCCCTGCCCCCGTCGGCCTACGGCCTCCACAACTACTCGGCCTTCGGCCTCGCCCCTCACGCTTGAATTGTTGGGATTTGATGTATGGAGATGTTATGTAAAATTATTTAAATATATTTCAGCTCTCGCCTTCCTCTTTACTCGGCCTTCGGCCTCGAGTCAAATGCATATAGTTAACTCAAAAAAGGGAAATTTTTTTAGAGACATTTTTCTTTGTGACTCAACGGTGTATTACAAAATCGTACTGTTTACTTACAATATATTCAATAACGGTAAAAGGTGGTTATCCACACGGGAAAAGACAATATTGTGGGAAATGTCATTCTTTTTAATTCATGTCATACATTGAAGCACCAAATCCCTTTAGAATTGCAGAAGATAGCAGGTGAGGACTATACATAACGATGGTATCTATACTGTTTTTCGCAGTATTATATTGTTTTTCAGACTCCAATACTGCATAATTGCTTTTTTCCCAAAATACTGTATTTAAATACTCAGAAAACTTTAATTCTTTAACGTTTCGAAATTCAAATTTATTAATAGCAATGCAAAACGTCAGTGGCAACACAAAACAGTGGCAAGACATGGCAAGTGTAAATACATTCAAACGACGAACAGCGAAGTATTGATGGCAACATGTCATATAGATTCGCTTCTTCCTTTCCCCATCGATTACTGTCTTGTCATTATTCATCCTTCTTCAGAACGCGTTACTTTGATTTTGCTTTCCATTGTTAATTTTAAAAGAAAAAGAATAAAAATGTCGAAATCAAGAGCAAAAACACAAATTTTCATTTTTAAATTTTTAGGTGAAATATACTGTTTTTTGTCCGTTTTGTGTGTGATGACGGGATCTTGGCGTTACAAACGGTAAGGCAAATCTAATAAACCCTTTGGTTTCACCATACGGGTATAAAAATGTCATTTTTGGCATCAGTATTATGCGACCAAATACATCAATGAATGTCAATATTTTTGAGAAAATCCAAAATTATAAAAATTGTCCCCTTACAGTTTTTATTATATAGATGGGAAAAAAGTAAAGTGGACACATCTACAGATAGAGAGCTTCCTTTAAAAAAAGAATAATCAAAATCGATTTTAAGCTGGAGCTGTGTCGAAAGAAATACATACAAAATCGCTTCCGAGTGATACTTTTCAGCCTCCTATTGACCAGGATTCATGGCGAAAATCACGGTTTAAAAACACCCAAACCCCCCTTACCCCCCGTTCACTCCATCAGCGGTAAAATTTCGAAAAATCTCGCCTTAGTGAGCGCCTACGCGATGGTTGGGACATATTCTGAAAGTTTCAAGTCTATCTTCAGGGGTTTGGGCTAGCGTCAGAGAAGATGATTTTCACTTTTTCCAATAAAAGACGATGCGTAACAGATATTATTAATTTTACGTTTAAAAAACTCAATTTCAACAAAAAAATAAAAATAAAAATATTTTGCCACCGCTCAGAATTGAATCCGTATCTGGCGTGATGTAGTTTACACTTATTCAGTAGTAAGAATATAAATTTGAAAGATAAATTAAGTAATAAAACATAACAAAAGCTATAATTGCCAATCTCGCAATTATTGAAAACCCGTATGGTGATTTAAGTGAACGGCGAACCGTTATATCAAAATTCCACTTTGAAGTCAAATTTTCTAATAAGAATTTCTAAAATTTATTCCAATCGGCTTTTTATGCATGGGAGTTTTATGTAGAATCATATCCTAAATAACTTGTGTTCTTGCACTTTTTTAATAAGATGCACCGTTTTTGAGATATTCACAAAAAACCTTTTCGTTCGTATGGGGGGTACCCCCCCTAATGGTCCATTTGTGCCCATTAACGAACTTAGCCTCGCATTTTACGAAAAAAGGATCTGCACAAAATTTCAAGTCTCTAGCTCAATCCGTGCGCCCGCAATCCGCGCCACAGACGGACGGACAGACAGACGGACGGACATGCAAAATTGAATTTTTTTTTATCATTCTAAACACACTGGTGTAATTCATTTTTTTGTGTAATGACGGGATCTTGGCGTTACAAACTGTAAGGCAAAGTTAGTATATCCTTTGGTTTCACCATACGGGTATAAAAACAGGCAGTCATTGGGGACCAATATAAGTGAAAACAATAATATATGTAAGGTAATTTTGTCGTGTATTTATGCCTATATATTTTTTAACCTGAAATTTTGAAAATATATGCTAATAAGCAGTAAATGTCTAATAAAAGTCAATTTGCATATTAAGGTTTGAATTCCTGAGCAGCACATGATTTTCTTATACAACAAATAGCTAGAGATATTTAATTCTTTCTGTATAAGAATGCCACGTGCTGTTCAGAAATTTTCTGTGTAATTTTATTTTGCTGTATATTTAAAAAAAAAAAATCGAATTTTTGTTATTTTCTGTCTCATTTTATTTTGCCGTATGAAATTTTCCAAAAAAGAACCGATTTTTTGTTGTGTAAGAAAGTCATGTGCTGTTCAGAAATTTCATCGCTAATTTTATTTTGCTCTATACAGTCTTCAAAAAAAAATCGATTTTTTCTGTATAAAAAAATCAAATGAAAGTAAATCAGCATTCTTAACCCATTTATACGCCACCCGGTAAGAATTCTTACCACAACTTTGAATGTTCATCAAAGCTCATCAAATTACTTTTTCGTTGATTGGGTAATTGGATTTTCCCATTTTTGGCCACAAAACAGACAAAAACCCTCCCAGAAACGTAAAAATACTCGTTTCTCGCCATTGGTAAGAATTCGTACTACAAAACCTTTTTTCACATTTTTGTTTATTTTTTCGAAGAATGTACCGCAAAGCGGTGAGGGGTTGAGCCCTTAGATCATTTTTATTCCAAAATCAATAAAAATTTTCACGTTTTTCTGGAAAAAATACCACATATTGAGCATATCAGAGTATTGGCTATTCGCCGTGGTTAAGAATTTTCACCACAATTTTCCGGAAAACTGTGGGTCGGAAAATTCTGAAACTTTTTGAAAGTCATATTCGACCCAAAAGTAGCTTCCACATAAATTTTGATGGAAAAATTCCCACGCGTCTAAGAGCGGCGAAAAATGGGTTAAGCTGTTAAATTAGCATGTCGTTGACGCGAACTCATAAGATTTTACCTATCCAAAAATCGCCCAACGCGCCTAAAGAAGTATAATATAAATAAAATAAGTAATTTAAGGTCAAAAAAAATTTGAAAAAAACATTTTGTCACCACTTGGAATCGAACCCGCACATCTGGCGCATTTTAGTCTAACACTTATTCAGGAGTAAAAATGTAAACTTAAAGATAAATTAAGTAATAAAATATTAAAAAAAGTAAAAAAATCAAAAAAAAATTGAAAAGAAAAAAAAAAGAATTTGTCATCGATAAGAATTGAACCCGGGCCTGGCGCATGGTAGTCCAACTTCTAACTCACTGCACTAATCGAACACTACGAAATGTCGTTTTAACATTGAAGACTTAGTTAGCGGCATATTTATAATTTTGAAAGGCAAATTACTAATAAAGTATTATTAAAAATGGGGAAAAAAGTAAAACGGACATATCTACAGCTATAGAGCTTTCATTTAAAAAAAAAATCATCAAAATCGGTTCAATAGGAACTCCAGGAGCTCTGTCGAAAGAAATCCATACAAAATCGCTTTGCCTTTTAAATATATAGACTAGGGGCTGCGCCCCGAACCGCTTCGCGGTTCATCCCCCTTCCGCAGGTCGGCCTTCGGCCTCCCTGCCACCGTCGGCCTACGGCCTCCACAACTACTCGGCCTTCGGCCTCGCCCCTCGCGCTTGAATTGTTGGAATTTGATGTATGGAGATGTTACGTAAAATTATTTAAATATATTTCAGCTCTCGCCTTCCTCTTTACTCGGCCTTCGGCCTCGAGTCAAATGCATATAGTTAACCCAAAAAAGGGAAATTTTTTTAGAGACATTTTTCTTTGTGACTCAACGGTGTATTACAAAATCGTACTGTTTACTTACAATATATTCAATAACGGTAAAAGGTGGTTATCCACACGGGGAAAGACAATATTGTGGGAAATGTTATTCTTTTTAATTCATGTCATACATTGAAGCACCAAATCCCTTTAGAATTGCAGAAGATAGCAGGTGAGGGCTATACATAACGATGGTATCTATACTGTTTTTCGCAGTATTATATTGTTTTTCAGACTCCAATACTGCATAATTGCTTTTTTCCCCAAAATACTGTATTTAAATACTCAGAAAACTTTAATTCTTTAACGTTTCGAAATTCAAATTTATTAATAGCAATGCAAAACGTCAGTGGCAACACAAAACAGTGGCAACACATGGCAAGTGTAAATACATTCAAACGACGAACAGCGAAGTATTGATGGCAACATGTCATATAGATTCGCTTCTTCCTTTCCCCATCGATTACTGTCTTGTCATTATTCATCCTTCTTCAGAACGCGTTACTTTGATTTTGCTTTCCATTATTAATTTAAAAGAATAAAAATGTCGAAATTAAGAGCAAAGACACAAATTTTCATTGAATAAAATTTATACTGCGAAAAATACTGTTTTTTCAAATCGATTTACTGCTTTTTTAAATTTTTAGGTGAAATATACTGTTTTTTGTCCGAAAAAAGATACCATCGTTAGCTATACATAAAAAGGAGGGGTAGATATTAGTGAGCAAAAATTTTCCCTGCGGGCTGACCTCTCTCATGGTGAAAATCGGATCCGAAACCCTTAAGCGCATAAAGAGGTTTCAAGGGAGGGAAAGGGGTTGCTATTAAACTGGATCCGACACCCTTGAGTAAGAGATATCAGAAGAAACGGGGATTGACATCAAAAAGAATCATATCCTTTATTCTTGTCAATAACTGTACCTGTGTGCAAAGTTTGATCAAAATCGGCCGCGCCGTTTTTGCGTGATGCCGGAACAAACATTCAGTCAAACAGACAGAAATACCGACCGACATACAGACAGATGTACAAACATAAATTTTAAGCATAACAAAACCTATAATATTCCTTGTGATATTCCTATTGTGATATTCCTATTGTGATATTCCTATCAAAATTCGAACAGTTGTATCAAAATTCCAGTTTGAAGTCAAACTTTCTAATAAGATTTTTTAAAATTTGTTCCAATAGGACTTTGATATATGGGAGTTTTATTTAGAATCATATCCTAAATAACTTTTGTTCTTGGACTTTTTAGATAAGATGTTTTTGAGATATTCGCAAAAAACGTTTTCGTTCGTATGGGGGGTACCCCCTAATGGTTCATTTTTGCCCATGAACGAACTTAGCCTCGCATTTTACGAAAAACGCATCTGCTTAAAAATTAAAGTCTGTAGCTCAATCCGTGCGCCCGCAGTCCGCGCCACAGAGTGACGGACGGACAGACGGACGGACGGACATGCTAAATTCAATTTTTTTTTATCATTCTAAACACTCTAATACCCAATTAGTTTTTCAGCCTCCTCACGGGCAAGCTAAAACCGTGTCTTGACTTGGGATTTTTCATCGCAGAGATTTTATAATTGACCAGTCAGAGCTTGAGTTGATGACGATATACAAACGAAAATGTTTTTTGTGAATATCTCAAAAACTGTGTATCTTATCAAAAAAGTGCAAGAACAAAAGTTACTTAGGATATGATTCTACATAAAACTCCCATACATCAAAATCCGATTGGAATAAATTTTAAAAAATCTTGTTTTAACAACTGTTCGAATTTAGATACGAATATCACCATACGGGTTTTCAATAATTGTTAGATTGGCAATTATAGCTTTTGTTATGTTTTAAAATAAGGATCATCAAAATCGGAGCCGCTGGAGCTCTGCGGAAAGAAATCCAAACAAAATCGCTTTGCCTTTTAAATATATAGATTCGTGAGCAGCAACCCCGAAAACCCCCTAATGACATTTTTTCCCGGAAAAATGGGAAAACGGATATTTGCATTATCCTTACAGGACCTTCCGTTATGAATTTTGAAAATCTAACACCGGATTCGTGATCAGCGACCCCAAAAATCCCCGAGTGGTACTTTTCAGCCTCCTATTGAGCAGGATTCATGGCGAAAATCACGGTTTAAAAACACCCAAACACCCTTTACCTCCCGTTCACCCCCTTAGCTATAAAATTTCGAAAAATCTCGATGGTTGGGACATATTCTGAAAGTTTCAAGTCTCTATCTTGAGGGGTTTGGGCTGGGCGTCAGGTTAAACGATTTTATATATAGAGCAGATGGTTTTCACTTTTTCCAATAAAGACTCAATTTCAACAAAAAAAAATATTTTGCCACCGCTTAGAATTGAACCCGTACCTGGCGCGATGTAGTTTACACTTATTCAGTAGTAAGAATATAAATTTTAAAGATAAATTAAGTAATAAAAAAACAGGCAGTCATTGGGGACTGCCAACAGAAGTGAAAACAATAATATATGTAAGGTAATTTTGTCGTGTATTTATGCCTATATATTTTTTAACCTGAAATTTTGAAAATATATGCTAATAAGCAGTAAATGTCAAATAAAAGTCAATATGCATATTAAGGTTTGAATTCCTGAGCAGCACATGATTTTCTTATACAACAAATAGCTACAGATATTTAATTCTTTCTGTATAAGAATGCCACGTGCTGTTCAGAAATTTTCTGTGTAATTTTATTTTGCTGTATATATTTTTCAAAAAAAATCGATTTTTTGTTATTTTCTGTCTCATTTTATTTTGCTGTATATTTTCCAAAAAAACAAATCGATTTTTTGCTGTATAACAAAGTCACGTGCTGTTCAGAAATTTTCTGTCTCATTTTATTTTGCTCTATACAGTCTTCAAAAAAAAAAACCGATTTTTTCTGTATAAAAAAAATCAAATGAAAGCAAATCAGCATTCTTAACCCATTTATTCGCCACCCGGTAAGAATTCTTACCACAACTTTGAATATTCATCAAAGCTCATCAAATTACTTTTTCGTTGATTGGGTAATTGGATTTTCCCATTTTTGGCCACAAAACAGACAAAAACCCTCCCAGAAACGTAAAAATACTCGTTTCTCGCCATTGGTAAGAATTCGTATTACAAAACCTTTTTTCACATTTTTGTTTATTTTTTTCGAAGAATGTACCGCAAAGCGGTGAGGGGTTGAGCCCTTAGATCATTTTTATTCCAAAATCAATAAAAATTTTCACGTTTTTCTGGAAAAAATACCACATATTGAGCATATCAGAGTATTGGCTATTTGTCGTGGTTAAGAATTTTTACCACAATTTTCCGGAAAACTGTGGGTCGGAAAATTCTGAAACTTTTTGAAAGTCATATTCGACCCAAAAGTAGCTTCCACACGAATTTTGATGGAAAAATTCCCACGCGTCTAAGAGCGGCGAAAAATGGGTTAAGCTGTTAAATTAGCATGTCGGTGACGCGAACTCAAGGTTTTACCCATCCAAAAATCGCACAACGCGCCTAACGAAGTATAATATAAATAAAATAAATAATTTAAGGTCAAAAAAAAAATTAAAAAAAAAAAACATTTTGCCACCACTCGGAATCGAACCCGCACATCTGGCGCATTTTAGTCTAACACTTATTCAGGAGTAAAAATGTAAACTTAAAGATAAATTAAGTAATAAAATATTAAAAAAAGTAAATAGATCAACAAAAAAAAATGGAAAAGAAAAAAAAAGAATTTTGCACCGATAGGAATCGAACCGGTGCCTGGCGCATGGTAGTCCAACTTCTAACTCACTGCACTAATCGAACAGTACGAAATGTCGTTTTAACATTGAAGACTTAGTTAGCGGCATATTTATAATTTTGAAAGGCAAATTACTAATAAAGTATTATTAAAAATGGGGAAAAAAGTAAAACGGACATATCTACAGCTATAGAGCTTTCATTTAAAAAAAAAATCATCAAAATCGGTTCAATAGGAACTCCAGGAGCTCTGTCGAAAGAAATCCATACAAAATCGCTTTGCCTTTTAAATATATAGATTGTATTCATGAAAAATTTCGACCTCTTAATTTTGCCTAAAAAACATTTCCCGATCACTCCTGAGTCGATTGGAGTCATATTTAAAAAATGTCTTTCTGTCTGTCAGTCTGTCAGTCTGCCTAAAAAACATTTCCCGATCACTCCTGAGTCGATTGGAGTCATATTTAAAAAATGTCTTTCTGTCTGTCAGTCTGTCAGTCTGTCAGTCTGTCAGTCTGTCAGTCTGTCAGTCTGTCAGTCTGTCAATCTGTCAGTCTGTCAGTCTGTCAGTCTGTCAGTCTGTCAGTCTGTCAGTCTGTCAGTCTGTCAGTCTGTCAGTCTGTCAGTCTGTCAGTCTGTCAGTCTGTCAGTCTGTCAGTCTGTCAGTCTGTCAGTCTGTCAGTCTGTCAGTCTGTCAGTCTGTCAGTCTGTCAGTCTGTCAGTCTGTCAGTCTGTCAGTCTGTCAGTCTGTCAGTCTGTCAGTCTGTCAGTCTGTCAGTCTGTCAGTCTGTCAGTCTGTCAGTCTGTCAGTCTGTCAGTCTGTCAGTCTGTCAGTCTGTCAGTCTGTCAGTCTGTCAGTCTGTCAGTCTGTCAGTCTGTCAGTCTGTCAGTCAGTCTGTCAGTCTGTCAGTCTGTCAGTCTGTCAGTCTGTCAGTCTGTCAGTCTGTCAGTCTGTCAGTCTGTCAGTCTGTCTGTTGTCAGTCTGTCAGTCTGTCAGTCTGTCAGTCTGTCAGTCTGTCAGTCTGTCAGTCTGTCAGTCTGTCAGTCTGTCAGTCTGTCAGTCTGTCAGTCTGTCAGTCTGTCAGTCTGTCAGTCTGTCAGTCTGTCAGTCTGTCAGTCTGTCAGTCTGTCAGTCTGTCAGTCTGTCAGTCTGTCAGTCTGTCAGTCTGTCAGTCTGTCAGTCTGTCAGTCTGTCAGTCTGTCAGTCTGTCAGTCTGTCAGTCTGTCAGTCTGTCAGTCTGTCAGTCTGTCAGTCTGTCAGTCTGTCAGTCTGTCAGTCTGTCAGTCTGTCAGTCTGTCAGTCTGTCAGTCTGTCAGTCTGTCAGTCTGTCAGTCTGTCAGTCTGTCAGTCTGTCAGTCTGTCAGTCTGTCAGTCTGTCAGTCTGTCAGTCTGTCAGTCTGTCAGTCTGTCAGTCTGTCAGTCTGTCAGTCTGTCAGTCTGTCAGTCTGTCAGTCTGTCAGTCTGTCAGTCTGTCAGTCTGTCAGTCTGTCAGTCTGTCAGTCTGTCAGTCTGTCAGTCTGTCAGTCTGTCAGTCTGTCAGTCTGTCAGTCTGTCAGTCTGTCAGTCTGTCAGTCTGTCAGTCTGTCAGTCTGTCAGTCTGTCAGTCTGTCAGTCTGTCAGTCTGTCAGTCTGTCAGTCTGTCAGTCTGTCAGTCTGTCAGTCTGTCAGTCTGTCAGTCTGTCAGTCTGTCAGTCTGTCAGTCTGTCAGTCTGTCAGTCTGTCAGTCTGTCAGTCTGTCAGTCTGTCAGTCTGTCAGTCTGTCAGTCTGTCAGTCTGTCAGTCTGTCAGTCTGTCAGTCTGTCAGTCTGTCAGTCTGTCAGTCTGTCAGTCTGTCAGTCTGTCAGTCTGTCAGTCTGTCAGTCTGTCAGTCTGTCAGTCTGTCAGTCTGTCAGTCTGTCAGTCTGTCAGTCTGTCAGTCTGTCAGTCTGTCAGTCTGTCAGTCTGTCAGTCTGTCAGTCTGTCAGTCTGTCAGTCTGTCAGTCTGTCAGTCTGTCAGTCTGTCAGTCTGTCAGTCTGTCAGTCTGTCAGTCTGTCAGTCTGTCAGTCTGTCAGTCTGTCAGTCTGTCAGTCTGTCAGTCTGTCAGTCTGTCAGTCTGTCAGTCTGTCAGTCTGTCAGTCTGTCAGTCTGTCAGTCTGTCAGTCTGTCAGTCTGTCAGTCTGTCAGTCTGTCAGTCTGTCAGTCTGTCAGTCTGTCAGTCTGTCAGTCTGTCAGTCTGTCAGTCTGTCAGTCTGTCAGTCTGTCAGTCTGTCAGTCTGTCAGTCTGTCAGTCTGTCAGTCTGTCAGTCTGTCAGTCTGTCAGTCTGTCAGTCTGTCAGTCTGTCAGTCTGTCAGTCTGTCAGTCTGTCAGTCTGTCAGTCTGTCAGTCTGTCAGTCTGTCAGTCTGTCAGTCTGTCAGTCTGTCAGTCTGTCAGTCTGTCAGTCTGTCAGTCTGTCAGTCTGTCAGTCTGTCAGTCTGTCAGTCTGTCAGTCTGTCAGTCTGTCAGTCTGTCAGTCTGTCAGTCTGTCAGTCTGTCAGTCTGTCAGTCTGTCAGTCTGTCAGTCTGTCAGTCTGTCAGTCTGTCAGTCTGTCAGTCTGTCAGTCTGTCAGTCTGTCAGTCTGTCAGTCTGTCAGTCTGTCAGTCTGTCAGTCTGTCAGTCTGTCAGTCTGTCAGTCTGTCAGTCTGTCAGTCTGTCAGTCTGTCAGTCTGTCAGTCTGTCAGTCTGTCAGTCTGTCAGTCTGTCAGTCTGTCAGTCTGTCAGTCTGTCAGTCTGTCAGTCTGTCAGTCCTGTCAGTCTGTCAGTCTGTCAGTCTGTCAGTCTGTCAGTCTGTCAGTCTGTCAGTCTGTCAGTCTGTCAGTCTGTCAGTCTGTCAGTCTGTCAGTCTGTCAGTCTGTCAGTCTGTCAGTCTGTCAGTCTGTCAGTCTGTCAGTCTGTCAGTCTGTCAGTCTGTCAGTCTGTCAGTCTGTCAGTCTCGTCAGTCTGTCAGTCTGTCAGTCTGTCAGTCTGTCAGTCTGTCAGTCTGTCAGTCTGTCAGTCTGTCAGTCTGTCAGTCTGTCAGTCTGTCAGTCTGTCAGTCTGTCAGTCTGTCAGTCTGTCAGTCTGTCAGTCTGTCAGTCTGTCAGTCTGTCAGTCTGTCAGTCTGTCAGTCTGTCAGTCTGTCAGTCTGTCAGTCTGTCAGTCTGTCAGTCTGTCAG
>OZ035960.1:73192125-73304952 GCA_964034945.1 Chrysopilus asiliformis | reverse complement strand
TCAGTCTGTCAGTCTGTCAGTCTGTCAGTCTGTCAGTCTGTCAGTCTGTCAGTCTGTCAGTCTGTCAGTCTGTCAGTCTGTCAGTCTGTCAGTCTGTCAGTCTGTCAGTCTGTCAGTCTGTCAGTCTGTCAGTCTGTCAGTCTGTCAGTCTGTCAGTCTGTCAGTCTGTCAGTCTGTCAGTCTGTCAGTCTGTCAGTCTGTCAGTCTGTCAGTCTGTCAGTCTGTCAGTCTGTCAGTCTGTCAGTCTGTCAGTCTGTCAGTCTGTCAGTCTGTCAGTCTGTCAGTCTGTCAGTCTGTCAGTCTGTCAGTCTGTCAGTCTGTCAGTCTGTCAGTCTGTCAGTCTGTCAGTCTGTCAGTCTGTCAGTCTGTCAGTCTGTCAGTCTGTCAGTCTGTCAGTCTGTCAGTCTGTCAGTCTGTCAGTCTGTCAGTCTGTCAGTCTGTCAGTCTGTCAGTCTGTCAGTCTGTCAGTCTGTCAGTCTGTCAGTCTGTCAGTCTGTCAGTCTGTCAGTCTGTCAGTCTGTCAGTCTGTCAGTCTGTCAGTCTGTCAGTCTGTCAGTCTGTCAGTCTGTCAGTCTGTCAGTCTGTCAGTCTGTCAGTCTGTCAGTCTGTCAGTCTGTCAGTCTGTCAGTCTGTCAGTCTGTCAGTCTGTCAGTCTGTCAGTCTGTCAGTCTGTCAGTCTGTCAGTCTGTCAGTCTGTCAGTCTGTCAGTCTGTCAGTCTGTCAGTCTGTCAGTCTGTCAGTCTGTCAGTCTGTCAGTCTGTCAGTCTGTCAGTCTGTCAGTCTGTCAGTCTGTCAGTCTGTCAGTCTGTCAGTCTGTCAGTCTGTCAGTCTGTCAGTCTGTCAGTCTGTCAGTCTGTCAGTCTGTCAGTCTGTCAGTCTGTCAGTCTGTCAGTCTGTCAGTCTGTCAGTCTGTCAGTCTGTCAGTCTGTCAGTCTGTCAGTCTGTCAGTCTGTCAGTCTGTCAGTCTGTCAGTCTGTCAGTCTGTCAGTCTGTCAGTCTGTCAGTCTGTCAGTCTGTCAGTCTGTCAGTCTGTCAGTCTGTCAGTCTGTCAGTCTGTCAGTCTGTCAGTCTGTCAGTCTGTCAGTCTGTCAGTCTGTCAGTCTGTCAGTCTGTCAGTCTGTCAGTCTGTCAGTCTGTCAGTCTGTCAGTCTGTCAGTCTGTCAGTCTGTCAGTCTGTCAGTCTGTCAGTCTGTCAGTCTGTCAGTCTGTCAGTCTGTCAGTCTGTCAGTCTGTCAGTCTGTCAGTCTGTCAGTCTGTCAGTCTGTCAGTCTGTCAGTCTGTCAGTCTGTCAGTCTGTCAGTCTGTCAGTCTGTCAGTCTGTCAGTCTGTCAGTCTGTCAGTCTGTCAGTCTGTCAGTCTGTCAGTCTGTCAGTCTGTCAGTCTGTCAGTCTGTCAGTCTGTCAGTCTGTCAGTCTGTCAGTCTGTCAGTCTGTCAGTCTGTCAGTCTGTCAGTCTGTCAGTCTGTCAGTCTGTCAGTCTGTCAGTCTGTCAGTCTGTCAGTCTGTCAGTCTGTCAGTCTGTCAGTCTGTCAGTCTGTCAGTCTGTCAGTCTGTCAGTCTGTCAGTCTGTCAGTCTGTCAGTCTGTCAGTCTGTCAGTCTGTCAGTCTGTCAGTCTGTCAGTCTGTCAGTCTGTCAGTCTGTCAGTCTGTCAGTCTGTCAGTCTGTCAGTCTGTCAGTCTGTCAGTCTGTCAGTCTGTCAGTCTGTCAGTCTGTCAGTCTGTCAGTCTGTCAGTCTGTCAGTCTGTCAGTCTGTCAGTCTGTCAGTCTGTCAGTCTGTCAGTCTGTCAGTCTGTCAGTCTGTCAGTCTGTCAGTCTGTCAGTCTGTCAGTCTGTCAGTCTGTCAGTCTGTCAGTCTGTCAGTCTGTCAGTCTGTCAGTCTGTCAGTCTGTCAGTCTGTCAGTCTGTCAGTCTGTCAGTCTGTCAGTCTGTCAGTCTGTCAGTCTGTCAGTCTGTCAGTCTGTCAGTCTGTCAGTCTGTCAGTCTGTCAGTCTGTCAGTCTGTCAGTCTGTCAGTCTGTCAGTCTGTCAGTCTGTCAGTCTGTCAGTCTGTCAGTCTGTCAGTCTGTCAGTCTGTCAGTCTGTCAGTCTGTCAGTCTGTCAGTCTGTCAGTCTGTCAGTCTGTCAGTCTGTCAGTCTGTCAGTCTGTCAGTCTGTCAGTCTGTCAGTCTGTCAGTCTGTCAGTCTGTCAGTCTGTCAGTCTGTCAGTCTGTCAGTCTGTCAGTCTGTCAGTCTGTCAGTCTGTCAGTCTGTCAGTCTGTCAGTCTGTCAGTCTGTCAGTCTGTCAGTCTGTCAGTCTGTCAGTCTGTCAGTCTGTCAGTCTGTCAGTCTGTCAGTCTGTCAGTCTGTCAGTCTGTCAGTCTGTCAGTCTGTCAGTCTGTCAGTCTGTCAGTCTGTCAGTCTGTCAGTCTGTCAGTCTGTCAGTCTGTCAGTCTGTCAGTCTGTCAGTCTGTCAGTCTGTCAGTCTGTCAGTCTGTCAGTCTGTCAGTCTGTCAGTCTGTCAGTCTGTCAGTCTGTCAGTCTGTCAGTCTGTCAGTCTGTCAGTCTGTCAGTCTGTCAGTCTGTCAGTCTGTCAGTCTGTCAGTCTGTCAGTCTGTCAGTCTGTCAGTCTGTCAGTCTGTCAGTCTGTCAGTCTGTCAGTCTGTCAGTCTGTCAGTCTGTCAGTCTGTCAGTCTGTCAGTCTGTCAGTCTGTCAGTCTGTCAGTCTGTCAGTCTGTCAGTCTGTCAGTCTGTCAGTCTGTCAGTCTGTCAGTCTGTCAGTCTGTCAGTCTGTCAGTCTGTCAGTCTGTCAGTCTGTCAGTCTGTCAGTCTGTCAGTCTGTCAGTCTGTCAGTCTGTCAGTCTGTCAGTCTGTCAGTCTGTCAGTCTGTCAGTCTGTCAGTCTGTCAGTCTGTCAGTCTGTCAGTCTGTCAGTCTGTCAGTCTGTCAGTCTGTCAGTCTGTCAGTCTGTCAGTCTGTCAGTCTGTCAGTCTGTCAGTCTGTCAGTCTGTCAGTCTGTCAGTCTGTCAGTCTGTCAGTCTGTCAGTCTGTCAGTCTGTCAGTCTGTCAGTCTGTCAGTCTGTCAGTCTGTCAGTCTGTCAGTCTGTCAGTCTGTCAGTCTGTCAGTCTGTCAGTCTGTCAGTCTGTCAGTCTGTCAGTCTGTCAGTCTGTCAGTCTGTCAGTCTGTCAGTCTGTCAGTCTGTCAGTCTGTCAGTCTGTCAGTCTGTCAGTCTGTCAGTCTGTCAGTCTGTCAGTCTGTCAGTCTGTCAGTCTGTCAGTCTGTCAGTCTGTCAGTCTGTCAGTCTGTCAGTCTGTCAGTCTGTCAGTCTGTCAGTCTGTCAGTCTGTCAGTCTGTCAGTCTGTCAGTCTGTCAGTCTGTCAGTCTGTCAGTCTGTCAGTCTGTCAGTCTGTCAGTCTGTCAGTCTGTCAGTCTGTCAGTCTGTCAGTCTGTCAGTCTGTCAGTCTGTCAGTCTGTCAGTCTGTCAGTCTGTCAGTCTGTCAGTCTGTCAGTCTGTCAGTCTGTCAGTCTGTCAGTCTGTCAGTCTGTCAGTCTGTCAGTCTGTCAGTCTGTCAGTCTGTCAGTCTGTCAGTCTGTCAGTCTGTCAGTCTGTCAGTCTGTCAGTCTGTCAGTCTGTCAGTCTGTCAGTCTGTCAGTCTGTCAGTCTGTCAGTCTGTCAGTCTGTCAGTCTGTCAGTCTGTCAGTCTGTCAGTCTGTCAGTCAGTCTGTCAGTCTGTCAGTCTGTCTGTCAGTCTGTCAGTCTGTCAGTCTGTCAGTCTGTCAGTCTGTCAGTCTGTCAGTCTGTCAGTCTGTCAGTCTGTCAGTCTGTCAGTCTGTCAGTCTGTCAGTCTGTCAGTCTGTCAGTCTGTCAGTCTGTCAGTCTGTCAGTCTGTCAGTCTGTCAGTCTGTCAGTCTGTCAGTCTGTCAGTCTGTCAGTCTGTCAGTCTGTCAGTCTGTCAGTCTGTCAGTCTGTCAGTCTGTCAGTCTGTCAGTCTGTCAGTCTGTCAGTCTGTCAGTCTGTCAGTCTGTCAGTCTGTCAGTCTGTCAGTCTGTCAGTCTGTCAGTCTGTCAGTCTGTCAGTCTGTCAGTCTGTCAGTCTGTCAGTCTGTCAGTCTGTCAGTCTGTCAGTCTGTCAGTCTGTCAGTCTGTCAGTCTGTCAGTCTGTCAGTCTGTCAGTCTGTCAGTCTGTCAGTCTGTCAGTCTGTCAGTCTGTCAGTCTGTCAGTCTGTCAGTCTGTCAGTCTGTCAGTCTGTCAGTCTGTCAGTCTGTCAGTCTGTCAGTCTGTCAGTCTGTCAGTCTGTCAGTCTGTCAGTCTGTCAGTCTGTCAGTCTGTCAGTCTGTCAGTCTGTCAGTCTGTCAGTCTGTCAGTCTGTCAGTCTGTCAGTCTGTCAGTCTGTCAGTCTGTCAGTCTGTCAGTCTGTCAGTCTGTCAGTCTGTCAGTCTGTCAGTCTGTCAGTCTGTCAGTCTGTCAGTCTGTCAGTCTGTCAGTCTGTCAGTCTGTCAGTCTGTCAGTCTGTCAGTCTGTCAGTCTGTCAGTCTGTCAGTCTGTCAGTCTGTCAGTCTGTCAGTCTGTCAGTCTGTCAGTCTGTCAGTCTGTCAGTCTGTCAGTCTGTCAGTCTGTCAGTCTGTCAGTCTGTCAGTCTGTCAGTCTGTCAGTCTGTCAGTCTGTCAGTCTGTCAGTCTGTCAGTCTGTCAGTCTGTCAGTCTGTCAGTCTGTCAGTCTGTCAGTCTGTCAGTCTGTCAGTCTGTCAGTCTGTCAGTCTGTCAGTCTGTCAGTCTGTCAGTCTGTCAGTCTGTCAGTCTGTCAGTCTGTCAGTCTGTCAGTCTGTCAGTCTGTCAGTCTGTCAGTCTGTCAGTCTGTCAGTCTGTCAGTCTGTCAGTCTGTCAGTCTGTCAGTCTGTCAGTCTGTCAGTCTGTCAGTCTGTCAGTCTGTCAGTCTGTCAGTCTGTCAGTCTGTCAGTCTGTCAGTCTGTCAGTCTGTCAGTCTGTCAGTCTGTCAGTCTGTCAGTCTGTCAGTCTGTCAGTCTGTCAGTCTGTCAGTCTGTCAGTCTGTCAGTCTGTCAGTCTGTCAGTCTGTCAGTCTGTCAGTCTGTCAGTCTGTCAGTCTGTCAGTCTGTCAGTCTGTCAGTCTGTCAGTCTGTCAGTCTGTCAGTCTGTCAGTCTGTCAGTCTGTCAGTCTGTCAGTCTGTCAGTCTGTCAGTCTGTCAGTCTGTCAGTCTGTCAGTCTGTCAGTCTGTCAGTCTGTCAGTCTGTCAGTCTGTCAGTCTGTCAGTCTGTCAGTCTGTCAGTCTGTCAGTCTGTCAGTCTGTCAGTCTGTCAGTCTGTCAGTCTGTCAGTCTGTCAGTCTGTCAGTCTGTCAGTCTGTCAGTCTGTCAGTCTGTCAGTCTGTCAGTCTGTCAGTCTGTCAGTCTGTCAGTCTGTCAGTCTGTCAGTCTGTCAGTCTGTCAGTCTGTCAGTCTGTCAGTCTGTCAGTCTGTCAGTCTGTCAGTCTGTCAGTCTGTCAGTCTGTCAGTCTGTCAGTCTGTCAGTCTGTCAGTCTGTCAGTCTGTCAGTCTGTCAGTCTGTCAGTCTGTCAGTCTGTCAGTCTGTCAGTCTGTCAGTCTGTCAGTCTGTCAGTCTGTCAGTCTGTCAGTCTGTCAGTCTGTCAGTCTGTCAGTCTGTCAGTCTGTCAGTCTGTCAGTCTGTCAGTCTGTCAGTCTGTCAGTCTGTCAGTCTGTCAGTCTGTCAGTCTGTCAGTCTGTCAGTCTGTCAGTCTGTCAGTCTGTCAGTCTGTCAGTCTGTCAGTCTGTCAGTCTGTCAGTCTGTCAGTCTGTCAGTCTGTCAGTCTGTCAGTCTGTCAGTCTGTCAGTCTGTCAGTCTGTCAGTCTGTCAGTCTGTCAGTCTGTCAGTCTGTCAGTCTGTCAGTCTGTCAGTCTGTCAGTCTGTCAGTCTGTCAGTCTGTCAGTCTGTCAGTCTGTCAGTCTGTCAGTCTGTCAGTCTGTCAGTCTGTCAGTCTGTCAGTCTGTCAGTCTGTCAGTCTGTCAGTCTGTCAGTCTGTCAGTCTGTCAGTCTGTCAGTCTGTCAGTCTGTCAGTCTGTCAGTCTGTCAGTCTGTCAGTCTGTCAGTCTGTCAGTCTGTCAGTCTGTCAGTCTGTCAGTCTGTCAGTCTGTCAGTCTGTCAGTCTGTCAGTCTGTCAGTCTGTCAGTCTGTCAGTCTGTCAGTCTGTCAGTCTGTCAGTCTGTCAGTCTGTCAGTCTGTCAGTCTGTCAGTCTGTCAGTCTGTCAGTCTGTCAGTCTGTCAGTCTGTCAGTCTGTCAGTCTGTCAGTCTGTCAGTCTGTCAGTCTGTCAGTCTGTCAGTCTGTCAGTCTGTCAGTCTGTCAGTCTGTCAGTCTGTCAGTCTGTCAGTCTGTCAGTCTGTCAGTCTGTCAGTCTGTCAGTCTGTCAGTCTGTCAGTCTGTCAGTCTGTCAGTCTGTCAGTCTGTCAGTCTGTCAGTCTGTCAGTCTGTCAGTCTGTCAGTCTGTCAGTCTGTCAGTCTGTCAGTCTGTCAGTCTGTCAGTCTGTCAGTCTGTCAGTCTGTCAGTCTGTCAGTCTGTCAGTCTGTCAGTCTGTCAGTCTGTCAGTCTGTCAGTCTGTCAGTCTGTCAGTCTGTCAGTCTGTCAGTCTGTCAGTCTGTCAGTCTGTCAGTCTGTCAGTCTGTCAGTCTGTCAGTCTGTCAGTCTGTCAGTCTGTCAGTCTGTCAGTCTGTCAGTCTGTCAGTCTGTCAGTCTGTCAGTCTGTCAGTCTGTCAGTCTGTCAGTCTGTCAGTCTGTCAGTCTGTCAGTCTGTCAGTCTGTCAGTCTGTCAGTCTGTCAGTCTGTCAGTCTGTCAGTCTGTCAGTCTGTCAGTCTGTCAGTCTGTCAGTCTGTCAGTCTGTCAGTCTGTCAGTCTGTCAGTCTGTCAGTCTGTCAGTCTGTCAGTCTGTCAGTCTGTCAGTCTGTCAGTCTGTCAGTCTGTCAGTCTGTCAGTCTGTCAGTCTGTCAGTCTGTCAGTCTGTCAGTCTGTCAGTCTGTCAGTCTGTCAGTCTGTCAGTCTGTCAGTCTGTCAGTCTGTCAGTCTGTCAGTCTGTCAGTCTGTCAGTCTGTCAGTCTGTCAGTCTGTCAGTCTGTCAGTCTGTCAGTCTGTCAGTCTGTCAGTCTGTCAGTCTGTCAGTCTGTCAGTCTGTCAGTCTGTCAGTCTGTCAGTCTGTCAGTCTGTCAGTCTGTCAGTCTGTCAGTCTGTCAGTCTGTCAGTCTGTCAGTCTGTCAGTCTGTCAGTCTGTCAGTCTGTCAGTCTGTCAGTCTGTCAGTCTGTCAGTCTGTCAGTCTGTCAGTCTGTCAGTCTGTCAGTCTGTCAGTCTGTCAGTCTGTCAGTCTGTCAGTCTGTCAGTCTGTCAGTCTGTCAGTCTGTCAGTCTGTCAGTCTGTCAGTCTGTCAGTCTGTCAGTCTGTCAGTCTGTCAGTCTGTCAGTCTGTCAGTCTGTCAGTCTGTCAGTCTGTCAGTCTGTCAGTCTGTCAGTCTGTCAGTCTGTCAGTCTGTCAGTCTGTCAGTCTGTCAGTCTGTCAGTCTGTCAGTCTGTCAGTCTGTCAGTCTGTCAGTCTGTCAGTCTGTCAGTCTGTCAGTCTGTCAGTCTGTCAGTCTGTCAGTCTGTCAGTCTGTCAGTCTGTCAGTCTGTCAGTCTGTCAGTCTGTCAGTCTGTCAGTCTGTCAGTCTGTCAGTCTGTCAGTCTGTCAGTCTGTCAGTCTGTCAGTCTGTCAGTCTGTCAGTCTGTCAGTCTGTCAGTCTGTCAGTCTGTCAGTCTGTCAGTCTGTCAGTCTGTCAGTCTGTCAGTCTGTCAGTCTGTCAGTCTGTCAGTCTGTCAGTCTGTCAGTCTGTCAGTCTGTCAGTCTGTCAGTCTGTCAGTCTGTCAGTCTGTCAGTCTGTCAGTCTGTCAGTCTGTCAGTCTGTCAGTCTGTCAGTCTGTCAGTCTGTCAGTCTGTCAGTCTGTCAGTCTGTCAGTCTGTCAGTCTGTCAGTCTGTCAGTCTGTCAGTCTGTCAGTCTGTCAGTCTGTCAGTCTGTCAGTCTGTCAGTCTGTCAGTCTGTCAGTCTGTCAGTCTGTCAGTCTGTCAGTCTGTCAGTCTGTCAGTCTGTCAGTCTGTCAGTCTGTCAGTCTGTCAGTCTGTCAGTCTGTCAGTCTGTCAGTCTGTCAGTCTGTCAGTCTGTCAGTCTGTCAGTCTGTCAGTCTGTCAGTCTGTCAGTCTGTCAGTCTGTCAGTCTGTCAGTCTGTCAGTCTGTCAGTCTGTCAGTCTGTCAGTCTGTCAGTCTGTCAGTCTGTCAGTCTGTCAGTCTGTCAGTCTGTCAGTCTGTCAGTCTGTCAGTCTGTCAGTCTGTCAGTCTGTCAGTCTGTCAGTCTGTCAGTCTGTCAGTCTGTCAGTCTGTCAGTCTGTCAGTCTGTCAGTCTGTCAGTCTGTCAGTCTGTCAGTCTGTCAGTCTGTCAGTCTGTCAGTCTGTCAGTCTGTCAGTCTGTCAGTCTGTCAGTCTGTCAGTCTGTCAGTCTGTCAGTCTGTCAGTCTGTCAGTCTGTCAGTCTGTCAGTCTGTCAGTCTGTCAGTCTGTCAGTCTGTCAGTCTGTCAGTCTGTCAGTCTGTCAGTCTGTCAGTCTGTCAGTCTGTCAGTCTGTCAGTCTGTCAGTCTGTCAGTCTGTCAGTCTGTCAGTCTGTCAGTCTGTCAGTCTGTCAGTCTGTCAGTCTGTCAGTCTGTCAGTCTGTCAGTCTGTCAGTCTGTCAGTCTGTCAGTCTGTCAGTCTGTCAGTCTGTCAGTCTGTCAGTCTGTCAGTCTGTCAGTCTGTCAGTCTGTCAGTCTGTCAGTCTGTCAGTCTGTCAGTCTGTCAGTCTGTCAGTCTGTCAGTCTGTCAGTCTGTCAGTCTGTCAGTCTGTCAGTCTGTCAGTCTGTCAGTCTGTCAGTCTGTCAGTCTGTCAGTCTGTCAGTCTGTCAGTCTGTCAGTCTGTCAGTCTGTCAGTCTGTCAGTCTGTCAGTCTGTCAGTCTGTCAGTCTGTCAGTCTGTCAGTCTGTCAGTCTGTCAGTCTGTCAGTCTGTCAGTCTGTCAGTCTGTCAGTCTGTCAGTCTGTCAGTCTGTCAGTCTGTCAGTCTGTCAGTCTGTCAGTCTGTCAGTCTGTCAGTCTGTCAGTCTGTCAGTCTGTCAGTCTGTCAGTCTGTCAGTCTGTCAGTCTGTCAGTCTGTCAGTCTGTCAGTCTGTCAGTCTGTCAGTCTGTCAGTCTGTCAGTCTGTCAGTCTGTCAGTCTGTCAGTCTGTCAGTCTGTCAGTCTGTCAGTCTGTCAGTCTGTCAGTCTGTCAGTCTGTCAGTCTGTCAGTCTGTCAGTCTGTCAGTCTGTCAGTCTGTCAGTCTGTCAGTCTGTCAGTCTGTCAGTCTGTCAGTCTGTCAGTCTGTCAGTCTGTCAGTCTGTCAGTCTGTCAGTCTGTCAGTCTGTCAGTCTGTCAGTCTGTCAGTCTGTCAGTCTGTCAGTCTGTCAGTCTGTCAGTCTGTCAGTCTGTCAGTCTGTCAGTCTGTCAGTCTGTCAGTCTGTCAGTCTGTCAGTCTGTCAGTCTGTCAGTCTGTCAGTCTGTCAGTCTGTCAGTCTGTCAGTCTGTCAGTCTGTCAGTCTGTCAGTCTGTCAGTCTGTCAGTCTGTCAGTCTGTCAGTCTGTCAGTCTGTCAGTCTGTCAGTCTGTCAGTCTGTCAGTCTGTCAGTCTGTCAGTCTGTCAGTCTGTCAGTCTGTCAGTCTGTCAGTCTGTCAGTCTGTCAGTCTGTCAGTCTGTCAGTCTGTCAGTCTGTCAGTCTGTCAGTCTGTCAGTCTGTCAGTCTGTCAGTCTGTCAGTCTGTCAGTCTGTCAGTCTGTCAGTCTGTCAGTCTGTCAGTCTGTCAGTCTGTCAGTCTGTCAGTCTGTCAGTCTGTCAGTCTGTCAGTCTGTCAGTCTGTCAGTCTGTCAGTCTGTCAGTCTGTCAGTCTGTCAGTCTGTCAGTCTGTCAGTCTGTCAGTCTGTCAGTCTGTCAGTCTGTCAGTCTGTCAGTCTGTCAGTCTGTCAGTCTGTCAGTCTGTCAGTCTGTCAGTCTGTCAGTCTGTCAGTCTGTCAGTCTGTCAGTCTGTC
The DNA here is from genome assembly GCA_964034945.1 of Chrysopilus asiliformis. NCBI lineage: Eukaryota > Metazoa > Arthropoda > Insecta > Diptera > Rhagionidae > Chrysopilus > Chrysopilus asiliformis. The sequence goes on along the minus strand of OZ035960.1, from coordinate 73,294,862 downwards.
AGTCTGTCAGTCTGTCAGTCTGTCAGTCTGTCAGTCTGTCAGTCTGTCAGTCTGTCAGTCTGTCAGTCTGTCAGTCTGTCAGTCTGTCAGTCTGTCAGTCTGTCAGTCTGTCAGTCTGTCAGTCTGTCAGTCTGTCAGTCTGTCAGTCTGTCAGTCTGTCAGTCTGTCAGTCTGTCAGTCTGTCAGTCTGTCAGTCTGTCAGTCTGTCAGTCTGTCAGTCTGTCAGTCTGTCAGTCTGTCAGTCTGTCAGTCTGTCAGTCTGTCAGTCTGTCAGTCTGTCAGTCTGTCAGTCTGTCAGTCTGTCAGTCTGTCAGTCTGTCAGTCTGTCAGTCTGTCAGTCTGTCAGTCTGTCAGTCTGTCAGTCTGTCAGTCTGTCAGTCTGTCAGTCTGTCAGTCTGTCAGTCTGTCAGTCTGTCAGTCTGTCAGTCTGTCAGTCTGTCAGTCTGTCAGTCTGTCAGTCTGTCAGTCTGTCAGTCTGTCAGTCTGTCAGTCTGTCAGTCTGTCAGTCTGTCAGTCTGTCAGTCTGTCAGTCTGTCAGTCTGTCAGTCTGTCAGTCTGTCAGTCTGTCAGTCTGTCAGTCTGTCAGTCTGTCAGTCTGTCAGTCTGTCAGTCTGTCAGTCTGTCAGTCTGTCAGTCTGTCAGTCTGTCAGTCTGTCAGTCTGTCAGTCTGTCAGTCTGTCAGTCTGTCAGTCTGTCAGTCTGTCAGTCTGTCAGTCTGTCAGTCTGTCAGTCTGTCAGTCTGTCAGTCTGTCAGTCTGTCAGTCTGTCAGTCTGTCAGTCTGTCAGTCTGTCAGTCTGTCAGTCTGTCAGTCTGTCAGTCTGTCAGTCTGTCAGTCTGTCAGTCTGTCAGTCTGTCAGTCTGTCAGTCTGTCAGTCTGTCAGTCTGTCAGTCTGTCAGTCTGTCAGTCTGTCAGTCTGTCAGTCTGTCAGTCTGTCAGTCTGTCAGTCTGTCAGTCTGTCAGTCTGTCAGTCTGTCAGTCTGTCAGTCTGTCAGTCTGTCAGTCTGTCAGTCTGTCAGTCTGTCAGTCTGTCAGTCTGTCAGTCTGTCAGTCTGTCAGTCTGTCAGTCTGTCAGTCTGTCAGTCTGTCAGTCTGTCAGTCTGTCAGTCTGTCAGTCTGTCAGTCTGTCAGTCTGTCAGTCTGTCAGTCTGTCAGTCTGTCAGTCTGTCAGTCTGTCAGTCTGTCAGTCTGTCAGTCTGTCAGTCTGTCAGTCTGTCAGTCTGTCAGTCTGTCAGTCTGTCAGTCTGTCAGTCTGTCAGTCTGTCAGTCTGTCAGTCTGTCAGTCTGTCAGTCTGTCAGTCTGTCAGTCTGTCAGTCTGTCAGTCTGTCAGTCTGTCAGTCTGTCAGTCTGTCAGTCTGTCAGTCTGTCAGTCTGTCAGTCTGTCAGTCTGTCAGTCTGTCAGTCTGTCAGTCTGTCAGTCTGTCAGTCTGTCAGTCTGTCAGTCTGTCAGTCTGTCAATATTTATGTTAATAATTATGTTAATAAAACGTTGCCACGTCATATTACGATATATTTACATACAAATACAGATAAATAGATCTACGTACCAGCATTTCGATGTAATCAAATGACAACATCAAATCGTGGGAAGGAGTGAAATTAGGTGTGTTTTGTGGCACATGCGACAATTAACTCAAGTATGACGAAAAAGTTTACTGTGTCGCTTTCATTGCCGAAGACGTGTCATCAAATTCCTGTCTTGCTAAACAACCGAAATTCTTCTACCTTCACTTGAAAACCCCCGGTTCTGAAAATTCTCATATGAGGATTTGAGATCCACAATATTCACCTGCACCCGCTTCCAATCCTCCTGGAATATATATTAGAGGGTTGGTAAACACAACACCAAATTTTACCCTTACATACTACCGTATCTGCTTATATAAAACGAATTTATAAAAGGAACAATTTTAATTTAATCAAAAATAAACTAATTACAGGTCTACTATGAGCAGCTGGTGCTCCATCCCGAGGAATGGATGAAGAAAATCCTTAAATTCCTTGATGTGCCGTGGAATGAGTCTGTTTTACATCATGAAGAATTCATAAACAAACCAAATGGTGTACCGCTCTCAAAGTAATTTCGAAAAGTTTCATTAAAACACACATTCAAAATATGTATTTTAATGGTTCTTGAGTCTCATCAAAATCCTTTATTTGAATTTATTTTAATTTCATTTTCAAATAGTCGAAATTGACAAAATAGAAACAACAACAACAATATAACAAATTTAACGACATGATATTAATTACTAGTAATTTAGTTAAATATTCACTTAAATTAAATTAGTAGTTTGAGTAATTTTAATTGGGGTGTAAAATAATTACAAACCATAAACTTAAACTAATAATGTTGTTAATATTAAATTCCTTAAAGATATACTAGTGTTAAGTATTATTAATTTTTAAAAAATGTAATTTAAACGCTGATATTACGCAGACATTTTTTTTTTTAATTTAAACGTTATAATCGGTCTGTTTTCTTATTAGTTTCAAACACGGTCTGCACGGTATTGTTTTTTTTTTACTTTTTTTTGCCGATTGAATGTCCACAAAATACGTAATAAATTTAGGGGGTAAGGGGGACAGCTACCGAAGCCGAAGTTTGGCCGAAGCTGTGATTTTAGGCCGAAGGTGGCCAAAGCCGAAGTTTTACCTGAAACTTTGATTTTAGGGCGAAGGTGGCCGATGCCGATGTTTGGCCGATAGACTGATAAACAGAAAGACTGACAGACAAAAAGACTGACAGAAGTTTGGCCGAAGCTGTGATTTTATGCCGAAGATGGCCGAAGCTGAAGACGACTAATCGGTCGGACTCTACATAAAATATACCTTATGTGGTCTTCCTTAGAAAATTCACTATTTCGTTGAAAAAATGTGTGATTTTTTTATTCAATTAGTGGAAGGAAGTCTGTCAGTCTGTCAGTCTGTCAGTCTGTCAGTCTGTCAGTCTGTCAGTCTGTCAGTCTGTCAGTCTGTCAGTCTGTCAGTCTGTCAGTCTGTCAGTCTGTCAGTCTGTCAGTCTGTCAGTCTGTCAGTCTGTCAGTCTGTCAGTCTGTCAGTCTGTCAGTCTGTCAGTCTGTCAGTCTGTCAGTCTGTCAGTCTGTCAGTCTGTCAGTCTGTCAGTCTGTCAGTCTGTCAGTCTGTCAGTCTGTCAGTCTGTCAGTCTGTCAGTCTGTCAGTCTGTCAGTCTGTCAGTCTGTCAGTCTGTCAGTCTGTCAGTCTGTCAGTCTGTCAGTCTGTCAGTCTGTCAGTCTGTCAGTCTGTCAGTCTGTCAGTCTGTCAGTCTGTCAGTCTGTCAGTCTGTCAGTCTGTCAGTCTGTCAGTCTGTCAGTCTGTCAGTCTGTCAGTCTGTCAGTCTGTCAGTCTGTCAGTCTGTCAGTCTGTCAGTCTGTCAGTCTGTCAGTCTGTCAGTCTGTCAGTCTGTCAGTCTGTCAGTCTGTCAGTCTGTCAGTCTGTCAGTCTGTCAGTCTGTCAGTCTGTCAGTCTGTCAGTCTGTCAGTCTGTCAGTCTGTCAGTCTGTCAGTCTGTCAGTCTGTCAGTCTGTCAGTCTGTCAGTCTGTCAGTCTGTCAGTCTGTCAGTCTGTCAGTCTGTCAGTCTGTCAGTCTGTCAGTCTGTCAGTCTGTCAGTCTGTCAGTCTGTCAGTCTGTCAGTCTGTCAGTCTGTCAGTCTGTCAGTCTGTCAGTCTGTCAGTCTGTCAGTCTGTCAGTCTGTCAGTCTGTCAGTCTGTCAGTCTGTCAGTCTGTCAGTCTGTCAGTCTGTCAGTCTGTCAGTCTGTCAGTCTGTCAGTCTGTCAGTCTGTCAGTCTGTCAGTCTGTCAGTCTGTCAGTCTGTCAGTCTGTCAGTCTGTCAGTCTGTCAGTCTGTCAGTCTGTCAGTCTGTCAGTCTGTCAGTCTGTCAGTCTGTCAGTCTGTCAGTCTGTCAGTCTGTCAGTCTGTCAGTCTGTCAGTCTGTCAGTCTGTCAGTCTGTCAGTCTGTCAGTCTGTCAGTCTGTCAGTCTGTCAGTCTGTCAGTCTGTCAGTCTGTCAGTCTGTCAGTCTGTCAGTCTGTCAGTCTGTCAGTCTGTCAGTCTGTCAGTCTGTCAGTCTGTCAGTCTGTCAGTCTGTCAGTCTGTCAGTCTGTCAGTCTGTCAGTCTGTCAGTCTGTCAGTCTGTCAGTCTGTCAGTCTGTCAGTCTGTCAGTCTGTCAGTCTGTCAGTCTGTCAGTCTGTCAGTCTGTCAGTCTGTCAGTCTGTCAGTCTGTCAGTCTGTCAGTCTGTCAGTCTGTCAGTCTGTCAGTCTGTCAGTCTGTCAGTCTGTCAGTCTGTCAGTCTGTCAGTCTGTCAGTCTGTCAGTCTGTCAGTCTGTCAGTCTGTCAGTCTGTCAGTCTGTCAGTCTGTCAGTCTGTCAGTCTGTCAGTCTGTCAGTCTGTCAGTCTGTCAGTCTGTCAGTCTGTCAGTCTGTCAGTCTGTCAGTCTGTCAGTCTGTCAGTCTGTCAGTCTGTCAGTCTGTCAGTCTGTCAGTCTGTCAGTCTGTCAGTCTGTCAGTCTGTCAGTCTGTCAGTCTGTCAGTCTGTCAGTCTGTCAGTCTGTCAGTCTGTCAGTCTGTCAGTCTGTCAGTCTGTCAGTCTGTCAGTCTGTCAGTCTGTCAGTCTGTCAGTCTGTCAGTCTGTCAGTCTGTCAGTCTGTCAGTCTGTCAGTCTGTCAGTCTGTCAGTCTGTCAGTCTGTCAGTCTGTCAGTCTGTCAGTCTGTCAGTCTGTCAGTCTGTCAGTCTGTCAGTCTGTCAGTCTGTCAGTCTGTCAGTCTGTCAGTCTGTCAGTCTGTCAGTCTGTCAGTCTGTCAGTCTGTCAGTCTGTCAGTCTGTCAGTCTGTCAGTCTGTCAGTCTGTCAGTCTGTCAGTCTGTCAGTCTGTCAGTCTGTCAGTCTGTCAGTCTGTCAGTCTGTCAGTCTGTCAGTCTGTCAGTCTGTCAGTCTGTCAGTCTGTCAGTCTGTCAGTCTGTCAGTCTGTCAGTCTGTCAGTCTGTCAGTCTGTCAGTCTGTCAGTCTGTCAGTCTGTCAGTCTGTCAGTCTGTCAGTCTGTCAGTCTGTCAGTCTGTCAGTCTGTCAGTCTGTCAGTCTGTCAGTCTGTCAGTCTGTCAGTCTGTCAGTCTGTCAGTCTGTCAGTCTGTCAGTCTGTCAGTCTGTCAGTCTGTCAGTCTGTCAGTCTGTCAGTCTGTCAGTCTGTCAGTCTGTCAGTCTGTCAGTCTGTCAGTCTGTCAGTCTGTCAGTCTGTCAGTCTGTCAGTCTGTCAGTCTGTCAGTCTGTCAGTCTGTCAGTCTGTCAGTCTGTCAGTCTGTCAGTCTGTCAGTCTGTCAGTCTGTCAGTCTGTCAGTCTGTCAGTCTGTCAGTCTGTCAGTCTGTCAGTCTGTCAGTCTGTCAGTCTGTCAGTCTGTCAGTCTGTCAGTCTGTCAGTCTGTCAGTCTGTCAGTCTGTCAGTCTGTCAGTCTGTCAGTCTGTCAGTCTGTCAGTCTGTCAGTCTGTCAGTCTGTCAGTCTGTCAGTCTGTCAGTCTGTCAGTCTGTCAGTCTGTCAGTCTGTCAGTCTGTCAGTCTGTCAGTCTGTCAGTCTGTCAGTCTGTCAGTCTGTCAGTCTGTCAGTCTGTCAGTCTGTCAGTCTGTCAGTCTGTCAGTCTGTCAGTCTGTCAGTCTGTCAGTCTGTCAGTCTGTCAGTCTGTCAGTCTGTCAGTCTGTCAGTCTGTCAGTCTGTCAGTCTGTCAGTCTGTCAGTCTGTCAGTCTGTCAGTCTGTCAGTCTGTCAGTCTGTCAGTCTGTCAGTCTGTCAGTCTGTCAGTCTGTCAGTCTGTCAGTCTGTCAGTCTGTCAGTCTGTCAGTCTGTCAGTCTGTCAGTCTGTCAGTCTGTCAGTCTGTCAGTCTGTCAGTCTGTCAGTCTGTCAGTCTGTCAGTCTGTCAGTCTGTCAGTCTGTCAGTCTGTCAGTCTGTCAGTCTGTCAGTCTGTCAGTCTGTCAGTCTGTCAGTCTGTCAGTCTGTCAGTCTGTCAGTCTGTCAGTCTGTCAGTCTGTCAGTCTGTCAGTCTGTCAGTCTGTCAGTCTGTCAGTCTGTCAGTCTGTCAGTCTGTCAGTCTGTCAGTCTGTCAGTCTGTCAGTCTGTCAGTCTGTCAGTCTGTCAGTCTGTCAGTCTGTCAGTCTGTCAGTCTGTCAGTCTGTCAGTCTGTCAGTCTGTCAGTCTGTCAGTCTGTCAGTCTGTCAGTCTGTCAGTCTGTCAGTCTGTCAGTCTGTCAGTCTGTCAGTCTGTCAGTCTGTCAGTCTGTCAGTCTGTCAGTCTGTCAGTCTGTCAGTCTGTCAGTCTGTCAGTCTGTCAGTCTGTCAGTCTGTCAGTCTGTCAGTCTGTCAGTCTGTCAGTCTGTCAGTCTGTCAGTCTGTCAGTCTGTCAGTCTGTCAGTCTGTCAGTCTGTCAGTCTGTCAGTCTGTCAGTCTGTCAGTCTGTCAGTCTGTCAGTCTGTCAGTCTGTCAGTCTGTCAGTCTGTCAGTCTGTCAGTCTGTCAGTCTGTCAGTCTGTCAGTCTGTCAGTCTGTCAGTCTGTCAGTCTGTCAGTCTGTCAGTCTGTCAGTCTGTCAGTCTGTCAGTCTGTCAGTCTGTCAGTCTGTCAGTCTGTCAGTCTGTCAGTCTGTCAGTCTGTCAGTCTGTCAGTCTGTCAGTCTGTCAGTCTGTCAGTCTGTCAGTCTGTCAGTCTGTCAGTCTGTCAGTCTGTCAGTCTGTCAGTCTGTCAGTCTGTCAGTCTGTCAGTCTGTCAGTCTGTCAGTCTGTCAGTCTGTCAGTCTGTCAGTCTGTCAGTCTGTCAGTCTGTCAGTCTGTCAGTCTGTCAGTCTGTCAGTCTGTCAGTCTGTCAGTCTGTCAGTCTGTCAGTCTGTCAGTCTGTCAGTCTGTCAGTCTGTCAGTCTGTCAGTCTGTCAGTCTGTCAGTCTGTCAGTCTGTCAGTCTGTCAGTCTGTCAGTCTGTCAGTCTGTCAGTCTGTCAGTCTGTCAGTCTGTCAGTCTGTCAGTCTGTCAGTCTGTCAGTCTGTCAGTCTGTCAGTCTGTCAGTCTGTCAGTCTGTCAGTCTGTCAGTCTGTCAGTCTGTCAGTCTGTCAGTCTGTCAGTCTGTCAGTCTGTCAGTCTGTCAGTCTGTCAGTCTGTCAGTCTGTCAGTCTGTCAGTCTGTCAGTCTGTCAGTCTGTCAGTCTGTCAGTCTGTCAGTCTGTCAGTCTGTCAGTCTGTCAGTCTGTCAGTCTGTCAGTCTGTCAGTCTGTCAGTCTGTCAGTCTGTCAGTCTGTCAGTCTGTCAGTCTGTCAGTCTGTCAGTCTGTCAGTCTGTCAGTCTGTCAGTCTGTCAGTCTGTCAGTCTGTCAGTCTGTCAGTCTGTCAGTCTGTCAGTCTGTCAGTCTGTCAGTCTGTCAGTCTGTCAGTCTGTCAGTCTGTCAGTCTGTCAGTCTGTCAGTCTGTCAGTCTGTCAGTCTGTCAGTCTGTCAGTCTGTCAGTCTGTCAGTCTGTCAGTCTGTCAGTCTGTCAGTCTGTCAGTCTGTCAGTCTGTCAGTCTGTCAGTCTGTCAGTCTGTCAGTCTGTCAGTCTGTCAGTCTGTCAGTCTGTCAGTCTGTCAGTCTGTCAGTCTGTCAGTCTGTCAGTCTGTCAGTCTGTCAGTCTGTCAGTCTGTCAGTCTGTCAGTCTGTCAGTCTGTCAGTCTGTCAGTCTGTCAGTCTGTCAGTCTGTCAGTCTGTCAGTCTGTCAGTCTGTCAGTCTGTCAGTCTGTCAGTCTGTCAGTCTGTCAGTCTGTCAGTCTGTCAGTCTGTCAGTCTGTCAGTCTGTCAGTCTGTCAGTCTGTCAGTCTGTCAGTCTGTCAGTCTGTCAGTCTGTCAGTCTGTCAGTCTGTCAGTCTGTCAGTCTGTCAGTCTGTCAGTCTGTCAGTCTGTCAGTCTGTCAGTCTGTCAGTCTGTCAGTCTGTCAGTCTGTCAGTCTGTCAGTCTGTCAGTCTGTCAGTCTGTCAGTCTGTCAGTCTGTCAGTCTGTCAGTCTGTCAGTCTGTCAGTCTGTCAGTCTGTCAGTCTGTCAGTCTGTCAGTCTGTCAGTCTGTCAGTCTGTCAGTCTGTCAGTCTGTCAGTCTGTCAGTCTGTCAGTCTGTCAGTCTGTCAGTCTGTCAGTCTGTCAGTCTGTCAGTCTGTCAGTCTGTCAGTCTGTCAGTCTGTCAGTCTGTCAGTCTGTCAGTCTGTCAGTCTGTCAGTCTGTCAGTCTGTCAGTCTGTCAGTCTGTCAGTCTGTCAGTCTGTCAGTCTGTCAGTCTGTCAGTCTGTCAGTCTGTCAGTCTGTCAGTCTGTCAGTCTGTCAGTCTGTCAGTCTGTCAGTCTGTCAGTCTGTCAGTCTGTCAGTCTGTCAGTCTGTCAGTCTGTCAGTCTGTCAGTCTGTCAGTCTGTCAGTCTGTCAGTCTGTCAGTCTGTCAGTCTGTCAGTCTGTCAGTCTGTCAGTCTGTCAGTCTGTCAGTCTGTCAGTCTGTCAGTCTGTCAGTCTGTCAGTCTGTCAGTCTGTCAGTCTGTCAGTCTGTCAGTCTGTCAGTCTGTCAGTCTGTCAGTCTGTCAGTCTGTCAGTCTGTCAGTCTGTCAGTCTGTCAGTCTGTCAGTCTGTCAGTCTGTCAGTCTGTCAGTCTGTCAGTCTGTCAGTCTGTCAGTCTGTCAGTCTGTCAGTCTGTCAGTCTGTCAGTCTGTCAGTCTGTCAGTCTGTCAGTCTGTCAGTCTGTCAGTCTGTCAGTCTGTCAGTCTGTCAGTCTGTCAGTCTGTCAGTCTGTCAGTCTGTCAGTCTGTCAGTCTGTCAGTCTGTCAGTCTGTCAGTCTGTCAGTCTGTCAGTCTGTCAGTCTGTCAGTCTGTCAGTCTGTCAGTCTGTCAGTCTGTCAGTCTGTCAGTCTGTCAGTCTGTCAGTCTGTCAGTCTGTCAGTCTGTCAGTCTGTCAGTCTGTCAGTCTGTCAGTCTGTCAGTCTGTCAGTCTGTCAGTCTGTCAGTCTGTCAGTCTGTCAGTCTGTCAGTCTGTCAGTCTGTCAGTCTGTCAGTCTGTCAGTCTGTCAGTCTGTCAGTCTGTCAGTCTGTCAGTCTGTCAGTCTGTCAGTCTGTCAGTCTGTCAGTCTGTCAGTCTGTCAGTCTGTCAGTCTGTCAGTCTGTCAGTCTGTCAGTCTGTCAGTCTGTCAGTCTGTCAGTCTGTCAGTCTGTCAGTCTGTCAGTCTGTCAGTCTGTCAGTCTGTCAGTCTGTCAGTCTGTCAGTCTGTCAGTCTGTCAGTCTGTCAGTCTGTCAGTCTGTCAGTCTGTCAGTCTGTCAGTCTGTCAGTCTGTCAGTCTGTCAGTCTGTCAGTCTGTCAGTCTGTCAGTCTGTCAGTCTGTCAGTCTGTCAGTCTGTCAGTCTGTCAGTCTGTCAGTCTGTCAGTCTGTCAGTCTGTCAGTCTGTCAGTCTGTCAGTCTGTCAGTCTGTCAGTCTGTCAGTCTGTCAGTCTGTCAGTCTGTCAGTCTGTCAGTCTGTCAGTCTGTCAGTCTGTCAGTCTGTCAGTCTGTCAGTCTGTCAGTCTGTCAGTCTGTCAGTCTGTCAGTCTGTCAGTCTGTCAGTCTGTCAGTCTGTCAGTCTGTCAGTCTGTCAGTCTGTCAGTCTGTCAGTCTGTCAGTCTGTCAGTCTGTCAGTCTGTCAGTCTGTCAGTCTGTCAGTCTGTCAGTCTGTCAGTCTGTCAGTCTGTCAGTCTGTCAGTCTGTCAGTCTGTCAGTCTGTCAGTCTGTCAGTCTGTCAGTCTGTCAGTCTGTCAGTCTGTCAGTCTGTCAGTCTGTCAGTCTGTCAGTCTGTCAGTCTGTCAGTCTGTCAGTCTGTCAGTCTGTCAGTCTGTCAGTCTGTCAGTCTGTCAGTCTGTCAGTCTGTCAGTCTGTCAGTCTGTCAGTCTGTCAGTCTGTCAGTCTGTCAGTCTGTCAGTCTGTCAGTCTGTCAGTCTGTCAGTCTGTCAGTCTGTCAGTCTGTCAGTCTGTCAGTCTGTCAGTCTGTCAGTCTGTCAGTCTGTCAGTCTGTCAGTCTGTCAGTCTGTCAGTCTGTCAGTCTGTCAGTCTGTCAGTCTGTCAGTCTGTCAGTCTGTCAGTCTGTCAGTCTGTCAGTCTGTCAGTCTGTCAGTCTGTCAGTCTGTCAGTCTGTCAGTCTGTCAGTCTGTCAGTCTGTCAGTCTGTCAGTCTGTCAGTCTGTCAGTCTGTCAGTCTGTCAGTCTGTCAGTCTGTCAGTCTGTCAGTCTGTCAGTCTGTCAGTCTGTCAGTCTGTCAGTCTGTCAGTCTGTCAGTCTGTCAGTCTGTCAGTCTGTCAGTCTGTCAGTCTGTCAGTCTGTCAGTCTGTCAGTCTGTCAGTCTGTCAGTCTGTCAGTCTGTCAGTCTGTCAGTCTGTCAGTCTGTCAGTCTGTCAGTCTGTCAGTCTGTCAGTCTGTCAGTCTGTCAGTCTGTCAGTCTGTCAGTCTGTCAGTCTGTCAGTCTGTCAGTCTGTCAGTCTGTCAGTCTGTCAGTCTGTCAGTCTGTCAGTCTGTCAGTCTGTCAGTCTGTCAGTCTGTCAGTCTGTCAGTCTGTCAGTCTGTCAGTCTGTCAGTCTGTCAGTCTGTCAGTCTGTCAGTCTGTCAGTCTGTCAGTCTGTCAGTCTGTCAGTCTGTCAGTCTGTCAGTCTGTCAGTCTGTCAGTCTGTCAGTCTGTCAGTCTGTCAGTCTGTCAGTCTGTCAGTCTGTCAGTCTGTCAGTCTGTCAGTCTGTCAGTCTGTCAGTCTGTCAGTCTGTCAGTCTGTCAGTCTGTCAGTCTGTCAGTCTGTCAGTCTGTCAGTCTGTCAGTCTGTCAGTCTGTCAGTCTGTCAGTCTGTCAGTCTGTCAGTCTGTCAGTCTGTCAGTCTGTCAGTCTGTCAGTCTGTCAGTCTGTCAGTCTGTCAGTCTGTCAGTCTGTCAGTCTGTCAGTCTGTCAGTCTGTCAGTCTGTCAGTCTGTCAGTCTGTCAGTCTGTCAGTCTGTCAGTCTGTCAGTCTGTCAGTCTGTCAGTCTGTCAGTCTGTCAGTCTGTCAGTCTGTCAGTCTGTCAGTCTGTCAGTCTGTCAGTCTGTCAGTCTGTCAGTCTGTCAGTCTGTCAGTCTGTCAGTCTGTCAGTCTGTCAGTCTGTCAGTCTGTCAGTCTGTCAGTCTGTCAGTCTGTCAGTCTGTCAGTCTGTCAGTCTGTCAGTCTGTCAGTCTGTCAGTCTGTCAGTCTGTCAGTCTGTCAGTCTGTCAGTCTGTCAGTCTGTCAGTCTGTCAGTCTGTCAGTCTGTCAGTCTGTCAGTCTGTCAGTCTGTCAGTCTGTCAGTCTGTCAGTCTGTCAGTCTGTCAGTCTGTCAGTCTGTCAGTCTGTCAGTCTGTCAGTCTGTCAGTCTGTCAGTCTGTCAGTCTGTCAGTCTGTCAGTCTGTCAGTCTGTCAGTCTGTCAGTCTGTCAGTCTGTCAGTCTGTCAGTCTGTCAGTCTGTCAGTCTGTCAGTCTGTCAGTCTGTCAGTCTGTCAGTCTGTCAGTCTGTCAGTCTGTCAGTCTGTCAGTCTGTCAGTCTGTCAGTCTGTCAGTCTGTCAGTCTGTCAGTCTGTCAGTCTGTCAGTCTGTCAGTCTGTCAGTCTGTCAGTCTGTCAGTCTGTCAGTCTGTCAGTCTGTCAGTCTGTCAGTCTGTCAGTCTGTCAGTCTGTCAGTCTGTCAGTCTGTCAGTCTGTCAGTCTGTCAGTCTGTCAGTCTGTCAGTCTGTCAGTCTGTCAGTCTGTCAGTCTGTCAGTCTGTCAGTCTGTCAGTCTGTCAGTCTGTCAGTCTGTCAGTCTGTCAGTCTGTCAGTCTGTCAGTCTGTCAGTCTGTCAGTCTGTCAGTCTGTCAGTCTGTCAGTCTGTCAGTCTGTCAGTCTGTCAGTCTGTCAGTCTGTCAGTCTGTCAGTCTGTCAGTCTGTCAGTCTGTCAGTCTGTCAGTCTGTCAGTCTGTCAGTCTGTCAGTCTGTCAGTCTGTCAGTCTGTCAGTCTGTCAGTCTGTCAGTCTGTCAGTCTGTCAGTCTGTCAGTCTGTCAGTCTGTCAGTCTGTCAGTCTGTCAGTCTGTCAGTCTGTCAGTCTGTCAGTCTGTCAGTCTGTCAGTCTGTCAGTCTGTCAGTCTGTCAGTCTGTCAGTCTGTCAGTCTGTCAGTCTGTCAGTCTGTCAGTCTGTCAGTCTGTCAGTCTGTCAGTCTGTCAGTCTGTCAGTCTGTCAGTCTGTCAGTCTGTCAGTCTGTCAGTCTGTCAGTCTGTCAGTCTGTCAGTCTGTCAGTCTGTCAGTCTGTCAGTCTGTCAGTCTGTCAGTCTGTCAGTCTGTCAGTCTGTCAGTCTGTCAGTCTGTCAGTCTGTCAGTCTGTCAGTCTGTCAGTCTGTCAGTCTGTCAGTCTGTCAGTCTGTCAGTCTGTCAGTCTGTCAGTCTGTCAGTCTGTCAGTCTGTCAGTCTGTCAGTCTGTCAGTCTGTCAGTCTGTCAGTCTGTCAGTCTGTCAGTCTGTCAGTCTGTCAGTCTGTCAGTCTGTCAGTCTGTCAGTCTGTCAGTCTGTCAGTCTGTCAGTCTGTCAGTCTGTCAGTCTGTCAGTCTGTCAGTCTGTCAGTCTGTCAGTCTGTCAGTCTGTCAGTCTGTCAGTCTGTCAGTCTGTCAGTCTGTCAGTCTGTCAGTCTGTCAGTCTGTCAGTCTGTCAGTCTGTCAGTCTGTCAGTCTGTCAGTCTGTCAGTCTGTCAGTCTGTCAGTCTGTCAGTCTGTCAGTCTGTCAGTCTGTCAGTCTGTCAGTCTGTCAGTCTGTCAGTCTGTCAGTCTGTCAGTCTGTCAGTCTGTCAGTCTGTCAGTCTGTCAGTCTGTCAGTCTGTCAGTCTGTCAGTCTGTCAGTCTGTCAGTCTGTCAGTCTGTCAGTCTGTCAGTCTGTCAGTCTGTCAGTCTGTCAGTCTGTCAGTCTGTCAGTCTGTCAGTCTGTCAGTCTGTCAGTCTGTCAGTCTGTCAGTCTGTCAGTCTGTCAGTCTGTCAGTCTGTCAGTCTGTCAGTCTGTCAGTCTGTCAGTCTGTCAGTCTGTCAGTCTGTCAGTCTGTCAGTCTGTCAGTCTGTCAGTCTGTCAGTCTGTCAGTCTGTCAGTCTGTCAGTCTGTCAGTCTGTCAGTCTGTCAGTCTGTCAGTCTGTCAGTCTGTCAGTCTGTCAGTCTGTCAGTCTGTCAGTCTGTCAGTCTGTCAGTCTGTCAGTCTGTCAGTCTGTCAGTCTGTCAGTCTGTCAGTCTGTCAGTCTGTCAGTCTGTCAGTCTGTCAGTCTGTCAGTCTGTCAGTCTGTCAGTCTGTCAGTCTGTCAGTCTGTCAGTCTGTCAGTCTGTCAGTCTGTCAGTCTGTCAGTCTGTCAGTCTGTCAGTCTGTCAGTCTGTCAGTCTGTCAGTCTGTCAGTCTGTCAGTCTGTCAGTCTGTCAGTCTGTCAGTCTGTCAGTCTGTCAGTCTGTCAGTCTGTCAGTCTGTCAGTCTGTCAGTCTGTCAGTCTGTCAGTCTGTCAGTCTGTCAGTCTGTCAGTCTGTCAGTCTGTCAGTCTGTCAGTCTGTCAGTCTGTCAGTCTGTCAGTCTGTCAGTCTGTCAGTCTGTCAGTCTGTCAGTCTGTCAGTCTGTCAGTCTGTCAGTCTGTCAGTCTGTCAGTCTGTCAGTCTGTCAGTCTGTCAGTCTGTCAGTCTGTCAGTCTGTCAGTCTGTCAGTCTGTCAGTCTGTCAGTCTGTCAGTCTGTCAGTCTGTCAGTCTGTCAGTCTGTCAGTCTGTCAGTCTGTCAGTCTGTCAGTCTGTCAGTCTGTCAGTCTGTCAGTCTGTCAGTCTGTCAGTCTGTCAGTCTGTCAGTCTGTCAGTCTGTCAGTCTGTCAGTCTGTCAGTCTGTCAGTCTGTCAGTCTGTCAGTCTGTCAGTCTGTCAGTCTGTCAGTCTGTCAGTCTGTCAGTCTGTCAGTCTGTCAGTCTGTCAGTCTGTCAGTCTGTCAGTCTGTCAGTCTGTCAGTCTGTCAGTCTGTCAGTCTGTCAGTCTGTCAGTCTGTCAGTCTGTCAGTCTGTCAGTCTGTCAGTCTGTCAGTCTGTCAGTCTGTCAGTCTGTCAGTCTGTCAGTCTGTCAGTCTGTCAGTCTGTCAGTCTGTCAGTCTGTCAGTCTGTCAGTCTGTCAGTCTGTCAGTCTGTCAGTCTGTCAGTCTGTCAGTCTGTCAGTCTGTCAGTCTGTCAGTCTGTCAGTCTGTCAGTCTGTCAGTCTGTCAGTCTGTCAGTCTGTCAGTCTGTCAGTCTGTCAGTCTGTCAGTCTGTCAGTCTGTCAGTCTGTCAGTCTGTCAGTCTGTCAGTCTGTCAGTCTGTCAGTCTGTCAGTCTGTCAGTCTGTCAGTCTGTCAGTCTGTCAGTCTGTCAGTCTGTCAGTCTGTCAGTCTGTCAGTCTGTCAGTCTGTCAGTCTGTCAGTCTGTCAGTCTGTCAGTCTGTCAGTCTGTCAGTCTGTCAGTCTGTCAGTCTGTCAGTCTGTCAGTCTGTCAGTCTGTCAGTCTGTCAGTCTGTCAGTCTGTCAGTCTGTCAGTCTGTCAGTCTGTCAGTCTGTCAGTCTGTCAGTCTGTCAGTCTGTCAGTCTGTCAGTCTGTCAGTCTGTCAGTCTGTCAGTCTGTCAGTCTGTCAGTCTGTCAGTCTGTCAGTCTGTCAGTCTGTCAGTCTGTCAGTCTGTCAGTCTGTCAGTCTGTCAGTCTGTCAGTCTGTCAGTCTGTCAGTCTGTCAGTCTGTCAGTCTGTCAGTCTGTCAGTCTGTCAGTCTGTCAGTCTGTCAGTCTGTCAGTCTGTCAGTCTGTCAGTCTGTCAGTCTGTCAGTCTGTCAGTCTGTCAGTCTGTCAGTCTGTCAGTCTGTCAGTCTGTCAGTCTGTCAGTCTGTCAGTCTGTCAGTCTGTCAGTCTGTCAGTCTGTCAGTCTGTCAGTCTGTCAGTCTGTCAGTCTGTCAGTCTGTCAGTCTGTCAGTCTGTCAGTCTGTCAGTCTGTCAGTCTGTCAGTCTGTCAGTCTGTCAGTCTGTCAGTCTGTCAGTCTGTCAGTCTGTCAGTCTGTCAGTCTGTCAGTCTGTCAGTCTGTCAGTCTGTCAGTCTGTCAGTCTGTCAGTCTGTCAGTCTGTCAGTCTGTCAGTCTGTCAGTCTGTCAGTCTGTCAGTCTGTCAGTCTGTCAGTCTGTCAGTCTGTCAGTCTGTCAGTCTGTCAGTCTGTCAGTCTGTCAGTCTGTCAGTCTGTCAGTCTGTCAGTCTGTCAGTCTGTCAGTCTGTCAGTCTGTCAGTCTGTCAGTCTGTCAGTCTGTCAGTCTGTCAGTCTGTCAGTCTGTCAGTCTGTCAGTCTGTCAGTCTGTCAGTCTGTCAGTCTGTCAGTCTGTCAGTCTGTCAGTCTGTCAGTCTGTCAGTCTGTCAGTCTGTCAGTCTGTCAGTCTGTCAGTCTGTCAGTCTGTCAGTCTGTCAGTCTGTCAGTCTGTCAGTCTGTCAGTCTGTCAGTCTGTCAGTCTGTCAGTCTGTCAGTCTGTCAGTCTGTCAGTCTGTCAGTCTGTCAGTCTGTCAGTCTGTCAGTCTGTCAGTCTGTCAGTCTGTCAGTCTGTCAGTCTGTCAGTCTGTCAGTCTGTCAGTCTGTCAGTCTGTCAGTCTGTCAGTCTGTCAGTCTGTCAGTCTGTCAGTCTGTCAGTCTGTCAGTCTGTCAGTCTGTCAGTCTGTCAGTCTGTCAGTCTGTCAGTCTGTCAGTCTGTCAGTCTGTCAGTCTGTCAGTCTGTCAGTCTGTCAGTCTGTCAGTCTGTCAGTCTGTCAGTCTGTCAGTCTGTCAGTCTGTCAGTCTGTCAGTCTGTCAGTCTGTCAGTCTGTCAGTCTGTCAGTCTGTCAGTCTGTCAGTCTGTCAGTCTGTCAGTCTGTCAGTCTGTCAGTCTGTCAGTCTGTCAGTAGTCTGTCAGTCTGTCAGTCTGTCAGTCTGTCAGTCTGTCAGTCTGTCAGTCTGTCAGTCTGTCAGTCTGTCAGTCTGTCAGTCTGTCAGTCTGTCAGTCTGTCAGTCTGTCAGTCTGTCAGTCTGTCAGTCTGTCAGTCTGTCAGTCTGTCAGTCTGTCAGTCTGTCAGTCTGTCAGTCTGTCAGTCTGTCAGTCTGTCAGTCTGTCAGTCTGTCAGTCTGTCAGTCTGTCAGTCTGTCAGTCTGTCAGTCTGTCAGTCTGTCAGTCTGTCAGTCTGTCAGTCTGTCAGTCTGTCAGTCTGTCAGTCTGTCAGTCTGTCAGTCTGTCAGTCTGTCAGTCTGTCAGTCTGTCAGTCTGTCAGTCTGTCAGTCTGTCAGTCTGTCAGTCTGTCAGTCTGTCAGTCTGTCAGTCTGTCAGTCTGTCAGTCTGTCAGTCTGTCAGTCTGTCAGTCTGTCAGTCTGTCAGTCTGTCAGTCTGTCAGTCTGTCAGTCTGTCAGTCTGTCAGTCTGTCAGTCTGTCAGTCTGTCAGTCTGTCAGTCTGTCAGTCTGTCAGTCTGTCAGTCTGTCAGTCTGTCAGTCTGTCAGTCTGTCAGTCTGTCAGTCTGTCAGTCTGTCAGTCTGTCAGTCTGTCAGTCTGTCAGTCTGTCAGTCTGTCAGTCTGTCAGTCTGTCAGTCTGTCAGTCTGTCAGTCTGTCAGTCTGTCAGTCTGTCAGTCTGTCAGTCTGTCAGTCTGTCAGTCTGTCAGTCTGTCAGTCTGTCAGTCTGTCAGTCTGTCAGTCTGTCAGTCTGTCAGTCTGTCAGTCTGTCAGTCTGTCAGTCTGTCAGTCTGTCAGTCTGTCAGTCTGTCAGTCTGTCAGTCTGTCAGTCTGTCAGTCTGTCAGTCTGTCAGTCTGTCAGTCTGTCAGTCTGTCAGTCTGTCAGTCTGTCAGTCTGTCAGTCTGTCAGTCTGTCAGTCTGTCAGTCTGTCAGTCTGTCAGTCTGTCAGTCTGTCAGTCTGTCAGTCTGTCAGTCTGTCAGTCTGTCAGTCTGTCAGTCTGTCAGTCTGTCAGTCTGTCAGTCTGTCAGTCTGTCAGTCTGTCAGTCTGTCAGTCTGTCAGTCTGTCAGTCTGTCAGTCTGTCAGTCTGTCAGTCTGTCAGTCTGTCAGTCTGTCAGTCTGTCAGTCTGTCAGTCTGTCAGTCTGTCAGTCTGTCAGTCTGTCAGTCTGTCAGTCTGTCAGTCTGTCAGTCTGTCAGTCTGTCAGTCTGTCAGTCTGTCAGTCTGTCAGTCTGTCAGTCTGTCAGTCTGTCAGTCTGTCAGTCTGTCAGTCTGTCAGTCTGTCAGTCTGTCAGTCTGTCAGTCTGTCAGTCTGTCAGTCTGTCAGTCTGTCAGTCTGTCAGTCTGTCAGTCTGTCAGTCTGTCAGTCTGTCAGTCTGTCAGTCTGTCAGTCTGTCAGTCTGTCAGTCTGTCAGTCTGTCAGTCTGTCAGTCTGTCAGTCTGTCAGTCTGTCAGTCTGTCAGTCTGTCAGTCTGTCAGTCTGTCAGTCTGTCAGTCTGTCAGTCTGTCAGTCTGTCAGTCTGTCAGTCTGTCAGTCTGTCAGTCTGTCAGTCTGTCAGTCTGTCAGTCTGTCAGTCTGTCAGTCTGTCAGTCTGTCAGTCTGTCAGTCTGTCAGTCTGTCAGTCTGTCAGTCTGTCAGTCTGTCAGTCTGTCAGTCTGTCAGTCTGTCAGTCTGTCAGTCTGTCAGTCTGTCAGTCTGTCAGTCTGTCAGTCTGTCAGTCTGTCAGTCTGTCAGTCTGTCAGTCTGTCAGTCTGTCAGTCTGTCAGTCTGTCAGTCTGTCAGTCTGTCAGTCTGTCAGTCTGTCAGTCTGTCAGTCTGTCAGTCTGTCAGTCTGTCAGTCTGTCAGTCTGTCAGTCTGTCAGTCTGTCAGTCTGTCAGTCTGTCAGTCTGTCAGTCTGTCAGTCTGTCAGTCTGTCAGTCTGTCAGTCTGTCAGTCTGTCAGTCTGTCAGTCTGTCAGTCTGTCAGTCTGTCAGTCTGTCAGTCTGTCAGTCTGTCAGTCTGTCAGTCTGTCAGTCTGTCAGTCTGTCAGTCTGTCAGTCTGTCAGTCTGTCAGTCTGTCAGTCTGTCAGTCTGTCAGTCTGTCAGTCTGTCAGTCTGTCAGTCTGTCAGTCTGTCAGTCTGTCAGTCTGTCAGTCTGTCAGTCTGTCAGTCTGTCAGTCTGTCAGTCTGTCAGTCTGTCAGTCTGTCAGTCTGTCAGTCTGTCAGTCTGTCAGTCTGTCAGTCTGTCAGTCTGTCAGTCTGTCAGTCTGTCAGTCTGTCAGTCTGTCAGTCTGTCAGTCTGTCAGTCTGTCAGTCTGTCAGTCTGTCAGTCTGTCAGTCTGTCAGTCTGTCAGTCTGTCAGTCTGTCAGTCTGTCAGTCTGTCAGTCTGTCAGTCTGTCAGTCTGTCAGTCTGTCAGTCTGTCAGTCTGTCAGTCTGTCAGTCTGTCAGTCTGTCAGTCTGTCAGTCTGTCAGTCTGTCAGTCTGTCAGTCTGTCAGTCTGTCAGTCTGTCAGTCTGTCAGTCTGTCAGTCTGTCAGTCTGTCAGTCTGTCAGTCTGTCAGTCTGTCAGTCTGTCAGTCTGTCAGTCTGTCAGTCTGTCAGTCTGTCAGTCTGTCAGTCTGTCAGTCTGTCAGTCTGTCAGTCTGTCAGTCTGTCAGTCTGTCAGTCTGTCAGTCTGTCAGTCTGTCAGTCTGTCAGTCTGTCAGTCTGTCAGTCTGTCAGTCTGTCAGTCTGTCAGTCTGTCAGTCTGTCAGTCTGTCAGTCTGTCAGTCTGTCAGTCTGTCAGTCTGTCAGTCTGTCAGTCTGTCAGTCTGTCAGTCTGTCAGTCTGTCAGTCTGTCAGTCTGTCAGTCTGTCAGTCTGTCAGTCTGTCAGTCTGTCAGTCTGTCAGTCTGTCAGTCTGTCAGTCTGTCAGTCTGTCAGTCTGTCAGTCTGTCAGTCTGTCAGTCTGTCAGTCTGTCAGTCTGTCAGTCTGTCAGTCTGTCAGTCTGTCAGTCTGTCAGTCTGTCAGTCTGTCAGTCTGTCAGTCTGTCAGTCTGTCAGTCTGTCAGTCTGTCAGTCTGTCAGTCTGTCAGTCTGTCAGTCTGTCAGTCTGTCAGTCTGTCAGTCTGTCAGTCTGTCAGTCTGTCAGTCTGTCAGTCTGTCAGTCTGTCAGTCTGTCAGTCTGTCAGTCTGTCAGTCTGTCAGTCTGTCAGTCTGTCAGTCTGTCAGTCTGTCAGTCTGTCAGTCTGTCAGTCTGTCAGTCTGTCAGTCTGTCAGTCTGTCAGTCTGTCAGTCTGTCAGTCTGTCAGTCTGTCAGTCTGTCAGTCTGTCAGTCTGTCAGTCTGTCAGTCTGTCAGTCTGTCAGTCTGTCAGTCTGTCAGTCTGTCAGTCTGTCAGTCTGTCAGTCTGTCAGTCTGTCAGTCTGTCAGTCTGTCAGTCTGTCAGTCTGTCAGTCTGTCAGTCTGTCAGTCTGTCAGTCTGTCAGTCTGTCAGTCTGTCAGTCTGTCAGTCTGTCAGTCTGTCAGTCTGTCAGTCTGTCAGTCTGTCAGTCTGTCAGTCTGTCAGTCTGTCAGTCTGTCAGTCTGTCAGTCTGTCAGTCTGTCAGTCTGTCAGTCTGTCAGTCTGTCAGTCTGTCAGTCTGTCAGTCTGTCAGTCTGTCAGTCTGTCAGTCTGTCAGTCTGTCAGTCTGTCAGTCTGTCAGTCTGTCAGTCTGTCAGTCTGTCAGTCTGTCAGTCTGTCAGTCTGTCAGTCTGTCAGTCTGTCAGTCTGTCAGTCTGTCAGTCTGTCAGTCTGTCAGTCTGTCAGTCTGTCAGTCTGTCAGTCTGTCAGTCTGTCAGTCTGTCAGTCTGTCAGTCTGTCAGTCTGTCAGTCTGTCAGTCTGTCAGTCTGTCAGTCTGTCAGTCTGTCAGTCTGTCAGTCTGTCAGTCTGTCAGTCTGTCAGTCTGTCAGTCTGTCAGTCTGTCAGTCTGTCAGTCTGTCAGTCTGTCAGTCTGTCAGTCTGTCAGTCTGTCAGTCTGTCAGTCTGTCAGTCTGTCAGTCTGTCAGTCTGTCAGTCTGTCAGTCTGTCAGTCTGTCAGTCTGTCAGTCTGTCAGTCTGTCAGTCTGTCAGTCTGTCAGTCTGTCAGTCTGTCAGTCTGTCAGTCTGTCAGTCTGTCAGTCTGTCAGTCTGTCAGTCTGTCAGTCTGTCAGTCTGTCAGTCTGTCAGTCTGTCAGTCTGTCAGTCTGTCAGTCTGTCAGTCTGTCAGTCTGTCAGTCTGTCAGTCTGTCAGTCTGTCAGTCTGTCAGTCTGTCAGTCTGTCAGTCTGTCAGTCTGTCAGTCTGTCAGTCTGTCAGTCTGTCAGTCTGTCAGTCTGTCAGTCTGTCAGTCTGTCAGTCTGTCAGTCTGTCAGTCTGTCAGTCTGTCAGTCTGTCAGTCTGTCAGTCTGTCAGTCTGTCAGTCTGTCAGTCTGTCAGTCTGTCAGTCTGTCAGTCTGTCAGTCTGTCAGTCTGTCAGTCTGTCAGTCTGTCAGTCTGTCAGTCTGTCAGTCTGTCAGTCTGTCAGTCTGTCAGTCTGTCAGTCTGTCAGTCTGTCAGTCTGTCAGTCTGTCAGTCTGTCAGTCTGTCAGTCTGTCAGTCTGTCAGTCTGTCAGTCTGTCAGTCTGTCAGTCTGTCAGTCTGTCAGTCTGTCAGTCTGTCAGTCTGTCAGTCTGTCAGTCTGTCAGTCTGTCAGTCTGTCAGTCTGTCAGTCTGTCAGTCTGTCAGTCTGTCAGTCTGTCAGTCTGTCAGTCTGTCAGTCTGTCAGTCTGTCAGTCTGTCAGTCTGTCAGTCTGTCAGTCTGTCAGTCT
This sequence comes from Chrysopilus asiliformis, assembly GCA_964034945.1. Classification (NCBI taxonomy): domain Eukaryota; kingdom Metazoa; phylum Arthropoda; class Insecta; order Diptera; family Rhagionidae; genus Chrysopilus; species Chrysopilus asiliformis. The sequence continues at coordinate 73,274,138 of OZ035960.1, read as the reverse complement.
GTCAGTCTGTCAGTCTGTCAGTCTGTCAGTCTGTCAGTCTGTCAGTCTGTCAGTCTGTCAGTCTGTCAGTCTGTCAGTCTGTCAGTCTGTCAGTCTGTCAGTCTGTCAGTCTGTCAGTCTGTCAGTCTGTCAGTCTGTCAGTCTGTCAGTCTGTCAGTCTGTCAGTCTGTCAGTCTGTCAGTCTGTCAGTCTGTCAGTCTGTCAGTCTGTCAGTCTGTCAGTCTGTCAGTCTGTCAGTCTGTCAGTCTGTCAGTCTGTCAGTCTGTCAGTCTGTCAGTCTGTCAGTCTGTCAGTCTGTCAGTCTGTCAGTCTGTCAGTCTGTCAGTCTGTCAGTCTGTCAGTCTGTCAGTCTGTCAGTCTGTCAGTCTGTCAGTCTGTCAGTCTGTCAGTCTGTCAGTCTGTCAGTCTGTCAGTCTGTCAGTCTGTCAGTCTGTCAGTCTGTCAGTCTGTCAGTCTGTCAGTCTGTCAGTCTGTCAGTCTGTCAGTCTGTCAGTCTGTCAGTCTGTCAGTCTGTCAGTCTGTCAGTCTGTCAGTCTGTCAGTCTGTCAGTCTGTCAGTCTGTCAGTCTGTCAGTCTGTCAGTCTGTCAGTCTGTCAGTCTGTCAGTCTGTCAGTCTGTCAGTCTGTCAGTCTGTCAGTCTGTCAGTCTGTCAGTCTGTCAGTCTGTCAGTCTGTCAGTCTGTCAGTCTGTCAGTCTGTCAGTCTGTCAGTCTGTCAGTCTGTCAGTCTGTCAGTCTGTCAGTCTGTCAGTCTGTCAGTCTGTCAGTCTGTCAGTCTGTCAGTCTGTCAGTCTGTCAGTCTGTCAGTCTGTCAGTCTGTCAGTCTGTCAGTCTGTCAGTCTGTCAGTCTGTCAGTCTGTCAGTCTGTCAGTCTGTCAGTCTGTCAGTCTGTCAGTCTGTCAGTCTGTCAGTCTGTCAGTCTGTCAGTCTGTCAGTCTGTCAGTCTGTCAGTCTGTCAGTCTGTCAGTCTGTCAGTCTGTCAGTCTGTCAGTCTGTCAGTCTGTCAGTCTGTCAGTCTGTCAGTCTGTCAGTCTGTCAGTCTGTCAGTCTGTCAGTCTGTCAGTCTGTCAGTCTGTCAGTCTGTCAGTCTGTCAGTCTGTCAGTCTGTCAGTCTGTCAGTCTGTCAGTCTGTCAGTCTGTCAGTCTGTCAGTCTGTCAGTCTGTCAGTCTGTCAGTCTGTCAGTCTGTCAGTCTGTCAGTCTGTCAGTCTGTCAGTCTGTCAGTCTGTCAGTCTGTCAGTCTGTCAGTCTGTCAGTCTGTCAGTCTGTCAGTCTGTCAGTCTGTCAGTCTGTCAGTCTGTCAGTCTGTCAGTCTGTCAGTCTGTCAGTCTGTCAGTCTGTCAGTCTGTCAGTCTGTCAGTCTGTCAGTCTGTCAGTCTGTCAGTCTGTCAGTCTGTCAGTCTGTCAGTCTGTCAGTCTGTCAGTCTGTCAGTCTGTCAGTCTGTCAGTCTGTCAGTCTGTCAGTCTGTCAGTCTGTCAGTCTGTCAGTCTGTCAGTCTGTCAGTCTGTCAGTCTGTCAGTCTGTCAGTCTGTCAGTCTGTCAGTCTGTCAGTCTGTCAGTCTGTCAGTCTGTCAGTCTGTCAGTCTGTCAGTCTGTCAGTCTGTCAGTCTGTCAGTCTGTCAGTCTGTCAGTCTGTCAGTCTGTCAGTCTGTCAGTCTGTCAGTCTGTCAGTCTGTCAGTCTGTCAGTCTGTCAGTCTGTCAGTCTGTCAGTCTGTCAGTCTGTCAGTCTGTCAGTCTGTCAGTCTGTCAGTCTGTCAGTCTGTCAGTCTGTCAGTCTGTCAGTCTGTCAGTCTGTCAGTCTGTCAGTCTGTCAGTCTGTCAGTCTGTCAGTCTGTCAGTCTGTCAGTCTGTCAGTCTGTCAGTCTGTCAGTCTGTCAGTCTGTCAGTCTGTCAGTCTGTCAGTCTGTCAGTCTGTCAGTCTGTCAGTCTGTCAGTCTGTCAGTCTGTCAGTCTGTCAGTCTGTCAGTCTGTCAGTCTGTCAGTCTGTCAGTCTGTCAGTCTGTCAGTCTGTCAGTCTGTCAGTCTGTCAGTCTGTCAGTCTGTCAGTCTGTCAGTCTGTCAGTCTGTCAGTCTGTCAGTCTGTCAGTCTGTCAGTCTGTCAGTCTGTCAGTCTGTCAGTCTGTCAGTCTGTCAGTCTGTCAGTCTGTCAGTCTGTCAGTCTGTCAGTCTGTCAGTCTGTCAGTCTGTCAGTCTGTCAGTCTGTCAGTCTGTCAGTCTGTCAGTCTGTCAGTCTGTCAGTCTGTCAGTCTGTCAGTCTGTCAGTCTGTCAGTCTGTCAGTCTGTCAGTCTGTCAGTCTGTCAGTCTGTCAGTCTGTCAGTCTGTCAGTCTGTCAGTCTGTCAGTCTGTCAGTCTGTCAGTCTGTCAGTCTGTCAGTCTGTCAGTCTGTCAGTCTGTCAGTCTGTCAGTCTGTCAGTCTGTCAGTCTGTCAGTCTGTCAGTCTGTCAGTCTGTCAGTCTGTCAGTCTGTCAGTCTGTCAGTCTGTCAGTCTGTCAGTCTGTCAGTCTGTCAGTCTGTCAGTCTGTCAGTCTGTCAGTCTGTCAGTCTGTCAGTCTGTCAGTCTGTCAGTCTGTCAGTCTGTCAGTCTGTCAGTCTGTCAGTCTGTCAGTCTGTCAGTCTGTCAGTCTGTCAGTCTGTCAGTCTGTCAGTCTGTCAGTCTGTCAGTCTGTCAGTCTGTCAGTCTGTCAGTCTGTCAGTCTGTCAGTCTGTCAGTCTGTCAGTCTGTCAGTCTGTCAGTCTGTCAGTCTGTCAGTCTGTCAGTCTGTCAGTCTGTCAGTCTGTCAGTCTGTCAGTCTGTCAGTCTGTCAGTCTGTCAGTCTGTCAGTCTGTCAGTCTGTCAGTCTGTCAGTCTGTCAGTCTGTCAGTCTGTCAGTCTGTCAGTCTGTCAGTCTGTCAGTCTGTCAGTCTGTCAGTCTGTCAGTCTGTCAGTCTGTCAGTCTGTCAGTCTGTCAGTCTGTCAGTCTGTCAGTCTGTCAGTCTGTCAGTCTGTCAGTCTGTCAGTCTGTCAGTCTGTCAGTCTGTCAGTCTGTCAGTCTGTCAGTCTGTCAGTCTGTCAGTCTGTCAGTCTGTCAGTCTGTCAGTCTGTCAGTCTGTCAGTCTGTCAGTCTGTCAGTCTGTCAGTCTGTCAGTCTGTCAGTCTGTCAGTCTGTCAGTCTGTCAGTCTGTCAGTCTGTCAGTCTGTCAGTCTGTCAGTCTGTCAGTCTGTCAGTCTGTCAGTCTGTCAGTCTGTCAGTCTGTCAGTCTGTCAGTCTGTCAGTCTGTCAGTCTGTCAGTCTGTCAGTCTGTCAGTCTGTCAGTCTGTCAGTCTGTCAGTCTGTCAGTCTGTCAGTCTGTCAGTCTGTCAGTCTGTCAGTCTGTCAGTCTGTCAGTCTGTCAGTCTGTCAGTCTGTCAGTCTGTCAGTCTGTCAGTCTGTCAGTCTGTCAGTCTGTCAGTCTGTCAGTCTGTCAGTCTGTCAGTCTGTCAGTCTGTCAGTCTGTCAGTCTGTCAGTCTGTCAGTCTGTGTACAAGATTTCTCAAAAACTAATAGAGCTAGCGCCATGAAATTTTATAGGCATGTTGTGTCCTGAAATGGGACGATCCTATCAATTTTTGGTGGAAATCCGTTAACCGGAAGTATCCAAAATGGCGGTTTTTCAAAAATCGCAATTTCGTTTTTCTCGATTTACTCCCAAACTACGCGTTTTTTAGTGGCCTTAAGTATGACAAAACTTGGAGAAAATAAAATTTCCCACACTTTTGTCTTTAGCTATAACTCGATATCTCCACCTGTTATCGAGATAAACCGTTATTTCCAAAAAAACAGTTTTTTGCGATTATCTCGAAAACTAGCGGGTTTTTGCTGACTGAATGTATAAAGTGAATTAATGAGAATGGCATTCTGCACAATTTTGTTTCTTACCGTTATCCGTTATCTTTTACCGTTATTGAGATATTTTCATTAATATGTAAAAAATCATATGTTTGCGAATAATTTGCAAACTAACGGTTTTTCGACAAATCAGTTAAAAGAATAATTAAAGATGTTAACATTTTCTACATTTTTGCCATTTACCGTAAATTCATATCTTTTACAGTTCTCAAGTTATCTCAAATTTTCTACGTTTTTGATATTTTTGAATAAACCAAGAATTTATTGGGAGGTCGTCTTAGGTTGACAACGCGACAGGGCTCTAGCGTAAATTGCGCCGGGTCGTAGATTTTGTAGAAGAAAGTTTTGTGTTGATCACAACTGATATTTTATGCTTTACTTCCCAGTGAAAAAGCTGTCTTTAAAGACATGACTTGTAGATGGTCTTCAACGAGAAGTACATACGAAAATCAATATGTTAGAAGGAAACATAAAACAAATCGGGGCAACGACGTGAAAACATGTAGCGGTAGGCATATCAAACTCTGGCAACGTGTTTTGACTGTAGCTGTCAGAAAAGAGATTTTTTATTCAGTGTTTGGTGTTTCTCGTTTTATTTGTCTAAATTATTAAAGACGTTTTGTATTAAGTTTTTGTAAATATATTTGGTGACATTTGATTTTTTTCTATTATGGAAAATTTGTCAAAAAGGCAACAAAAGCGAATTATTTCTGCTTTTGCCGCTAATCTTCGGTCAGAGGCAATGACCAGTTATAATGTAAATTCCTCTTCTTCGAATCAGGAAGAAGTCCCCATAATTGATTTTGTTTACGAAGAAATCTGCGAGGATACACTTATATTAGGAGAAAATGAAAGCTTTTTTATTGAAGACCCAGACTGCAGAGCTTGAAGACGATGACGAGGATATTCAGTCTACAATATCTGATGAAATGAAGCTCTTGAAGTTAAAATTAGGTCGCTGTGTGGGCGCGCGAAAAAAAACCCCATCAGCGCCATCTGTTTTCCGGATTTAGTACTAATGAAGACATACTTTCAGACATGTCTTTAAGATAGACATAGACATGCTCTGGGCGTTGGTCTTGCGAGTGTCTTTACTTTGTCTTCAAGACTGGTATTGAAGACGTCTTTAAAAACGTCTTGAAGACACATTTCACTGGGTTTGGATGGATAAATCAACGTGTAGTTTTTGAATACAGACTTCGTTTTTCACAATAATACGTTGCATTGCCGTAGCTTGTCTTGAGAATTTTTCCATTGACAGAGAAAGTCGTTTATTGTCTGCTTTTAGCTTCGTACAGAGTTGCCAGACAGGCAGCAAATTTTCCCCCCGTCGTAGCCTGGAAAACCCCCTGAAACGGGCTATTTTGGAATACAAACCCCCAATTTTTTTTTCATATTCAACGACGTGAACCGAATTTGATTTTTATGTAGCACACACAAGGGTCATGACGCTAAATTATAACATGTGAAGCAAATTCTTTACACAGGTTTCACATCAAACAAGAATTCAAAAAAAAATTTATACTATAATTCAAAAAAAATTTTATTTCAACTATTGCGATTTCCCCCTGAAAAAACCCCTGAATTTCAAAAAATAAAAAGCACCCCCAAAACACCCCCCGTGAGCTAAAAAAACCCCCAAAACGGGGGCTAAAACCCCCGATCTGGCAACGGTGGCTTCGTAATCTGTTCAGATTGATTGTTACAGCTTTTCATTGTGTCGTCGTACTTGCCTGACAGAAATAAAGGCGATTTTTCAAAGTCAGTAAACTTATCAAGCAGAAATGTCAGTTTCTCGTTCATTGAAGCCATCAATTTATCGTCTTTAGACTTCTTCCCAGAGTTGGATATAGAGCATCTCCATTCGGCGTCATCAAATTCAGCAACCTGTTGGAACTCCGCATAGTTAAGTCCTGTGCAGAGACTGTGTGTCCAATTTTTACACTTAGTGCATTCAATAGAGGCTTCGTTTTCAAGTGGCATTGAGCACGATACACAATTTACCTCTGGTGTACCCACAGAAGAACTCGACTTCGGTACCACTGATTTTGTTGGTTTACCCATTGTTGCACAAAGTTAGGTTATGGCATGTGGTAGTATGATTTAACCTCAGAAGTTATCAAAAAATTAGTTCAGCCAATGCGGAGCACCCACGATGAACAGCGGATCCCCTTGATGTTTGGCAGGTATATTATTTTTAGTGTTAATAGGAGAAAAAACCCTCCGTGGCCAAATCAATTCCAAATGGCCTGTTACTACTAAATGTCGATCAAACTTCCAGGAAATGGTGATTTCTTGTGTAAATAACTCGTAGAAAATAATAAAAATATAATTTTACGAAGAGCTTGCGCCAAAAGTGTGTGACGTCTTCCAGTGTTGCCAACACGTTTTCAACAATTAAGACATCATCCAAATATACGTAACAAAAATTTTAACCTTTTCACATATCATGCATGAATCTTTAAAAAGATTGTGCAGCATTTTGGATGCCAAACGTCATCTGTGGAAATTTCAATAAGCCAAAGGCAGTTATAATGACAGTGTATGCAATGTCCGATTCATGAACAGGAAATTGGTGGTAAACTCACACTAAGTCTAAATTTGAAAAAAAAATTGCAACCGTGTAATCTTTGTGAAAAATTTTGAATATGTGGTATTGGATATCTGTCCGGAATTATCGCATTTAATTGACGATAATCACCACAAGGACGACAATCACAATTTTTCTTTTTCACCAGTTGTAAAGGACTAGCCCAATTACTTTTCGATTAACGATAAATGCAAGACTCGAGCATAAAATTGAACTCTTTTCTAATTTTTCGGGGTCTAAACAACGAGGTTTAGCGAAAACTGGTGGACTATAGATAGTAATGAATTGTGTCACATCATGAACAGCAGTGTCAGATTTTACTGAACCCTGTGTTATAATTTTGAACTCTTCGATTAATTTTGAACAATTTCCATCTAAATAACTGGTATTGATTGTTTCACAACAAGAAACCTAATGTTTCACAACAAGAAATTTTACCTTTTGAACTAAGCGACGTCTTATTATCAATCAACCTTTATTTTTAAGATCAACCTATAAACCGAAATGATCGAGAATATCGGTGCCTAAAATAGGACGTATTATGTTGGCAATATAAAAGGGGAAAGTAAATTTGCGTCAAAGTCCAAGATCTAGATTTAAAAGTTTGCGACCAAAAGTTTTGATTTTAGTACCATTGGCAACAAAAAGCTTTAAAGAAGGTGAGCTCAAACAATTTTTATTTTTAAAATACGATACTGGATATATAGAAACATCTGCTCCAGTATCAAAGGTAATTGCATAGTTTTCCGAAGGATTTGACTTAAAACTGCAAGATTGGATTATTTAAGGGCCTTATCTTTGAAACTAAAATGATATAAACATAAGCCTATTCTAGGTTTTGACCTGGAGCTACTTCTGGCTATATGATTCGATCGAATGTTCGAATACGAACGACTTAAATTGGCTACCTGTTCTGTTAAAAGTTGATTTGATGTTCCAAAGATTTGTATTTAGAATCAATATTTGAGGAAACAGTATATACTTCTGAACTCGAAATTTCGACTATTTTCTCAGTCATGGTATTCAAAATATCTAAATTTTCGTGACTCACTGATAAAATAGCTTGAGACTATCACCCTTGTTCTGAGATACGGCACACAGTGGTTCAGGATTAAAATCCATTGGCCAAAATTCAATTTTTTTGTGATAACCAATTTGAATTTTTTTGATCAAATTTGATAGTAGATAGTTCAAAAGTAGGGAATAAAAAATATTAGGTCAACATCTTTAAAAATGTGTCTTTGCGGAAGCATTGAAATAGAAACTTTTTTAAATTTTGCCATAAAGTACATTTCTTGGTTTTTTCCCAAATTTAAGTGAACATAACTTTCACATTTTCTAAGATTGTACATTCGTTTTTTTTTATTTGAATGAGTGGATCTTTGTAATTCTGAGTTAATTTGGAACCTGAACTATTTTTATTAAAAGCTTTTATTGATTCGCGGACAATTCGGGCGCCCGAATTTGTAAAAATAATATTTCTTACGACAAAATCAAAATTGTGTTACTAAACCTTAAAATAAATTCCCGAATATATATAAATTATATATACCGCTAGTTGACTTTGGGGCGCTATTTATACGGGTGTCTGGCGCACCAGAAAGTTGTGGAAGTTTCGGTATCCTTTCAGAGGATGCTCGTGGCCTAGAATATTAGCCAGTGGTTCTCCATTTTTTTCCGCATATTCGTGTTGTTTTGGCTTACCTGATGACTCGGGTTGCCGCTTATTTGCTTGCTATTTTGATAAAAAAGGTTAATTTTTCGGCAAATCTATCCAAATCAAGATAATATTTAAATATCTATTGTATTTAAGAATACTAAATTACAATAACATATTATTTAGTTTTGAACTGCAGGGTAGTGAATTTGAAGTAACCAGCCAGTGAAATGCTTTATTAAAGCCTTATTGAGGCATTATCGTTAATGCTTACCTTAACCACAAATAAACATACTCAGATAACTAGTGCCCATAGTATCATCTGAACCGATTTTTAACTCGTAGCCGACAGTCGTAGCTGACAAAACGCTTTTGTTTTAGAGAGCTTAAAAGCTTTCATTGCATCGACGAAGAATAAAATGCCGAAACGAACCGACTACGATCGTTTGCTAGATATCCTCTTCCCTTTGTGCCTTTCGACGATCAAATAGAATGTTGGATTTACATGTTTGTTTTTCTATTTGGCCTTTACCATCATTGCATGCGACTTCAATTTAGAGTGGCAATGAAAGCTTTCAAGCTCTGCCATGAGCCAACAAAAGCGTTTTGTCAGCTACGACTATCCGCTACGAGTTAAAAATGGGTTCAGATGCTACTATGGGCACTGGTTATCTGGGTATGTTTATTTGTGCCTTAACCTTATTGTTGCCTTAATTTTGTATAGGCCATTTCCCATTATATAAGGCAAACTACTAAGGCAACATAATACTAGATGTTTTTTTTGCCGGTGATGGCGCTGATCGCTTAGATGATAAAAATCTTTGCTTATAAAGGGTGGTTAAATTTTAAGGGCCGATGTTGAATGTGAACCACACCTAAACGTCAAGTTTTTTTCTGCATTTCATTTGACATTTCTCAATTTCAGACTAACTCAATTTGAACCATGGAAAGATACACAATCGAGCAACGCGTTAAAGTTATTCAGGCTTATTATGAAAATGGGCGTTCAAATCAAAATGCATATCGTGCACTTCGTGAAATACGGCCCGATGATGCCGCCAGCCCATAAACCGCACCAAACAGTCACTCTTTGTGGGTGCATTGGTTTTTCGACAATCACTCTTGGATTATCATTCGCCCAAATGCGGCTGTTCTGCTTATTGACGAATCCACTGAGGTGAAAATGTGCCTCATCACTGAAGATGATTTTCTTCGAAAATTGATCGCCCATTTTCATGATAAGCCTGAATAACTTTAACGCGTTGCTCGATTGTGTATCTTTCCATAGTTCAAATTGAGTTAGTCTGAAATTGAGAAATGTCAAATGAAATGCAGAAAAAAACTTGACGTTTAGGTGTGGTTCACATTCAACATCGGCCCTTAAAATTTAACCACCCTTTATATGGTTGTTGTTTTGAATAAAAGAGGTTTTGTTTTGTTTTGAATACATAATTTTTAAGTAAAATTTATTGCACATTCTGTGCAAAAAAATAAAAAAAAAATTGGCCTTCAATGGCGAAATAAAGCCATCAATCACATCTGTTGATAATCTGAAAAAAAGACAATAAGGTTATTAATATATAACATTTTGCCACCATCTACTTTACGAATGGGACTCAATGCTTAATTTAGACGTTTATATGATGAATAATATAATTCAAAACATCGATGAAATATGTGCAAACAGAATTAGACACTTTAGAAGAAAATCGAAATTATCTGTAATGAAAATAAACAATTATTTTCCATTTCATATTTAACTGCATCATAAACATGTCCATTTATTTATTGACGTGGATACGTCTTGGATTTTGGTAATGGGGGTACAAATTAGAAAATCGGCTTGCTGCCATGATAACAAATTTGCAATCGATGAAACTCGATAGTTTGTGGTGATATCTGAACAAAACCTGTGTTATAAGATGAGGGCTACATTAAAGCATTGTATAGGGTATTTTGTTATGTTAAACTATGTTCAATTATGTTTTTAAAAAGCAAAATCAAAATTTTTACTCCGCTGTTATGCTGTGTTTGCTGCTTGCAGTACAGATTTCACATGTATACTCTTTTTATGCTTTCTTTGTGTGTATTGAATCTCATATAGAACTTGATTGTTTCTCTTCTCTAAATGGGTTGTTCTGATTCTGGCTATTCATATTATTTCGGTTCAATTCGCTTTGGAGGAATTGAAAAAAATTGAAAATACAAATCACTCTCGAGAAAACGAAATTCAGAATTTCAGTAAAACGCTCCAAAGAACGAGAAAAAATTATGGTTTTAATTTGCTTTGAGAACACAACTTTAATGCTGGGACCGAGATATCGCTCTCTTACTAATGAAATGCATACTTGTATGTGTGTGTGCATCATACCCAACAGCAGCCATCGCTCGAACCTTTCATTCATTTTTATGCAAAGCATACACAAACTGCTTTGAACAAGAGCGGAAAACTTAAAGAGAAACAATTTCGATCTTAACTTGGGGGGAGAAGGAAAAATGTGCATCGATCGCATGGCCGAATTAAACACTGCTGGTTGCTTTTTAATAGCCACCGTTTTGCTACGTCATCGGCAAGAAATATCGGTGCATTCTTTCTAATGTTGATTGTGTGTGCGCTAATTTCAATAATATTTCATATAAAAAGGGAAAATTCCCATTGAATCGTATAAGAATTTCTTGCCGATGACGTCAGAGCCAGAAGCAACTGAGCTGTCAAACAGACCTTGTATAATTCGGCCATGGTTTTGAACACTGTTTTTAGTTGCTCTAAATTGAAATTGCTTCGTTGCTTTTATCGTGTAATTTTATTTTATTTTTATTTGTTTTTTATCTATGGGCGTTTTCATAAATTCAAGTTCTGCAAATAACACAAAAGATTTTTCTTAATAAATAACCCAGTTTATGTTATTCGTTTAGTTTACTTGTTATTCGTTTAGTTTACGAAGAAAACGTTTAGTGCAATTTGCGTAAGTTCCGAGTACATTTATGAAAATGCCCTATTAAACATTGTTCGTTGTGTTGCAAGTGAAATTTGATTTTTAGGTACAAGATGCCAAAATTCACCAAACGGAAAGTCAAATCCCGTAACATTACGGTCAATCAAATTGTTTCTTTAGTTTCCTTTTCACTAAAATTTCTTACTTAAAGATCTATTGGCGATCGTTGTAGGCGGATCCACGTCTTCTGGCCGTCTTTACGAGACAGACACCTTGCTTTTTTTTCAGACCACAGGTTTACTAATATATCCTCTTCGCGTGCGGAACACGGCTTCTTTTTCTTATATTTCCGTCTTTCCAATCCAGCACAAATGTCAAAACTGATGTACTGAAGAGAGCTGAATAAGTGATGCAGGGTTGTTTTCATTGTTTTTGCTTGATTTCGTTCCTAATTTTGTGGAAATTGCATATTTTAGTGATTTTGAAAACAGGTTAATGTACTGGAAATCTCGTGGTTTCGAGGAAGATTTCGTTCAAAATTACGAAAATCTTCAAAATTACGTAATTTTGCGTCAGTGTGAACTTAATATAAGAGTCTGCCGGCTCTTTGGAACTTTCAGTCCAACAGCAAGTCGTTAACAGCTCGTGTAGAGATGTTGCGGCGTAAACCCCAAAAACTAAGTTTCGCGGATAAGCTATCCGTGTTTTTCGCTGGTTCACCCTCATCGTCGTCACTAGAACTTTGATTAAAGGCACTGTCGGAATTTTGAAATATTGGGATATTATCACCGAAAACAAACTCTCAATTTTCCTCATTAAGTGTGGACAACTATCACGAAACATTAGATCTGGATAATTTTCGCTAACATTCGGATCTGATGAATTTTATTCATCAAGAAACGCCCGAATGCTTCTCGAAGCCTCTTTAGAAACGATATTTCTGCGTTGTCTCTTGGAAACTTTTTCGAAATTTTCCATCGCGTTTACTAAAGATCTTTAATTTTTAAGCTCTATTATTATAATTTTTATATAAAAATATTTTGTACTTACAGTAGTTTATTAACTATAATTCCGGCACTTCCAACTTCAACAAAAAAAAAATACTTTGACAGGTAACTTTTTGAACACACGCAAAGATGTTCATTGGGTTGTAGTCTCAACTCAGCGTTTCTCAACCTTTCAGTATTCGCGGCCCAATTTTCAATCAAAATTGTCATCGCCCCCCCCCCCCCCCCCTGCATACAATAAAATGTATACAATAATAACGTAATTTGAGTATTTTAGCGCTAAACCTACACTACTACCCTAATTTTAAACACAAATTACCAAGAAAACAGTAATTTATTGATATTTGGCAACACCGATCCTCAGCGTTGCCAAAACAAGAATCCGGTGCCTTTTTATTGCTCTTGCGTCATTTTTGCGGTTTCACGAGAAGTTGTTTTAACCCTGAGATCACAATGAACGCGAAACCGACGCGAAACTGGCGCAGAAACTGTCACTTAAAAGTTTGGTTCGCACAAATTGTTTGAAGTGAGTACAGTGAACGTAGAGAACGCAGCTACAACGTAACCGCAACGCAAAAGTTTGCAAACTTCTAACTTTGCCGCAGAATTCTGCGTTGACAGTTCATAAAGTGAGGTTGGAAAAATGTCGTTCGAGGAAAAATTGATAGCCTTAGTGCAAATAACAAAGATAAAGACCAACAAAGCAAATTATCGCTTCAAAATTATCCATTTTTGTAATTTTTGCAAGTTTATACCACTTTATATTATGTCACTTGTACTACTTCACGAGCTGCCATTGTGCTCTGCTGCTAGAATTTTGCACTGCGTGACAGTTCAGAGCGTTGTAGTTGCGTTGATTTTGCGCTGGTTTCGCGTTCATTGTGCTCCAAGCGTAAGTTAATAAGTTAATTATTAAATATTATATCGAAATGTATTTTGTTTTGTATGTGGGTATGTACTTTCCTTTCAGTTAATTAATAAACTTTTTTAAATATTTTGTCTTGGATATGCTCGCGCCCCCCCTTAAATGTGCGCCCCACAGGTTGAGAATCGCTGTTTTAACTGAATGTGTATGAGATGAAATTCCTATCTCACTTTAATTTGGAGGCTTACATATGATCTGTCTCAAGTCTTAAAGGCACCTTAGCGATAATGCCTTATTAATTTTTCACTGGGCAGTAGATAGTCAGAAAGTTACCTGCTTTATGGGAAATACAATCCATTTCTCTAATTTACTAGAGAACCAAATTAATTGAAAAAAAAACTTTAATTTTAGTCTAGATATTTGCCGAATTTCGATAATATTGACGTTTTTTTTTGTCAAAAAACATTTTTTTGAGTTGTTGGTAACGATGTAAACAAACGTTAATACATTGAACGCCACGCCTAACTCTTGGAGCACAATGAACGCAACCAAGCCGCAACTAAGGACGCTTCGAACTGTCACGCAACGCAGTTCAGGAGCGGTTGAGCACAATAGAAGCGTCGTCTGTTGCGTTGTGAGACAAACACAGAAAAAATAAAAGTGAACTAAAGTAGAAAAATATATAAAATATGGATAATTTTGAAGCGATAATTTGCTTTGTTGGTCTTTATCTTTGTTATTTGTATGTTATTGCACTAAGGCTATCAATGTTTCCTCGAACGACATTTCCCCAACTTCACTTTATGAACTGTCAACGTAGACTTGTTGCGTTAAAGTTCAAAGTTTGGCAACTTTTGCGTCAATGCGTTCACTGTGCTCACTCAAAAGCATTTCTGTGAAATTAACTCGTAAGTGACATTTGGATGCGTGATGGTTGCGGCTTGGTTGCGTTCATTGTGCTCTAAGTTTAAAGAGAGAACTCCAATTGGGCAGAGGCAGCAGCAGCGGCAGAAGCAGTAGCAGCGGCAGAAGAAGAATCTGCTTTCTGTGAAATTTAATGAAATTTGAATTCTGACGAAAATAGCAGAAACCTACGTAGCAAATAGCAGAAGCAGCTACGTATTTATATCCGCGGCACGATTTGTGGTATAATATTTTGTTGTTTTTTACGTATTCAATTAATTTCTCCTCCATTTCAAGTATTACAAATATTTACTTCCGCCCATATATGCAACAAATGTCAACAACGATTTGTAAGGTTGCAGTGAAAGCAGAAATTTAGAGATTAAGGGAGAACTCCAATTCGGCAGACGCAGCAGCAGAGGCAGAGGTAGAAGCAGAAACACATTTTAGCTCTAATCTTTAGATCAATCAGTGCGCCCGTAATCTGGGCCACAGACAGACGGACGGACATGCAAAATTCAATTTCATTCGGATCTGATGAATTCTAAACACAATGGTGTAATTCATTTTTGTGTGTGATGACGGGATCTCGGCGTTACAAACGGTAAGGCAAATTTAAAATAACCTTTTGGTTTCACCATACGGGTATAAAAAAAGGTGCAAGAATAGTGTGCAAGAATTGTGGAAAGCAACTTAAGCATGTACGATACAGAAATCTTTCCAAAAACCTACAAAAAGGATCAACTTGCAGAGCCAACAGAGCGCGCTAATTCGGTGGCCATACTCAAAGTAGGGGTGAATCTGTCCTGTTTCATATATGTACTCTACAACTTACTAAATAGAAAACCCACACCGCCCTAGTAACCGTTTTATGGGAAAGTTGCCAGAATTTCGAAAGGATTCGATCCTATGGATTTTTTTCCATCGGATTTGTCGGGTAATCAAATTGGAAATCCGATAAAATCCGCTATGAAAAAAATCCCCCGTTCCGAAACTCACTAACACATGCATATTCAATATGCATTGGAATCTATGTAGGTAATCACAGAGCAGCCAACATTGGTAACGCAATCATACATTAATAAAAACAGTGGCAAGTAGGAATTAGTCCCAATAATTTCCGTGAAATGTATTGGAAAAGTATCGGAACGGAAAAGCATCGGAGCCGTGGTTACTAGGGCGCCCCTAGTATGTTTACAAAATTACAAAACAAGAACAATGAACTTTATGAAAGCTTTTAAAAAATTTAAATTGTAGAAATAAACGGCTGAATACGTTTTGTGCTGTTAGAAAATTTTGATATCGCAACTAATTTTGGCAAGAGTTCAGATTAGCGACAATGACGCTACAAATTTTTCCTGTATAGAGGTTGGGAGAGGGAAACATCCCATATCCAAAAACAAAAAAAAAAACAAAATAAAAATTTTGAAAAACCCCCGACTAGAGAAAAACCCAAAAAATTGAAAAACTCCTAAATAGGGCATAACGTTCGCATAACTTTCGAGATATTTAAATTACTGAGGTCAACCTTAATAATAAAAAAAGTCCTTTAAAAAGGATAAAATATAATTATTGGAGTAAATTTAAAATCGGTTTGCATCAGTACAACCTTGCTCCACAAATTCAACGACCAATTGGCTTTCCCGACGCACACAAATTTTAAATTTACTGTAATGATTATTTTATTTTAAATTTACTGTAATGATTATTTTGTAATGAGGATTTTTTTACCCCCGACGGAACGGAGAAGGTATATGCGTTTGGCTTAAAGTTTGTGAGTTCTTCCCTCATAACTTTTGAACCACTTAACCGATTTCGGTCCCGTTTTGGGCATTCGGCTAGATATGGGTGTCGCATGGTTCTTGCGTTTAAAAATTCCCCCTTCCCCTTCAATTTAAACCCCCTCTCCTTGTATTTCCTGATCCACTGAACCGATTCCGATCCCGCTTTTGGCATTCGGTTGTAAATAATGAAAGTATTTTCTCCTTGTATCTTCTGATCCATTGAACCGATTTCGATCCCACTTTCGCCATTCCGTTGTAGGTAGGTAGGTAGGTTAGAGTGGCGGTCATCCGACCCACTTAGACCAATGAGGTCCATTGTGATACCACATTTTTATTTATTTATTTCTTCTCTACTCGAACCAGTGTGAGCTTTTTATGAAGCCTAGGAGATTGTTGATGTTTACATCTTCCAATTCATTAGTATTTTCAAAGAAAAAGGATCCTAAAAATAATTTCCTTCTGCGAGCCAGTGCTGGGCAGGTGCAGAGCAGATGACCTACAGTCTCCTCCTCCTCTACATCTTTGCAGCTTCTACAGAAGTCGTTGGAGGGGACACCAAGTCTACTCGCATGTCTCCCTATGAGGCAGTGTCCTGTGATCACGCCTACAATCATAGTAATATATCTTCGGTGCAGCAGAATCAGCTTGCATGTACGCTTTTTATCCAGCTTTGGCGAAATAAGTTTGGTAGCGTAACACGAGGTGCCTGAGGACCACCTTTGATTTGCAAGCCTAGCTGCTTCTTCCCGAATCAGCAATTTGCACGTTGCTAATGGTGCACCCAGATACTCCTTTTCCGGCATGATTTGGAGTGTAGTGCCGTATCTAGCGAGTTCGTCCGCTTTGCAGTTACCCGGAATGTCCCTGTGTCCAGGTACCCAGATTAATTTGATATTGAAGAACTCAGCTAGCTCGTTTAGAGTTGCCAAGCACTCAATAGTCACTCTTGATGTTAGAGATGACGAGTCAAGTGACTTTATTGCCGCTTGACTGTCCGTGAAGATGCTGATATCCTTACCCGATATCACATTATTCTTCAGCCAGCTTAAGGCTTCTTTGATCGCCATAACCTCGGCTTGAAAGACGCTGCAGTGATCCGGTAGGCGAAAGGCAATATTTAAGTTTAGTTGTTCAGAGAAAATCCCCCCACCGACTCTGCCCCCCAACTTTGACCCATCTGTATAGACATGGATCGTCTTTTTCTCCAAAACTCCTCCCCCCTCCCAGTTTTCCCTGGACGGAATAGAAGATTGGAACCCTCTGTCTAGCGATAGCAGTGGTAGGGTATAGTCGATGTTCTCCGGGAGTGTTCTCTGACACAGCAGTATTGAGGCATGTCCATTTTGCGAACTATGCCATTGTGATGTTGCTTTGAGTCGGATGGCTGTGCTGGCTGCCATCTGTTTTCCTGTGATGTCTAGAGGTAATAGGTGTAGCATCATCTCCAGTGCTTGCGTCGGGGTTGATCTCAGCGCGCCACTAATATAGAGAGATGCCGTCCTCTGTACCTTGCTTAAGAGATTGCAATTACTCTTAGTTTCAAGAGCTGTCCACCACACCACCACCCCATATAAAAGTATGGGTCTTACGACAGCTGTATAGAGCCAATGCACAATCCGTGGTTCCAACCCCCAGGTTTTCCCAATGGAGTTTTTACACGAGTAGAGTGCAACAGTGGCCTTCTTTATCCGTTCAGTGATGTTTTGTTTCCAACTAAAGCAGCCCCTACACGTTCAATCTTGCAGTCAATCATGCTGTCACAGCAAAAAGCTTATTTGCACTAGACGCTCAATCATGCACGCAAGCATCACTTTTTTCGCAACAACTAAACCGACAGCACACAACACTTAATATAAATTAAAAAAAAACTTTATATAAAACAACACTTAATATAAATTTAAAAAATCTTTGTCCTTATATTTTTCACTTTTCGTCATCCACAACTCACTTCTTTGTCGATATAACTCGAAAAAGGATTCCCAAAAAACTTTATATTTTATATGCGACACCTTTTCACTACAAAAAATTACACTGAAATGACGAATTGATTGACAGCATCGCCATACACGTTCAAGCATGCTGTGATTCAAAAAGCTCCCTTGAAAAATAGCAAAATGATTTTGATATTGGCCAGCATGCTGTCAATCATTAAATTTTGCATGACAGCATCGCCATACACGTTCAAAATGCTGTCACAGCATGCAATGATTGACTGCAAGATTGAACGTGTAGGGACCGCTTAAGTTTCATATCCAGAATAAGGCCCAAATATTTTACCTCTTTTTTGAAGACTAAGCTGGTGCCATATAGTCTGGGAGGGTCTACTTGTGGAATTTTATACTTCCTTGTGAAAAGGATTACCTCTGTTTTATCCGGGTTAATCCTTAAGCCACATTTGTAGCTCCAAGTTATTATGTGAGAGAGCGCTGTCTGCGTTAGGTCTCTTAAGGTGTCCGGGAATTTACCTGAGACAACTACGGCAATGTCATCCGTATAGGCAATGACCTTAAAGCCATTTCCTTCCAATATTTTTAGTAGTTTGTCAACCACCAAATTCCAAAGAAGGGGAGAGAGTACACCACCTTGTGGGGTGCCCCTGCTCACGAATCTCTTGGCAGATGACTCGCCCAGCTCTGTACTAATGCTTCTGCTTTTGAGCATCTTGCTGATTAGTACCCGTAGCGACTCATCCACACCGACATCCGCCAGCGCCGTAGTTATTGCCTCTGGTTTGACATTGTTGAATGCTCCTTCTATGTCAAGAAAAGTAATCATAGTATATTCTTTTTGTTCTAAGGTTTTTTCGATGGTACTCACAAGGGAGTGTAAGGCTGTTTCTACAGACCTTCCCTTACAGTATGCATGTTGGGACGCTGAAAGTTGGTTATGGACCCCTTTGCAGCGTAGATGTGTCTCTATCAGTCTTTCCAATGTTTTCAAGAGAAAAGAGGACAGACTTATTGGTCTGAAGTCCTTTGGACGACAGTGGGAGTTCTTACCCGCTTTGGGTATGAACAGAACCTTGACTTCTTTCCACAAGGTGGGTATGTGGGCAAGATCTAGGCATGCCTTGAAGATAATCTCTAGCCAGGGGAGAGAGATATCTAAGGTATTCTGTATATCCGCCGGGATGATGCCATCGGGCCCTGCGGCTTTGAATGGATGGAAGCTGTTCACTGCCCATCTTATTTTTGGTCTGGTTATGATTTTACCAGAATTATTGGAGGGAAAGCACATGTCTGTCTCCTTATAGGGTTCTTTTGAGTTTCCCGGGAAGTGTGTATCAATGAGCAGAGTGAGTGATTCCTTACTTGAAGAAGACCACGAACCATCCTTTTTCATAA
Source organism: Chrysopilus asiliformis (assembly GCA_964034945.1). NCBI lineage: Eukaryota > Metazoa > Arthropoda > Insecta > Diptera > Rhagionidae > Chrysopilus > Chrysopilus asiliformis. The sequence goes on along the minus strand of OZ035960.1, from coordinate 73,255,186 downwards.
GATGGCTAAGCTGTGGTGGTGAGTTAGTAGAGAGAATTTTCCGTAGCCTTGACGCCTCAGAGACTGTTTCTATTTTACCACAAAAAAGTTTCCAAGATTTGCGTCGGGCTTTCCTCAATTCGGTTTTGAATAACTTTAGGCTCACTTTATAGGAGTCCCAGTCATGATCTGTTCTCGTGCTTTTGGCTTGATTGAACAGCCTTCTGCACTCTTTCCGAAGAGCTATTATCGCTGGTGACCACCAGGAAGGCCTTGTCTTTCCCCTCGATACGCCTAGGGGGCAAGATTTTTCCGATGCCTTACTGAAGATCCCAATGAGATCCTCCACCATTTCGTTAAGCTCTGTTACTGAGGAGGGGGGATTCGGAGATCCCGGTGAAATAAGTTCTTCAAAGGAAGCCTTATGTTTTGTCCAGTCGGTTTTCCGTCGATTACGATAGACCGGCTTACTAATAGGCTGAGTTACCACGTCAAACTGTATATAGCAGTGATCTGAGAATGAGTGAATGAGAAGGTTTTGACTAGGTAACTTGCCGCCTGAGAGACTATTGTTATATCTAAAACTTCCTGTCTATTTTTAGTAATAAAGGTAGGTTTGCTTCCAGAATTACAAATGTAGAGGTTAGTACTTAAGATGAAGTCAAAAAGTAACTCACCTCGTTCGTTGATGTCGGAGCTACCCCATATAGTGTGATGCGCATTGGCATCACACCCGAGGATTATGCAGATGTTCTTTCCTCTCGCGTCCGCTGCGAACCTCCCCAGGTTATCCGGAGGGAGGGACCCTAGGTGATCGTGGGCCAAGTATACGGATGCCAGCCAGAGAGTTAGGCCACTAACCTCTAGACTAGCTGCTACTATGTCTTCGCTGCTATATGACGGGAGAAGAAATGCTTTTGAGTTATTTTTAACTAGAATACAGGATCTGATTTTACCATCCATCCTTGTGTGGAGCAGTTTGTAGCCTGGAGTGTTGGGCCCAGAAACCCGATTTCCAACAATCCACGGTTCCTGTATCAACACGACGTCCACCCCCACCTTTGACAGGCGAAGGAGGAGAGCGGCAGATGCCGCTTTGGAGTGGTGAAGGTTAATCTGAACTAGGCGAAGCATTGGAGCTTCTTTCTAGTTCAGACACCCCCACCACAGTGGTGTCGGTTCCTGCATCGTCCGAGTCCGTTTCTAACAGTTCGTCGTCCGTCAGGTGCAGTCCCTTAACTGTACTAGACATCTCCGAGTCTGATGACAAGATGTCATCCCTCAAAGATGTCTCTGGTTGGTGTATAGGAGAGGATTTGGCAGATACATTCTTCCCATCAACCGCTCCCGCTCCTGTACCAGGAGTAGATTCGGCCGAGCAGAGCGCCCCCATTTCCTCATCCTTCTTATACACCTTTAGTGTGATGGCGCTGAAGCCGTAGCTAATTAGCCCCTTTACCGCCGCCAAAGGAGCCAGCGACTCTTTGTTGACGATTATAATCGCCTGCCTAGAGGTACCAGCTGACTCTTCCAGCTTGGCTACCTTCCAATTGGAGGTAGGGAGGGAGGGGTTGCTGAGTTTAAGGATCTCCAGGATTTGCGCCGGGTCAGATGGTTCCGCCGGGAGCCAGGTGCGCGCTCTTGGCCTGCTTGGGATCTGATCCCTCGCAACAACCCCGATAATGAAAGAAATATTTTAGTGTACAAAAGTTCCCCCTCCCCCCTCAATTTAAACCCCCTTTGATTAAAAAATAAAAAATTTAATCCTTTACCACAAATAATTAGTAAAATAACTGAAATCGGTCATTATCAATAAAAAAACTCATATCAAAATTTGGAAGGTTGTAGCTATTGACACGCCATCATCTGTGTAGAGAGCCTATAATATAGTGGACATCCGGACTTGTACAAATGGCCGCCGAGCTGAAAAACGAGCGCGGAAAGCTTTAAAAATGTCGTTCTTTGTCACATTATCAAAATAACGGAAATCGCTCTAGTCCGGATGTCCACTCTCTATATTATGGGCTCTATACACACATGCTGGTGTCATAACGCCGACGTTGACACCTCATCTGTTTGGGGCATAACTTTCGAGATATTTAAATTACTGAGGTCAACCCTAATAATAATAAAAAATCCTTTAAAAAGGATAAAATAATATAACCATTGGAGTAAATTTAGAATTGGCTTGCATCAGGACAACCTTGCTCCACAAATTCAACGACCAATAGGCGTTTTTCAATTTTTTAGGGTTTTTCTTTAGTCGGGGGGTTTTTCAAAACTTTTATTTTTGAATTTAAAATTTTTTGGTAACCATTTTGTATTGTAATAATTATTTAAAGATTAACAATTTTTTTCAAGTAATGTCCCTCGAATGCCGAAGCGGGACCGAAAACGGTTCAGGGAATCAAAATACACAGGGAGAGGAGAGGTAATGTTAGGGTGAGGGTGAATTCTTACACACTAAAATATTCCTTTCATTTTTTACTACCGAATGCCGAAACCGGGATCGGAATCGGTTCAGTGGATCAGGAGATACATAGGGAGGGGGGGGTTTTAATTGAGTGGGGAGGGGGGAATTTTTAAACGCAAGAACCTTGCGACACCCATATCCAGCCGAATGCCAAAAACGGGACCGAAATCGGTTGAGTGGTTCAAAAGTGAAGGAAGCACAAACTTCGAACCAAACGCATATACCATCTCCGTTCCGTCGAGGGTAAAAATGGGTATTTTCCATAACCATAAACTTTGTATGAAACTTTTTTTCTGGGGGGAGGTAGGGGGTGTGTGGTACCTCAAATGAAAGGTATTGAAAAGTACATTGCAAAAATATATGGCATGATAATATTTCCCCCTCACACTTCGATTATACTCCACTGAAAAAAGTGGAATTCATGAAATGAGGGGAAAGACGATTTATTTTTTACTAAAAACTGCGCTCAGTAGTCCTCACAATAAAATGCAAAGAATCATAGAAATATCTCAATCCGTTTTCAAACTACATCAAAAAGTGTGAGTACAGTTTTCGCCGGAAAAATCAAAAAAACGAGGCGGCGGAGCTGGGAAAAAGCAGGGTGTGGCTGAAAACCCCTGGCTCATAAGTAAAATTGGTTTGTAGCTCAATTTTTTTTTCGTCAGAAAAGTGAGGTTATATAGAAATTTTAAAATGATGGCTAATGTCGCTAGTTCCGAAAATAGAAACAAGGCGACAAAACACGCACACAAGCACAAAATCACAAAGAACGGGTTCGTTCTTCACACAACTTCACACACACATGAAACACTCAGAAGTTTCCGGCAACTTGTCTCCGCGTGTAGCACAAACGAGCAACTTTTTGTATCATGTATCGGTTTAAAGTTGCCGTGTGTAACATAGGCCTTACAAAGTTTATGGACCCCTAGAGGGGCAAGGGAGGCGAGCGACGGCTAAAAATACCCATTTTATATAGGGGATGCTTTTCTCTACCCCTCCCTATACACGAAAAATCTGTAGCGTCATTGTCGCAAAACTGAACTTTAGACCTAATTTTACTAGTAATTTCAGATTGTTTTTCGTATGTTTAAGTTAAATAGCAATTATGTCGAATAGGCAATTATTAATGTTAAGAGGGATAGTGACCCCAGTTTTGCGTACGGATAGATGCCCCACTTAATATGGATGGACGTCATATAGAAATTGCCATAAAATAATCAATTTTATGCTAAAATATAACATTTTATTGACCGTCATTCTGGGTTTCATCAGGAAAAATCGCGAAAGGTGCTGTAAACGAAGTTTGAAAACTTCATTATTTTAGACTTGTTCAGGTTTATGCTTAAATTCCAGACACCACCATACTTTTCTAGTCGGTTTATCATATGTGTATGTCGTCTGTAATAAAAACTATGTCATCAGCGTAGAGAAGCATTCTTACTGTCACGTCCGCTATTCGAATACCTCCGCCGATTTCATTGTCCATGTCATTTAAAAAGAGCGAGAAAAGAAATGGACTTAAAAGGCAGCCTTGTTTGACCCCCGTCTTAGTATCAACATAGCTCGAGGTCTCTTTACCGTTCCAAACTATTGCCTTTGTTCCTTCATACCAACATCTTAACAAATTTATGATTTTCGTCGATACACCCAACAAGGATAATTTATAGAAGGGAGCGTGCCGATCAATAGAGTCAAAAGCTGCACTAAAATCTATAAAAAGCAATAAACTGTTTTGCCTTCCGAAAATTTAGTTTTAATTATGCTGGTTAAGTTAAATAGATTGTCCACTGTAGAGTAGCCCTTTCTGAAACCGGCTTGGTATTCGTTTAGAATATTGTTTTCCAGTGCCCAATCAGTCAGTCTATTTAGAATCATCCCTGCTAACACCTTGGCTATTGCATCTGTAAATGTGATGCCCTATAGTTACAGGCTAGGCTAGGATCCCCCTTTTTGTATATCGGAAAAATTATCGAATTTTTGAGAGATTTGGGGACTACGCCTTCGATTAAAATTCGTACGAACGAAAACGTTTTTTGTGAATATCTCAAAAACGGTACATCTTATCAAAAAAGTGAAAGAACAAAAGTTATTTTGGATATGATTCTACATAAAACTCCCATACATCAAAATCCGATTGGAATAAATTTTAAAAAATCTTAAAAGTTTGACTTCAAAGTGGAATTTTGATAGAACTGTTCGCCGTTCAATTAAAATTCGAACAATACCATATCACCAATAAGTGTTTCCAATAATTGCCAGATTGGCTATTATAGCTTTTGTTATGTTTTTAACCTACCGAATATTTCTTGGACAAGGAGCAATGAGTTCTCATTGTCCCTTTTTCCGAGCAATGTAAGGGGTTCAATTGAATCTTTTACTATCGATTCAATTTTGTCTACTGGATTATCTTAAATTAATTTTATAAGTAATGATAAAACTTTAGATCTCATTTTCATCACAACTCCAGACAAAACGACATTATTCAATTGTGATATTTCTCTCCGCAGCGAAAATCGTTTTGCAAAAAACTTTCATTTTGACAGCTTTTGTAATAGTTTTATCGATACTGAATGCAATTATGTGTTTGATTTTAAGAACTCTGACTTAACTAAGCTTAATTTATATTTTTTTATCTATTGACTGGAAGAAAATCTTCGAGATAAGCGTTAGTATTAATGATTTGGTGTTTAACTTTTATTGTCTTTTATATGTTGGTTTCGAGCTTGTTTTTTCGAGGCTTGTGGTCAGAAGAAGAATCGATCTTAATGAAAAGCAGCGTGTAATGCTGAACAACTATTTATTGCAATCACTAAAGTTCGGTGTTGTTCATCCAACAGATTGAATCTAACTGCGTTAGGAAACAATATTCGTATACCGTTAAGACTATTACAAAAGTATAAAAGTATAATTCATTGTGTTATATTTAAATAGATAGTTATTATTGAAGACATAACAACTTTCCACCCCTCGTAAGATTCTTAAGACTGATAGCGCTCTGGCTCCTTTCGTTGTCGTGTAGATCGTCTTGGTTGTACGGCTTCTTTAGCAACTTCTTTACTTGTTGTGGGTGTGTCATTTGCGTTGGCCTCAATGATTCTCTCAGGGTTCGGTTGTCCATCTGGGTTTGATTGTCCTTCAGGGTTTGGTTGTCCTTCAAGGTTTGGTTGTCCATCTGGGTTCGGTTGTCTTTCTAGGTTTGGAGATTCATTCGATACGTTCGATTTATCATTCATTACAGAATTAAGTGTGTCATAAGCATTATTTGGGTTTGAGTTAGTTACACAATCGGTATGTCTGAGTTGATCGATATGGCGAGTGTGTTTTTCATTGTCGATTAGAACGTCTCACAGTGGTTCAGTGGTTCACGATTAAAACCCATTGGCCAAAATTCAATTTTTTTGTGATAACCAATTTGAATTTTTTTTGATCAAATTTGATAGTAGATAGTTCAAAAGTAGGGAATCAAAAAAATTAGGTCAACATCTTTAAAAATGTGTCTTTGCGGAAGCATTGATATAGAAACTTTTTTTAAATTTTGCCAAAAAGTAAATTTCTTGGTTTTTTTCCAGCTTTAAGTGAACGTAACTTTCACATTTTCTAAGATTTTACATTCGTTTTTTTTTTATTTGAATGAGTGGATCTTTCCCTATAATTCTGACTTAATTTGGATCCTGGGACGCTATTCTCGAAACGTTTCGGATTTTTCCGAAACGTTTGTGGTGCAGTGGAAAAAGACCTCTATATGGTGTACGTACCGCCTATATTGCTCCAAATGACGTCTCAAACATTACGAAGCAATTCACCACTTTATACGAAACCGTATTCTCGGACTTAGATTACGGAAATATCCGAAACATATCAAAACATTACGTTTCGGATCCATCCGAAACGTTCAAATGTTACTTTCCGAAACGTTTGTGTGCTGTGAGTTATCGTTTCGCGTCCGTTGTTTATTGTTATTCGATGCGGGCATAATTTTAATCGTGTAATAAGCATAATACGGAGAATAATTCTTTTTCATTCATTCATTTGCAAATGATTAGCACGACAATTTTAGTTTTCATTCACTCACGAATTTTATTTTTCCATTCTCGTATTTTTAAAATTCTATTCGCGAATGGAATGGAAAATTTTACGAATGGAAAATTAAAATTCGCTCACGAATTTATTGCGAAAGAATGATTTTCGAATGGAATTATTATATGAAGTAAAAGTAACAATATAACTTTCAAAAGGATTTTTGAATCCTTTTTGAAATTTCGTACAGTAGCGTTTCTCGTAAACAGTAAGGCTAAGTTTTTGGACGGGGAAAATCGGACCACTCCTTCCCCTCTCAGCCATTCAAATGGAACAGTTTTTTACAATTGTCTCAAAACCGGCGCTTCATATCGAAAAATTTATAAATGTCAAATATGTTTAGAATACGATTTTACATAGCTCTATACATAAAAATTCAATCAAACCACCCCTCCCCCCTAACAAACGATAACAACAGTTAAAATCACCAAATAAACAAAAATCACTCATAATACACTATTACTTACATTGAACACTAGTCAAATATTATTAACTGATATTAAATTAGTGAAAAATTACTCTAATACAAGTTAAACACTAGTTAATAAATATAAACAAAACAAAATTATTCAAATATTTCCGTTTTGACAGCTCTATTCTACGTACATTTCGGAATGAGGTGAATATGGTGAATATAATTCCGAAACATAAACGTTTCGTGACCAGAATACGATCTTTCGAACGTTTCGGATTTGGATTACGGAAAAAACATTTCGGCGAGATTCGTAATCCGTAACGTAACGAAAAATCCGAAACGTTTCGAGAATAGCGTCCCTGAACTATTTTTCAGTTAATTATAATTAAATATTTATTAGCCACACTTTTTTCATATAAATTTGAAGTTTGAAAGATTATAAGTTTTCCTCGTCAACAGACGTCAAGTCAAAATTATTTCCAAGTTATAGCCACAACAATTACCTTTAATTCCATATAGGGTTTTGTTGCCGTAAATTCCCGTACGGGGGTGCTAGCGTCGTTTTAATTAATTTTATGTAAAAAAAAACAGGAAAGCAAAATAGTGATATATTTTATTTAATACAATTTTGAAGTGTTATAAAATGCTAGCTGGTTAAAACCTGCTCTTAGATGTCAATCTTTGTATTTTTATAATTTTATGACCTGCATTGAAAGTGTTATGACACATATATAGAGTTGCGGATTTCCCGAGAAAATCACAATTTCGAGATTCGGGATTTCCCGAAATGATGAAAATTTTAATTCTCGAGATTTGGGATTTCCCGAAATGTTAAAAACTTTAACTCTCGAGATTCGGGATGGAAAATCTTGAAAATTTCTCGAGAAATCCCGTCGGGAAAATCCCGAAACGCAACTCTACACACATATAAGTCACAGCCGAAAGTTTTATCGCATGCAGGTTTTTCATAGCTGACAGTTTTATGACATCTAGGTGTGCTACACAGGTGCACATAATATGTTGATTTGATAATTATTGTGCTGGAAATTTGACCCTTAATTACCCGTAACAAGGATAACTTATGTACTATAAAATCCAGATATCTCTGCGAATAAATCCAGGGTTTTCCCAAACTTTATACAGTCAATTTACAAAAAAAAATTGTTGCCTGCTATCTAACGTCTTATAAATAGAGTGAAATTTTAATTTTTCTTTCATTATCGAATTCAACATGGAAGCGTTCGGTTATAAAGAATTGGCATAAGTGTATTTGAAAAAAAAAGAAAAAAAATTTTGAAAAATCCCCGCCTAAAGAAAAACCCTTAAAAATTGAAAAAATTCCTGAAAAAAAATAATCCTTTAAAAAGGATAAAATAATCATTACAGTAAATTTAAAATTTGTGTGCGTCGGGAAAGCCAATTGGTCGTTGAATTTGTGGAGCAAGGTTGTCCTGATGCAAGCCAATTCTAAATTTACTCCAATGGTTATATTATTTTATCTTTTTTAAAGGATTTTTTATTATTATTAGGGTTGACCTCAGTAATTTAAATATCTCGAAAGTTATGCCCCAAACAGATGAGGTGTCAACGTCGGCGTTATGACACCAGCATGTGTGTATAGAGCCCATAATATAGAGAGTGGACATCCGGACTAGAGCGATTTCCGTTATTTTGATAATGTGACAAAGAACGACATTTTTAAAGCTTTCCACGCTCGTTTTTCAGCTCGGCGGCCATTTGTACAAGTCCGGATGTCCACTATATTATAGGCTCTCTACACAGATGATGGCGTGTCAACAACTACAACTTTCCAAATTTTGATATGAGTTTGTTTTATTGATATTGACCGATTTCAGTTATTTTACTAAATATTTGTGGCAAAGGATTAAATTTTTAAAGCTCTTCTTACTGATTTTTCAGCTCGGCTACCTTTTTTACACGTCCCATTGTTTATTCTCTAGATTATAGTCCAAATCCACACAAATTCAACGACCAATAGGCTTTCCCGACGCACATAAATTTTATATTTACTGTAATGATTATTTTATCCTTTTTAAAGGATTTTTTTTATTCAGGAGTTTTTCAATTTTTTAGGGTTTTTCTTTAGTCGGGGGTTTTTCAAAACTTTTTTCTTGTTTTTTTTTCTTCACTCCTTTTAAAGATAACAGTGAACAAACTTTTTATGTCCGATTGAATTTAAAGTTTTTTGGTAACCATTTTGTATTGCAATAATTATTTAAAGATTAACATTTTTTTTCAAGTAATGTCCCTCGAATGCCGAAGCGGGATCGAAAACGGTTCAGGGAATCAAAATACACAGGGAGAGGAGAGGTAATGTTAGGGTGAGTATGAATTCTTACACACTAAAATATTCCTTTCATTTTTTACAACCGAATGCCAGAAGCGGGATCGAAATTGATTAAGTAGATCAGAAGATAGAAGGAGAGGGTGTTTACATTGAGGGGGGAGGGGTAACTGTTGTACACTAAAATATTCCTTTCATTATTTACAACCGAATGGCGAAAGTGGGATCGAAATCGGTTCAGTGGATCAGAAGATACAAGGAGAGAGGGTGTAAATTGAGGGGAGAGGGGGAACTCTTGTACACTAAAATATTCCTTTCATTATTGACAATCGAATGCAGAAATAATTAAGAAATAATTATCGAGGAAATCGGGATCGGAATCGGTTCAGTGGATCAGGAGATACAAGGAAAGGGGGTTTAAATTGAGTGGGAAGGGGGAATTTTTAAACGCAAGAACCTTGCGACACTCATATCCAGCCGAATGCCAAAAACGGGACCGAAATCGGTTGAGTGGTTCAAAAGTTATGAGTTAAGGAAGCACAAACTTCGAGTCAAACGCATATACCATCTCCGTCCCGTCGGGGGTAAACAAAAACAAAGAAGATTTAGTTTGCTTCATTAAAACGAAATATCATTTTGATTCTTGCCACCTCGTTACGCAGGAGGAGATTCTGAAGAAAATATACAACTTTGCTGATGATTTAATCAGGCGTTATAAATCAGTTGATTACAACAAAAATATTTTGTTTAAGCGTTTTGTAGACTGGATGACTCGAAGATGTCTTAGACTCAACTAACGAGACAGCAGAACACCAGGAAGACCATCAAAATCATTCGAAGAAAGCAGCAACAAATCCCAAAGACGAAAATTGGAAGAATTGAATGAGGAAATTGCTGATAAAACTGTTGAGGACGCATTTATACATCAGCTGCGCTCACAAAAGAAATATATTAAAGCGGATATAATTGGTAAAGTTGTTAATGCTAGTCCAGTAAGAGCAAAAATGATTCTGAAGAGCATACCAACACCAAGCGAAGAAAATAAATTCACACCTGAGGAGGCATTGGCGCTATTCCTGGATTTGAAGCTAACGAAACAACAATATATTCAACTGCGATTACGAGCAAATGAGAAGAGATCAAATCTTTATCCATCATATCATGAACTTATCGCTGCCAAAAAATATTGTTATCCACCGAAGGACACTATTACCATAACACCAATATCAGCACAAGTCGTAGAGTCTAGTTCCAGTTATCTTCACCATTATTCTGAATTTCCACTTAGTGCACTTGTTGTTAGAGAACCATGCTTGGACTTTATCGCCGATTTGAAATGATCGTACGTGTGGTTCTGTTAAATCTCGAGTCTCTATCATTTCGGTGGTTACATCCCTTTTTACAAGATCGATTCTAGTTCTGATTGGTCTTTTCAGTAAAAGTTCCGCTGGGCTTAGTCTGGTTGTGTTGGGTACCTTTCAGTACTGCATGAGCAGACGACAAAGTTTCGAATTCATAGTACCTTTTTCGTATGTCATAGCTCGAAGTCCTTGTTTGATACTCTGTATACTTCTTTCTGCTAAGCCGTTAGAAGATAGATGATACGGTCATAAACAAAGACTGTTTTTTTCTAACAACTCAACTTAGTGCAAAACCGAAATGACGTAAGAGCTGCCGACTAGCCGGCAGTACACACTAGCAGCCACAAGCAGCCGTGGTGATCGCCTATACATGTCGCTGCTTACATTCGCCCTTTGTTAAAACCAGTTTTCTTTCTAGTTAGTTTATTTATTCTCGTTGAATTCTTATGCAAGCGACACGAAGCGGGGGCAAGTGTGTTTGGTGTTTTTTTTGTGTGTTTGTATTGTGTGTGTGTGTGCGTATTTTTTCCTTCCGCAGGTTTTCGATTTGAATATTTTGATTGCTTACAATAAATATGTGACATGACAAAATTTTTACTTTGTTCGTTAATTCAAAATTTATTTTGAACTTTAAACGTTAAAATAATCAGCAAACTAAAAATTTTATCTTGTTATATTTTGTTCATATTTTTAAATTGCTTTGAGAATGTAAGTTTCAAGTTTTATCAAATTTCCACAGAATTGTAGTTTGATAAAGCAAGTAAATGTGTTTTATTTAAACAATTTAAAGTATGACTAGGGGCTGTGCACCGAACCGCTTCGCGGTTCATCCCCCTTCCGCAGGTCGGGCTTCGGCCTCACTGCCCCCGTCGGCTTAACCGATTGAGATGATATTGGACATTTTGGAAAGGTAATTCCTTGTCACAAAAAATATTTTTGACTTCCTCTCCCTCCCCCTCACCGTCATATTGTAAAATTTAATTTAGTGACAAAATTTAAAATATCTCAAGATAAACAGCAACAACTTCAAAGAAGGTTTGAAAGTGTCAAAATACTTCCAGAAACTCAAAATTTTCACAGATTTATTCCAGACGGAAACTTTCTCAAAGAAAAAAAAAACTTTTTCTTTTAAATGAATTTCTAATTAATTTTAAACTCCTAAAACTTTTGAATTAATATCATGTACAGAAAACATAAAAACCAATCGAAAATCAGTAAAATATATACAATTTTCTTGTATTCGATTTTTTTTTTGATTTTTTTTCTAAATAATGCATTTGCGGGTAATTTTATTTATATTGTCACTAAATTGAATTTTACAATATGACGATGAGGGGGAGGGAGAGGAAGTCAAAAAATATTTTTTTGTGACAAGGAATTACCTTTCTAAAATGTTCAATATCATCTCAATTGGTTAAGCCGTTACAAATTTTTAGTTTTTGTGATTTCGAGTTTTCGCCGACTTTGACCCCCTGCCCTCTGCCGGCCGGACGGTATTCTACCAAACAAAAAAATACGGGTAATTTTTTTTTGATCCCTAACAATATCCAATCGAACAAAGTTAAGAAATCGAACTTAACTGTAAACGAGAGTATGAGTTGAGGTGGAGTTCACCTAAAATATTATTTCCTTTAATTTTGATTATATGCATTTTTTCTCACAAGCGCAGTGTTCGAGAAATTTGTATTTAAGAAAAATTGTGTGGGAGGTAACCATTATAGCTAGCGGTACTTTCCCAAAAGTTGATAGAAAACTACGATTTCGGTAAAACTTCGTGTTGATCAGAAAGATTGAAAATGAGTTGAATGTTTTTGTTCGACCAAGCGACATGCTCCGCTGCACGTGTGCGCTGCCGACCACATCCATATCTGCTGCTTTGGGGGACTATTTTTCAAAGCTGAGTTGTTAGAGAAAAACAGTCTTTATATAATTTATTTATGATACGGTGCAATCGTTTTATGTGTAATACCGTTTGACTGCGTAAACTGTTTAAATTCGTTAGATGTGAACGAAGTTACGTTGTCCGATACAAGTATATAGGGCAGTCCCAACCTAGCAAAAATTTCCTGGTGCATGGCTATGGTCTTCGAAGATGTTATACTTTTTGTCCGCATGACTTCTACCCATCTTGTGTAGGTATCCACTAGTATTAGAAAATAATGTTCTTGAAACGGTCCTGCATAATCAATATGGATACGTTGAAATGGAAAGTATGGTGGATTCCATGAATGAGGAATTACTAAGTTCGGATTTGCCTTGATGTTACCACAGCTTATACATCCACGAACCAAATTTTCGATGTCGGTGTCAATTTTATTTCACCAAATGTAGCTTCTAGATAACGCTTTTATGCGTACAACTTCAATATGTGCCTCGTGGAATTCCTTTAGTATTTTCCCACGTAATGCACTTGGTATCATAACTCGAATCCCGTTGAAATGCATCCATTGGATCCATTGGATCCATCCATTGGATGCATTTCAACGGGATTCGAGTTATGATACCAAGTGCATTACGTGGGAAAATACTAAAGGAATTCCACGAGGCACATATTGAAGTTGTACGCATATTGAAGTTGTAAGTATTTCAAGTGAAAATTTAAAAATAGGTTCTTTGTTTGGTAGATCGTAACCTCTTTGAATAGCATCATGATATTTTAATAGCATTATAATACTTTCACCGTAACAGGTAGGTTTGAGATAGGTTCAATTTGAAAGATAGTTCCAACGGTCTTACATTGATCTTCCTTAGATTCGATTGGGAATCTTGAAAGGTAGTCAGCGTTAGCGTTGCTTTTACTATTTCTGTATTTAATATCGTAGTCGAATGCGGTGAGATATTTGCATAACGGAGTAAACGTAGAACAGATGTTGCTGGTAGGCTATTTTGCGTATGTGGCTTTTGATCTGTAATTAAGGTAATTTTACGGCCGTAACAATATTGAAAAAAATTGTTGAGACCCCAAAAAATTGCGGTAGCCTCTTTATCAAGCTGGGGGTATTTTTGTTAAGCCTTACTCAGCGATCGTGACGAAAATGCCACTGGCGTAATATGCGATATCACCGCTCCTAATCCGTAGGGTGAAGCGTCTGTGGCTAATATGAGTGGTAGATCAGGGTTATACGGAATTAATGTTTTAGTACTAGAAATGTCTGCCTTCAGTTCTTCGAATATACGATCGCATTGGTCGGACCAACGAAATTTATGACCTTTTGTAAAAGCGCATGTAATGGTTGTAAGTAGTGTTGATTCGATCCAAGTAAATACGAGTACATATTCGATACTTTTGTTTTGATACCAAGTAATTTTGTAATCGATACATTTAACCCGATACCAAGTAGGTATCGATACTTTTTGACTGATATCGAAAAATGAGTACTTTATATTGAATATTTAGGAATCTTCACCCTTATGACCATGGTATCAAACTCGCATTCTTTGCCAACGTTTCCAATGGAAGTGTGGAGCTCATATAGGGACTCTAGGGTTTTTTTTAATAATTTTTGGGGAATATATCAAGTTTTTCTTTACTTGAGCTTGGCCGTTTAATCATTGAAATCTCTTCTACTTGAAGAATAGGAGGAAATAAAATTAATGTTTCCTTTATTATATAAACATGCCACAGCGTTTTTAGTAGTGGTTGCATCGTCAGTTCCTTGTGAAAGGTTGTTTTCAAAGGTGGGTGCAACCATTACTCAAAAACACCTTGAACAATTATTGTTTTTGGGAAATGTTACAAAAAACGATTTTTTTGACTAGTGTGAAAGGTTTTTAGTTCAAATACCACCTTTTACACAAAAAAATTGTTATTTTACAAATTAAATTGGGGTTTTGAACATTTAACTGACTTTCTGCAAGTCGAATTATCTATCTTCAATTTGATTTGAAAAAAGTCACTTAGATTTGCAAAAGAATCAATTTAATTTGTAGCATAGCCAATTTTATTTATAAAAGGTGGTATTTGAACTGAGAAACCTGTGCTAGTTTTCCTCCCATTCTTCAATTGAAAGAAATTCAATAAATCTAAATGAAAGTAAGACAGTTATATTTTTGTCTTTATATATAATTATGTTGATTAATTTTTATAAAAAATAAACATCCTATTCCACAAAAGTACAATTCTACACTTCACAAATTGTTAAATTGTATATTCACAATTACAAATAAAAAAAAAGCGTTCCAGGAACTTACACATTTGTAAATATTTTTTCTTTACATTTTTTCGTTGAATTCGAACACAGAAGTTAAGTTGAAATTTATTCTAAGACGATAAATTCTTCGACGGGTTGCTAAGTGCATATTAGCTTCATTTTCGCTACTACTGCTACTGTACGTATCCATTTTTATACACTTGTGATCACTTTTAGAGGCGTTTGAACACTGCTAAATATTTCTAACAATTGTAGTTAGATTCCTGCAAAAAAATGTCTTTGTGGAACGGTATTGGACTACAAGCGATTTTTTTTCTCACAAAATCTTTCTTACAAAAAAAAAAACACTGTAATTGTAAGCTTGCCGAAATGTGTCGAGGAACAGAAAATAAAGACTTGTGAAAATATTTCGGATTGTAAAATTACTTCGAATTTGTACTTGTGATTTATAAATTGTATTTTAAGAAATGAAAATGCATTTACAAGTCCTACAATTTGTGAAAAATAGCTACAAATACAAGTCTTGTACTTTTGTGGAATGGGCCCCTGGTGAAATTTTGATGTTTCACAATAAAATGCTTAAAAAAATTCGTTTTTTTCCCATTCGATCCGAGTAGATATCGATGCTTTCCATCGGTATCAAGTGTGGTATCGATACTTTTTTGTGATGCTACTTTCAAGTAAAAGTATCGATACTTTGCCGTATCGAATCGACACTAGTTGTAAGCGGCTAGTCAAATCCGGTAAAAACTTGTGATAATAGTTGACTAGGCCCAGAAACGTTCATAGCTGCTGTATATTTTCAGGGCGAGTAGCTTCCAAAATTGCGTTGACTTTTCTGGCACAGGACGTATTCCACTCAAGTAAATTACGTGACCTCGTAATTGCTCTCGTAATTGCAGCGCACATTCAACATCAGGTTTTTGTCAACCTCTTCTGTAAATATATCAGCGAATTCTTTAATTAAAGATTGAATTTGGAGTTTGCAATCTTTCTCCGTATGGCCGGTTTCTTTTAATTTATTGAATGACACGAGGTCAATCTTAAGTTTGCGTATCCAATCTCGGCCTAAAATTGTATCAACTCGTTTATCTAAAATGTAAAAATCTAGTAAATCCTCTTTACCCTTGTAATTATCCTTTACTTTGGCCTTACCGATTGGTCGTATCAGTTCACCAGTGTATGTTTTCAAATGAATGTCAGTATTTTCGAAATTTAACTTTGGTCACGTAAGAAAAAAATTTCTTTTCGAAATTGTTGACATGGCAGCACCGGTGTCATTTTCCATCTTGCATTTCCATTCATTGAAATGTCAACTAAAAACTTTTCACTTTGAAGCGAATTGCAACATTTATAAATTGAATTTATGAAGACTTCTTCATCATCAATGGAATTGTTCATCAAATTATTCTCAACGTCTACTGCGTGATGATCGGCTTCTGAAAAATTTAAACAAACAGCTCTGACATGACCGTTCTTCAAACAATTCGAACAGCGCAAATTCCTTCTAGAACATTCATTTGCTTTGTGATCGGCACTACCACACATAAAGCAAAGTCCCGCTATTTCACTCATGCGTTTTTGTTTTGCCGAACTTTGATAATTTGTCGATGTATTCGATTTTAGTTGTAATTTTGACTTACTGGTGTTTTTGGTGTATTTGTTTTCATTTCGTTTCCTCGAAGGCTTGTTGCAACTTACGTAGTAAATTGATTTTGACTGTAAATTCATTTCTTTACTTTCTAATTTGGACGATTCTATTGAAAGTGCAAGTCTAACAGCATCGTCGAAGGTTTTAGTTGGTTCCTGTTGTAACAGTCGCTCACGAATATCATTGTCCCGTATTCGTCAGACAAACTGCGATCGTAGATGTGTATTGTTAGTGGATTTATTGCAACTACTACGACAAAATTACAGTTAGTTGAAAGTTTCTGTCGGTTTGAAAGTTAGAAATTGATTCTCCTTCATGTTAAATGCGTAATGAAAATTTATGTTGTTGAAATATTTCACTGCATTTGAGGCTTAAATAATCCCTAAGCAGATCCACAAGTTCCTTACAGCGAAGCGTATTTGGTAAATTCGGTGCTTTCCTACAATTTCGGCCCTAAGCAATTTATGAGAATTTGAACACATTTCATATCCTCTCTTTCCGGGGACAAATTTCGCAAATCGAGATAATTTCCGAATCTTCCGAGATATGAGTCAAATTTTTCATTTTCCTCGTCAAATGATGCTAGAGGTAAACCGCGTACGTCGCGCGAATTTTGCACATTTTCAGTAGTCGCGTTTCGTAGCGTGGTCGGAAGGTCTTTTAAAACCTTTGAGAGTTCTGTCAGTGCTACGCTTAACTCAGCCATATCGAATTATCAGATTTATCGGTAAACCCTTTTTGACCATGAATTGATACAGTAATGCAATGAAATGTAAAATATCGAACGTATCTTGCTTCCAATCGTTAAGTTTTTCTTCTGTGGAGTTCGTAAAAAGATCCTCGTCGCCAGTTGTTGTGTATGGTCAGAAGGAGAATCGATCTTAGTGAAAGGCAGCGTGTAATGCTGAATAACTATTTATTGCAATCTCTAAAGTTCGGTGTTGTTCATCCAACAGATTGAATCTAACTGCGTTAGGAAACAATATTCGTATACCGTTAAGACTATTACAAAAGTATAAAAGTATAATTCATTGTGTTATATTTAAATAGATAGTTATTATTGAAGACATAACAGTGGACAAGGACGAGATCACCAAACTGGAGAGGATCACCGTAATAGTGAAAGGCAAACCGCCCCGCTCGGTGCCGGACGTATTGCGGCTCATCAAAAGTAGAATAAGCTAAACACCGAACTGTGGGCGATCTATGACTCTGGGGAGTTGTCTAATGGCCTTTTTCATTCTGGTAGGGGTCGACCAGGTTTCGAGTGAGGAGCTGAGGTAGGTGTATCGGCTGGCAGGCTTAGGTTTAAGATGGGCTCCTCGAAGGAGGAAACCGGTATGTAGCCGTAGACACAGTAGACGGCCCGAGCAGTGCGGCAGCATTTATGACGGACAGGACGGAACCATCGTCACCTCCGGTACTGGATGTAATTAAGGCAACCGGTACTGCAGAGGGCGTGGTGGAAACCGAAGGACCCAATTCCGCGCCAGTGCCCGTAGAGGGCGTTTGGCAAGATGAGGTCTCCTCTTCTAAGCTACTCGCCAAATACACGGTTGATAATGATGAGGAGGATGAGCTGCTGGACGGAAGGAGTTACTCTTGTGATGACATCACTATTATTGGGATGGATGCTCGTTCTTAATATTAGTGTCCTCCAAATTAATCTGCATCGTAACAAGGCGGCCTCGGCTACCCTGATACAACTGTTTAAGGAGAATAAAGTGAAGCTCAAGGAACTGGTCATTATCACACGCAGCAACCGGCACAATTTAGTAATCGGCGGCGACACAAATGCGCACTCAACTGGCTAAGGAAGCTCATACTGCAAAGACTTTTTGATTTTGTTTCCGGTACTAACCTGCATGTTCATAACCCGCGTTCGTAGGAAAGTCATAGACCGAGTTTATCTCGCATCCCCATTCCAGATTGGTAACACTCAATTAGTCAAGTGACCAAATAAGTTACGGTATATGCCGGAGAGCATTCAAAATATGTTTATCTATCATTGTCTGTTAAATCAAACTGGAAATATTTGTCTCTGCTTATAACCAACGTTCTTTGGCCACCGCGACTTTTTTGTATTGACATTTGATTTTAAAAAGGTAGAAATTCTCCACGAAGGCACAAAAGATGAAGTTAGGTTTCAATAAACTAGCTACACTAACCCAGTTGGTATTCACTAAACGTGTGTATTTAACAGAGTCATGTACTAGGTGTATACCTCGAGACCAAATCGGTGATTTCACCGAGTTGGTACATCGAGATAAACACGGTCATAGACATAACTTTAGCTTGTGGGAGCGCTGTGAATTTGGTTCATTTGGTGAGTTTCAGACGGAGTAAACCTCTCCGACCATAGATATATTCGCTTCAAACAAGGCACAGTAAAGAAAGTAGTACCCGAATTTAAAAACCCGACAATAACGAACTGGGCGCTGTTTGGGAAATTACTAGCTCAAAAATGAGAGGAAGTCAATGTCCTAACCTTAATAGTAGGGGTTATATTGACCGTGAGACGTAAGTATTGACGACAATTCTAACGTCATCCTTTGATTCCTCATATCCAAAAATACTCTCTGAAAGCAATAATATTGGAATTGGTACCAGGGCATAGTAATATTCTTGAAAATAAGAGGGCAGATGAACTTGCTCGTAAGGGTACATGTATGAACAGTCAACACATTTCTGTTGGGTTTCCGATTCAAACACTCAAACTGCAACTTAACATAAGCAGGACAACAAAAGAATTATGGGGTGGCTTCAATGCAAACTTTACAAAGAACTTCTTAAATCTGAACTGAAACGTCTAACGACTTGGATTCTAACAGGGCACTGCTTCCTAAAGGATCATGCCTTTAAGATGAGGCTGGTGGATAATCCACAATTCAAGGGATGCAGAAAGAATCGGAAACGGTGGACATTTCTTGTATCACTGTCCAGCTTTAACCCGTACTCGTGTCAAATGCTTCGGCCATCCCCTGCTAGAAGAATTCCATGAGGCAGGAACTCAGGGCTGTAAGCCGATTCACAACGGGGTTCGGGACTCAAAATATCTTCAGGGGTAGCGGAACGACCAAACCCTCAACTACCCAACAGGATTTTATAAATGGATGGAGACTTTCCTTCGTTCGAAGTCTTATATAATTGTCTATATAACTATGGGAAACGAATAGGGGGAGGAAAGGAGTTGGTAAGGTGATAAATTTGTGATTTGGTGGTTGAGTTGGGGGCAGAGGAATTTATAATAACTATAGTTGACAAGCGGATAAACGAATGCTCCAATTTAGCTCTACGAAATGGAAACAGAAAAAGAAACAATATTACGCAACAAGGGGCGAAAGTCAACGATTTCACGAGTGTGAAGTTAACTGCACGAGCGAAGTGAATACAATTTTTAAAAATATGACTTGAGATGCCATTTAAGCGCGATTTTGGTATTGGAGAGTTTGCAAAAGATGCAAAAGGAGGATCTGGGGTCCAGGGGCGGAGCTGACATTCCATATGATATTCTAAATATTCAAATTTTGGAGAAATAAATATTTTAGGAAGAAGATAATTTTTGACTAAATTCCAATTTTATGTAGAGCTACAAAAAAGGTACTAAAAGGTATTTAAAAAATCTGAGTTTTACATTATACAAGAACTCTTACTACAGGCCAAAAAGTTTCATCAAATTCTGTCCGATTTCGGGAGATATGTAGATTTATCCTAATTTAGTCAACTTAATTACTTTCAATTTTGCAATTTTTTGTCGATATTTGTTTATGTACTTTTATATCGTCTCCGTTTCCATAAATTAAACAGGTACAAGAACACTTGTCAGCGTTCACTATAATAAATACTATCTATATATGTTAAAAAAATCTGCTCTCTTCTTGCCTCTCTCCTGCTATCTCCGGAATCGCTAAAGAGGTTTTCACCGGTGTTTCGGTATTCTATAAATCTTGTTTCAAGCTAATTTTTCTCCACTAAAATTAACCCCCCTCTCTCCCTCTCATCTCCAATTTAATAAACCCTTTTCCTGCTATGTCCTTTAACCCATTCGGTATTTTGTTGCCATATGGCAACGCAGTTAAAAATTTGAATTGACTTATTATTTATTTATTTTCCACACTCTATTCTCATTCAGTGCACCTTTAAGTGCATTTGTGACCCAATTTTGATTTTTTGAGTAAAAAGCTGGACTACAGTGGACGTTTTTGTAAAAAATAAAATTTTTTAATTTTTTTTTGTTTAAATGAATACTAATAGCTTAAACATCATTAATTCGTATAGAGAGAATTTTTAACCCCCATAGAAAAAAACATGTACCGAACGGGTTAACCGCGCTTTCATCGTTAGATAACTCGATTCTAAAACAATTTTCTTCTGAATAAAATCCACCATATCTTTTTCCACTGCAATCTTTTGGTGAAACTGGTAACCAAAAGTGCCCAATTTGGGGATTTTTTACAATTCGACTGGGTTTATTGTAATTTATGCCACAATTTTGTCTATTATAAGAATTTCATACTTAAACCCATTCTCGCGATATAACCGTTTTCACGGGAACTATTCATTTTATTTACTATTTTTTTGAATATATCAAATGTATTTTTTATTATTTATTTATTTATTTATTTAAAACCCGGAAGAAAGCATGGTGCCTTATAAGGTTATACAATAATATTCAAGTTACTTAAAATTAATTTAACAATATGTACCTAACAATTCATAAAAATTCAAATAAGGAAATACAATTTAAATTCAATTTGCTTAAAGTTAATTTAACAATATATCACAATTCATGAGAAATTATCCTGTGTAACAATACTAAGAATTTAGCAAGTATTTGTATGCAGATTCATCGTACAGGAATTGGGATTTTTGACATACAATACATAATTATGTAATAAAAAGAAAAGAGAAAGGAAAATAAAAACTAAAAGCTAAAAGGCAGTGATATGGGCATTTCTCAAGATATTTAAATAAGTTAACTATTTCAACAATAGTAACGATGCCCTGATTCATCCAAAAAAAAAAAAAAATAAATAACAAAGTAAAAGAAAAAAATGAAATTGAACTCAGGTAGATGGGGAATGAGTTGTGTCGCGCGCTACTTAGATCAGACTAATAGTGGCAGAGAAGAGAAGACAGAGAAAACGGCCATCCCAACAATAGAAAACTAACCCAGCCAATTTCATCAAGTTTCTGGTGGTCTGTTAGAATCGAAGAAAATGCGAACCTTAGACTTGAATTTGTTAGGCTTATAGACTCGGAGTAAATCTGAGGGTAGACTGTTCCAAATTTTTGCTGATCTGACCAGAAATGACCTTGCCATTATCAAACGTGTATGTCTGCAAATTTTAATGTGACGGGATCGACTAGAGCTTAGGAACTGGATCTGGCTTTTCAAGAAAGCGGGTTTACCTGTAAATATTAGCTTATGTAAGTATTGGACCACCCTATAGTCTAGGAACTGAGATAAATCACTATTAAGGAAATCTCGGACATAACTCGAGACATGATCGTATCTTCTAAGATTGTAGATAAACCTTACCACCGCATTTAAGCATTTCCTTAACCTGTCTAAATTAGAAGATGAGCATCCAGAATATATTTCGCAACCATAGGTGAAATATGGAATAACTAGTGCAAACATGAGTTTCTTTTTCAATGACGCAGTCATGGGTAAACTAAGCGAGTTAAGCCTGGATAGAACAGCAAAAGTATTTTTAATAATAAGACTTATGTGATCATCAAAAGACAGGAGCTCATCCAAAATCACACCTAAATTCAGTACTTTCTTACTATATGGAATTTCTGAGTTCATCACGAAAATCGGAGGTAAATGATTACTGATCGGTTTACTGAATATGGCAATGGCCTGAGTTTTTATCGGATTCACTGGTAATTTATTACAATTGGACCATTCGATTAATCTTTTAATATCCTCATTAACATCCGAAACACATTCCAAAGGAGAACTCGGGTCACCAGATCTAAAAATCTGCAAGTCATCAGCAAACAAATGTAATTTGCATTTAATTGGTACTAGAGAAACATCGTTAATGAACATGGTAAACAAAATAGGTCCAAGAATTGAACCTTGGGGTACTCCTTTAAAGACTTTAGCTGCCTTTGAGTAGTCTTGACCAATATGTACAACCTGATGCCTATCACTTAAGTATGACTTTATAAATTTACAGGTTATGGCTGAGAAGTGGAATTGGGAAAATAATTTCTGGACTAATAGGTTGTGATCAACACTGTCAAACGCTTTCCTGAAATCTATTAGAGTTAACGCAGTAAAGCGATTCTGATCCATCTCTCTCCTCACATATTCGGTAACATCCAATACTGTACCAGTTGTACTATAACCCTCCCTAAAGCCGGATTGACAAGCGTATACTAAACTGTTCGCAGAGATGTGCTTCACAATTTGATTTTTGACAATGATTTCAATAATTTTCGACAAGCAGGGTAATATGCTAATAGGTCTATAATCGCAAACATCCGCAGGGCAATTAGTTTTAGGAATTGGTAAAATTTTTCCTATTTTCCATGGGTTAGGAAATTCCGATTTTGTTATCGCCGTGTTAATTATGAAAACTAATAAATTACCAATTACTGGAAACAGAAGTTTGATGAATTTAATAGGAATTTTATCAATACCAATAGCATTAGATTTGATGCTGTAAAGTGCACACTCAACCTCTGCCAAGTCAGTGTTACATAAAGATAAACTATATTCAGTTATATTGCCAGAATTAAATTCAAGAGGGGTCAATATGTCTGGACCGCTAGGAGTAAAATAATTAATAAACTCATCAGGGGATAGCGAAGTCGTACTCGCGGAAGATTTTACCGCACCCATTGATTTTAATTTTCTCCAAAGTTGGGACGTAGGTTGATTAGTAGACAAATAGGATTCACTAAATTTTATTTTCCCATCTCTAACAAGTCTATTGACTCTATTCCTTGCTATGCAAAAGTTTTTCCAGTTATCATTGGAACAATTAAGCTTATACAGCCGATAGGCAGCATTTCTGGCTTTACGCGCCATGGATATCTCCAATGAAAACCAAGGCGGCTTAGTTACTTTGCGTGAAAATGTTTCATTAGGGACAAACTCATTAAAAAGCGAAATCAATTCATTATTTAAGATATTAATTTGATCATTAACATTAAGCAAAGTATAGATCAATGCCAGATTTTGACTTGACATAGCCTGGATATATAGAGCTTCGATGTTAACCTTGGAATAGTTCCTAAATGTATAGCTAGAAACAGCTGCTTGTTTTACAATTGCAGTTCTGGCCGATATTAGACAATGCCGTGAAACACCTGAAATTTCTTTATTCGGCAGAACAACCAAGTTTGAGTCCCTTGTCGCAACAAAGTAATCCAGCAAAGACTTAGAACCTGATTGAATATAAGTTGGTACCTTGTTAAAGTTGTATATTCCCAACCCAAACTGATCAAAAAAATTTGTACAGCGAATTAAGGTATTTTGGTCAAGAAGATTGGTATTAAAATCACCTGCTATAATTATTCTGGTAAACCTAGAGCAAACATCAAAAAGAACCTCCAAAAGTGATTCCAAGTTCCCCGTTGGGCAATAGACAACTCCAAGCATAATACTAGGATTGGTAAGAACTTCCACCATGATAAATTCGACATCGCTGCAGCCAGAAGCAATAACACGACATTTATACCCTTCAGAGATGTACAATGCAACACCACCCCCCCTACGACCAGACCTATCATGCCTATAAATATTGAAATTCTGGATTCGAACTGCATTATCGGAAATTGAATCCTTAAGCCATGTTTCAGATATTGCAACCGCATCAAAACAATTACTCGTAACAATTTGAACTACTTCTTCCCATTTACCACTCTTGCTAGAAGGTTTTATACTTTGAGCATTAAAATGCCCAAATTTAAATTGCATATTGGAACGGATAGATCTACCCTGATTCGCTATATCCGAAACACAACCCCCATCGCCCCTATTATCAATCATTATTATCCAATAACCTTTTCCATATCACTGCAAAAATTAACAATATTAATAGGTAATTCAAAAGATAATTCCAAGTCAATCAATAGACAAAGGTAATCGAAATTAGCGGATAATTCAATAATCTTCAATAGATAGAAGTTAACATATTTAATAGATAATTCAATATTCATCAATAACCAAAAGTTAATATAATTATTAGATAATACAATATTTTTCAAGAGACAAGAGTTAGCAAATTTAGTAGATAATTCGTTATTCACCAGTAGCCATCGTACGCTCATTAATTGTTAAATGCTGCAACTATGGTCCCCAACAGCAACCTGCGATATGATGTCATCAATTTGTAGTCTGGAAGACACTCTGATTGGTTCACTTTCTTCATCCTTCTTTATGTAGACATTGTCCGCTCGCGTATAGACGAATTTGTAGTTATGCGCTTTAATAATTTTGGCATAGGTAAAAAGCTCCATAGTGCTTCTCGAGTTTACATCGTAGATTCTGACTTCACGGAACTTTGCAACCTCACGAAGGTGTTTTTTCTGCGCCATTAACTGAATTTTTTTAAGGTGGCTCAAAAATTTAATATAAACTGTGGCTACCTGCATATTTTGAGAAGCAACAGGAGCATTGGATTTAAATCGGATTTCATTAATGTGTGTATCGTTAACATTTACATCAATAGAGGAGCAAATCTCCTGCAGTGTTTTTATCGCCCGCACGGGGTCTCGTAGCGAATCATTTTGACACGGAAAATTTAAGATGCACACTTCATTTCTTACTTCTCTTCGCTGACCAAAGACTACGCTATTAGTTAGAACAGTAGTGGTTTCTTTAAGACTTTTAACTGCCTCGCCAACTAAACCAATAGATTTATCCTGCATTGCTAGCTTATCTTGCACATCGATGATTGCCTTCTTATTAGATTTAACTTCCTCTTGGAGCACAGCATATTTATGGGCATCTATTGAATATCCAGCATCTCTGCACCTTTTGCAGGACCAAGAGGTACTTTTATTGTATTTACCTATTTCGAATACTGCATCATCCATGCCGGAACACTTTTTGTGGTACCAAAAGTAGCAAACATCACACGATATGGTACCAAAAGTAGCAAACATCACACCTTACCCACAGCAGTGCTGCACTTTGGACAAACATAATAGCTTTGTTTAGTTCTGGGCCCCATTAAAGAAGAGAAGCAAACAAGTGAGGTTAGAATTTTAACAACCGTGCTGTATCCTGCCACAGCCTTATTCTGCACACTCAAATATAAAATCCTGCTTTTTGGTTGTTACCTTTGCGAGCTGGTTATGCACATTTAGCGTATTCTCCTGATATTCTCAATTTGCAAAGCAATGGTAGATAACGGCAAGTGCCTAAATTCGGCGTTCAAAATTTCCTTCAGTAATGTGTATGTGAACCACTACAGCTGCATCAGTGGATAACAGAGAGCCCGCCAAAACAATGGAAAACAAAAAAGCGTAGCCACTAACACCGTCTCAAAATGTTGTGGTCCCGTTGAAAGCAACGGCAACTAGGAGCTTCGCCCCAACAATAGTTGACAGAAATACCTGAAGAAAAAACAGCCTTCTGGAAGAATATACGAATAATACAGCAGCAGCAGCAACCACTTGAAGGAAACGTCAGCCGGAGATGGCAGCAGCAACCCAGCAGAAAAGGCCCTCAGTCTTCGGAGCACCAAGTGACAATTGCAGATGGCGACTGCTTGTTCGGCGTTGGATGTTAAATTAATTGAATATAGCTCAATTTGGACAATTATAATAGATGTATAATTGACAAATAAACTATTTCGAATACTTTACAATAATTACTGATATTTTAAAATGCAAAAAAAAATATGAAATTATTAAATTCACAGGAGCAGACTTTCCAAGCGTCCTGCCACTGCCAGTGTTGCCAGAAAAAAAAAAAGCAAAAAAAAGAGAAAAAAAAAAAAGAAAAAAAAAAGAAAAAAAAAAAAAAAAAAAGAAAAAGCATACCCGTAGTTACCGGGTTGAAGCTTTTTGTATAAGTTTTAGAATACCAAAAAACCCGAAAAGAACTTAAAAACTTTTAAGAAAAATCTTATCCTTGCAGGACTTTTCGGTTCGAATTTGTCGAACACCAGATTCGTGATCAGTGATCCCGAAAACCCACAAATATCAATTTTTCCGAGAGAAAATAGGAAAATTAATATTTGGTAATCGTTGTAGGTAATTCGGTTTTGAATTTTGAAACTCTAACACCCGATTCGTGATCAGCAACCCCAAAAACGCACTAGTGCTAATTTTTCCCGGGAAAAATGATATTTGCGTTATTCTTACAGGACCTTCTGGTATGAATTTTGAAAAGCCTGTCGGATTCGGTGTGGAGATCCGACCTTCTCCGATTATTAAAATTAGGCAAGAATGTTTGACTCCCTAACAATAACGCATTTCCTAGTTTTGTGAAAAATTGCTTATTTTAGGGATTATGGCCGTTTGAAAAATGGCGGAAATGACAAATTTAGTTTTTAAAAAAAACAAAGCAGTCATTGGGACTGCCGACAGAAGTGATAACCTTAAACTATGAAATAACAGAATTTTTTTGGATTTTGAAATTATTTGTAGTATCAAAAATTAATATTTCATAATTTGTAAATTAAAATCATTAACATTAGTCTGGTTTTTACATCTATCGCCACTCCGAGCAACAATTACATACATTAGCTGTTTTTTTAATGATCCATATGGATCTGTTATCCGGATCATTAAAAAAAGCAGCTGTTATCAACCAGTTCAAGCTGTGAGAAATCTTTTTTAGAGAAGAAGCTTTATTAAAAAACTGCGTTGAAACGCGCAATTGGTAAATCCAACAGACTTTTTTTAATATCTCGAGTTTTTTTTTTGAGCGCAGTTTTTCTTTCGTGCAGTTGTGGAAGTAAACTTTTTCTATTGTAAAGTTTTTCTAAAATGAAAATTCAAGACCTCGGTGCAAAAAGCGGTCATGTCCACTTTTTTGCGAAAATGAGTTATTGATGCCAAATGCAAGGATAAACGAATGCGCACATTTGGCTGCAAAGAGCATACTTTTTAGAGGCCTGCGTAAAAAGTTATTAAAGAAAAGATGCATTGTTTCATATAATTTGACGCGGATTTTTTTTCCAAAAAAATTTTTTTTTATTCTGGGAGTTTTGTTTTGTTAAATTGAATATTTTTTTATTTGTTTTTTACTAAATAAAGGCTAGTTAACAAGTCTGGACTGTATTTTGTAGTCATAAATGAATTTAAAAAACATAGCTGTTTCTTGCACCCAAGAGGGTGCAAGAAACAGCTATGTCCAAAACTTTAAAATGTCCATAACTTTTTCAAAAAAAAATATGGATTTATCTCAAATTAAAATAATGTAACATGCTTGATTTAAACTGTAAATTGTTAACTTTGTCCCAGAGCAAAAATTTCACGCTAATATTTTTTTTGTCTCTCCTGAAAAATTTGAAAAAGTGGAGATGACCGCTTTTTGCACCGAGGTCTTCATTATCATTATCACCACGGCATAGAGACAACCAAGGTATGCCATAAACTCAAATCTCACGTTTCTTTGCAACGTCACTTGTGCCGATTAGTTCGTCAAGTTCAGAAGGAATTTCGTTTTGTGGATGGTTATTTAAATTTTTGTGCGATCCAAATAAGATATTTGTAAATTAGTGGACTGATTGCATTAAATAGTGATCAATAATCATAAAAATTAATTAAAAAAAGTCGGCACAAATGACGTCACACCTGACTATCAAAAGTTCATGGCATACCTTGGTTGTCTCTATGCCGTGGAAAAAACCATAACAGAAAGCTTTGGAAGTTGAGGTGCTTTTTTTAAAAGTTTTCCAATGTGGAAGTTAAAGCTTAAAGCTTTGGAAGTTGAAAGGTTTTCCAATGTGGAAAGCGTCACGTTTTGTGGAAAGCAAATGCTGACGCCAAACCATAAGTTTTTACCCATCCAAAAATCGCCCAACGCGCCTAAAGAAGTTATCACTTCAAAAATCATATTTCCGGTTGATCGACTTTATTAATTTTTGACATTTTACTTTATTAATTGACTTTATTAATTTTTGACATTTTACTTTATTAATTGACTTTATTAATTTTTGACATTTTAGGAAGGGAAATATTGTCTTTTTTATCAAATAGAGAAAGTAAAATTTTGATGAGTTTTGTTATAAAAGCGACTTGTTTTAAAAGCATTCCCCACCATTTTATAGCCGAGTGGCAGTGTATATACCTGAAAAAGGTAAAATTTATTTTGTGAGAAAAAGTATTTAAAGTTATAATGGATTTCTCAGACAATTAGTCATCTGTCTTCCAGTATGAGGTTCCACTGGAAACACACCCAAGTAACAATGCATCCATTTGAGATATATTACCGATAGCTGACATCAAATGAACTACAATGCATAAATTCAATGGCAATTTCAGATTGCTTAAAACATAACACGGTTCTTGTTTATTTTGTGTTTAGCCATTGAATCATTTCTGATTAATGGTTTTTACGCGACCTTTCTATTATTGAATTCTATAGGAATTTCTCGGCTTATAGGATATTTAAAAAAATATAACAAAATGTTGTATTATTTTTGTGGATGTTTTCACATCCAAGATTCCCTGGCATAAAAGCTGTTTCTGGCACGGAAGTTGGCTCACCGTCATCAGAGCCCTTTTTTTTATCAGCTTCCACGAAGGCATACAGGATTTTGGTGGGGTAAAACTGGATTCGAGGACTTATACCCCGATTAACACAGACCTTATAAGAATTATAAGGGAAAGCAAAATAGCTTCATCCTGTAGGACTGCGTGGAAGCTAGTAAAGCAGACTCTGATTACGGTGAGCCAGGTTTCGTGATATTTTCCAAAATTATTTAATAGAATTCCTCACAATCCGTTTTAATAATACAAAAAAAATTCACTACTTTTCGGATGGATCTGCGGCACAGAATAAAAACAGAAAAAATTTCATTAATTTGTCGATGCATCTTTATGATTTTCAAATTCCTGCTGAGTGGAACTTTTGCGCAACTTCACACGGAAAAAATATTTCCGATGGTCTTTGGTGGAACGTTGAAGTGTTTGGCAACCAAGGCCAGTACACCGATTCTGAACATAATCGATACTTATCGCCAGTGGAATGTCGAAAAGAGGGATTTTTTTTAAAGTTAGGAAATTTTCTTGAAGATTCGCAGCGATGAAGAATTTTTTACCTGCCCGATGTGAATTTTATAAGTTGCAATGCTAATGGTATGTGTGTAAATACATTCTCATTATATTAGATTTGTCATATAGAATTTCTTGACTGAATTTTACCACTTTATCATTCTTATTAAGTTTGTATTGAATTTATACTTAATACTATAGCATCAATAAATAATTGAATTGAATTGAATTTATAAGTTGCAAGTGTAATAAGTAACCCAAAAATTCTCGATTTGACAGCCGCAAATGTGAGAGAAGTGGACAACGAAAAGTACCGCGAAAAACTTTAGATAGTGTTTTTAATAATTTACCAAAGACAATGAATTCCGCAGTATCCGTTTATTATTACCTTAGGAGGAATCAAATGCGAATAATGAGGCGAAATCTACGGGACTCGTCAGATCCTTTTCCGATACCCGAAGAAAGGTAAAAAGGCGTAATTTATGTATGTTTAAAAACTTTAAATTTATGTGTTTTGTAGGTTTATAGAAATATATTGGCTGGGTGCGAACTACCTGGTGGGGGAATCAAAATCGATCGCAGCGCACGAAGGGCTAAAATTGACAACTTCAGGCGAGAAATTGTCGCTGTCAGTGAAACTTGGTAAAATCTGGTTATTCGCATATTTTTAAAAGGAAAATTAAAATGGGTTACGGAACGTGTTGTGTAGTGAATTGTAAGAACAATGGACTGAACAAGAACTACAAATTCTACAGATTTCCAAGAGCGAGTTGGAAATTAGATCAACGAAACAAATGGATAGCTGCTGTAAAGAGGAAAAAGTAAGCCAACCTATGAAATGAAATTTTCACATTCTGGGAAGTAACACGGCGAATAATTCGAGCTTTAATTGTGGTGATGTTAGGATCATTTTGTCGCACTTCTTCCACTTCTCGTACATGTTCAGCCAGAACCAAATTTTTTCCCTTTATTGGAGTCTGAGGTTGAAAGGCGATGTCGTGTGTGACAGCTTGAAAGCCGGTTCTGATAACTAATAAACTCATATTTCCTAAAAATCTAAAAAAAACGTTTAATAATTATCAACACCAGACTTGTAAAAGCTTTTAGAATTTGTTGAATTTTATTCACTTGCGGTTTACATACCGATTTCTTCTCACATCTTGTTTCGAAATTATTTATTTGTTTGATTCTCGTTCGGTCATTCAAATGTCAAAAATTCCGCCCTAGTTGCAACCACTAGATGGCGTTGCCATCACGCACCCTGCCAATAGGCTTCTACAGGCAGTGGCAGTGGAAATAATTGAAAAGTTGACTCCGCACATGACTGAAGTGGGGCCCAATCGAACTTTAATATCGCCTGCTCTTCGTGTTTTGTGTGCGCTAAACTTATACGCAAACGCACTGTTTTCACTACCTCATAAAGCAAGTGATATCCATTGGAAAAAGTGCAATGTAAGTGTTTGTACTCTTGTTTATTTATTTAGTAGGTTTTTATTAAAGGCTATTAATTGGTCAAAATCAAAAGTAAACATAACAAAAGCTATAGTTGCCAATCTGGCAATTATTGTAAACCCGTATGGTGGTTTAAGTGAACAGCGAACAGTTGCATCAAAATTCCACTTTGAAGTCAAACTTCCCAAAAAGATTTTTTTAAATTTATTCAAATCGGATTTTGATGTATGGGAGTTTTATGTGGAATCATATCCTAAATAACTTTTGTTACAGCACTTTTTTGATAAGATGCACCGTTTTTGAGTAATTCGCAAAAAACGTTTTCGTTCGTATGGGGGGTACCCCCCTAATGGTTCATTTTTACCCATGAACGAACTTAGCCTTGTATTTTACGAAAACCGAATCTGCGTAAAATTTCAAGTCTCTAGCTCAATCCGTGCGCCCGTAATCCGCGCCACAGACGGACAGACAGACAGACGGACGGACATGCAAAAATTAATTATTTTCATCATTCTAAACACACTGGTGTAATTCATTGTTTTGTGTGATGACGGGATCCTGGCGTTACAAATGGTACGGCAAAGTTAGTATACCCTTTGGTTTCACCATACGGGTATAAAAAAGTTGAATTTAGCATGTCCGTCCGTCTGTGGCGCGGATTGCGGGCGCACGGATTGAGCTAGAGACTTGAAATTTTGAGCAGATCCGTTTTTCGTCAAATCTGAGGCCAAGTTCGTTAATAGGCAAAAATGGACCATACCCCCCAAACGAACGAAAATGATTTTTGCGAATATCTCAAAAACGGTGCATCTGATCAAAAAAATCCGAGAACAAAAGTTGTTTAGGATATGATTCTACATAAAACTCCCATATATCAAAATACGATTGAAATACATTTTAAAATATCAGTTGTGGTCAACACAAAACTTTCTTCTACAAAATCTACGACCCTGCGCAATTTACGCTAGAGCCCTGTCGCGTTGTCAACCTAAGACGACCTCCCAATAAATTCTTGGTTTATTCAAAAATATCAAAAACGTACAAAAATTGAGATAACTTGAGAACTGTAAAAGATATCAATTTACGGTAAATGGCAAAAATGTAGAAAATGTTAACATCTTTAATTATTCTTTTAACTGATTTGTCGACAAACCGTTAGTTTGCAAATTATTCGCAAAAATATGATTTTTCACATATTAATGAAAATATCTCAATAACGGTAAAAGATAACGGATAACGGTAAGAAACAAAATTGTGCAGAATGCCATTCTCATTAATTCACTGACTGAATGTATGAACAGTCAGCAAAAACCCGTTAGTTTTCGAGATAATCGCAAAAAACTCTTTTTTGTTTGGAAATAACGGTTTATCTCGATAACAGGTGGAGATATCGAGTTATAGCTAAAGACAGAAGTGTGGGAAATTTTATTTTCTCCAAGTTTTGCCATACTTAAGGCCACTAAAAAACGCGTAGTTTGGGAGTAAATCGAGAAAAACGAAATTGCGATTTTTGAAAAACCGCCATTTTGGATACTTCCGGTTAACGGATTTCCACCAAAAGTTGATAGGATCGTCCCATTTCAGGACCCAATATGCCTATAAAATTTCATGGCGCTAGCTCTATTAGTTTTTGAGAAATCTTGTACACAGACTGACAGACTGACAGACTGACAGACTGACAGACTGACAGACTGACAGACTGACAGACTGACAGACTGACAGACTGACAGACTGACAGACTGACAGACTGACAGACTGACAGACTGACAGACTGACAGACTGACAGACTGACAGACTGACAGACTGACAGACTGACAGACTGACAGACTGACAGACTGACAGACTGACAGACTGACAGACTGACAGACTGACAGACTGACAGACTGACAGACTGACAGACTGACAGACTGACAGACTGACAGACTGACAGACTGACAGACTGACAGACTGACAGACTGACAGACTGACAGACTGACAGACTGACAGACTGACAGACTGACAGACTGACAGACTGACAGACTGACAGACTGACAGACTGACAGACTGACAGACTGACAGACTGACAGACTGACAGACTGACAGACTGACAGACTGACAGACTGACAGACTGACAGACTGACAGACTGACAGACTGACAGACTGACAGACTGACAGACTGACAGACTGACAGACTGACAGACTGACAGACTGACAGACTGACAGACTGACAGACTGACAGACTGACAGACTGACAGACTGACAGACTGACAGACTGACAGACTGACAGACTGACAGACTGACAGACTGACAGACTGACAGACTGACAGACTGACAGACTGACAGACTGACAGACTGACAGACTGACAGACTGACAGACTGACAGACTGACAGACTGACAGACTGACAGACTGACAGACTGACAGACTGACAGACTGACAGACTGACAGACTGACAGACTGACAGACTGACAGACTGACAGACTGACAGACTGACAGACTGACAGACTGACAGACTGACAGACTGACAGACTGACAGACTGACAGACTGACAGACTGACAGACTGACAGACTGACAGACTGACAGACTGACAGACTGACAGACTGACAGACTGACAGACTGACAGACTGACAGACTGACAGACTGACAGACTGACAGACTGACAGACTGACAGACTGACAGACTGACAGACTGACAGACTGACAGACTGACAGACTGACAGACTGACAGACTGACAGACTGACAGACTGACAGACTGACAGACTGACAGACTGACAGACTGACAGACTGACAGACTGACAGACTGACAGACTGACAGACTGACAGACTGACAGACTGACAGACTGACAGACTGACAGACTGACAGACTGACAGACTGACAGACTGACAGACTGACAGACTGACAGACTGACAGACTGACAGACTGACAGACTGACAGACTGACAGACTGACAGACTGACAGACTGACAGACTGACAGACTGACAGACTGACAGACTGACAGACTGACAGACTGACAGACTGACAGACTGACAGACTGACAGACTGACAGACTGACAGACTGACAGACTGACAGACTGACAGACTGACAGACTGACAGACTGACAGACTGACAGACTGACAGACTGACAGACTGACAGACTGACAGACTGACAGACTGACAGACTGACAGACTGACAGACTGACAGACTGACAGACTGACAGACTGACAGACTGACAGACTGACAGACTGACAGACTGACAGACTGACAGACTGACAGACTGACAGACTGACAGACTGACAGACTGACAGACTGACAGACTGACAGACTGACAGACTGACAGACTGACAGACTGACAGACTGACAGACTGACAGACTGACAGACTGACAGACTGACAGACTGACAGACTGACAGACTGACAGACTGACAGACTGACAGACTGACAGACTGACAGACTGACAGACTGACAGACTGACAGACTGACAGACTGACAGACTGACAGACTGACAGACTGACAGACTGACAGACTGACAGACTGACAGACTGACAGACTGACAGACTGACAGACTGACAGACTGACAGACTGACAGACTGACAGACTGACAGACTGACAGACTGACAGACTGACAGACTGACAGACTGACAGACTGACAGACTGACAGACTGACAGACTGACAGACTGACAGACTGACAGACTGACAGACTGACAGACTGACAGACTGACAGACTGACAGACTGACAGACTGACAGACTGACAGACTGACAGACTGACAGACTGACAGACTGACAGACTGACAGACTGACAGACTGACAGACTGACAGACTGACAGACTGACAGACTGACAGACTGACAGACTGACAGACTGACAGACTGACAGACTGACAGACTGACAGACTGACAGACTGACAGACTGACAGACTGACAGACTGACAGACTGACAGACTGACAGACTGACAGACTGACAGACTGACAGACTGACAGACTGACAGACTGACAGACTGACAGACTGACAGACTGACAGACTGACAGACTGACAGACTGACAGACTGACAGACTGACAGACTGACAGACTGACAGACTGACAGACTGACAGACTGACAGACTGACAGACTGACAGACTGACAGACTGACAGACTGACAGACTGACAGACTGACAGACTGACAGACTGACAGACTGACAGACTGACAGACTGACAGACTGACAGACTGACAGACTGACAGACTGACAGACTGACAGACTGACAGACTGACAGACTGACAGACTGACAGACTGACAGACTGACAGACTGACAGACTGACAGACTGACAGACTGACAGACTGACAGACTGACAGACTGACAGACTGACAGACTGACAGACTGACAGACTGACAGACTGACAGACTGACAGACTGACAGACTGACAGACTGACAGACTGACAGACTGACAGACTGACAGACTGACAGACTGACAGACTGACAGACTGACAGACTGACAGACTGACAGACTGACAGACTGACAGACTGACAGACTGACAGACTGACAGACTGACAGACTGACAGACTGACAGACTGACAGACTGACAGACTGACAGACTGACAGACTGACAGACTGACAGACTGACAGACTGACAGACTGACAGACTGACAGACTGACAGACTGACAGACTGACAGACTGACAGACTGACAGACTGACAGACTGACAGACTGACAGACTGACAGACTGACAGACTGACAGACTGACAGACTGACAGACTGACAGACTGACAGACTGACAGACTGACAGACTGACAGACTGACAGACTGACAGACTGACAGACTGACAGACTGACAGACTGACAGACTGACAGACTGACAGACTGACAGACTGACAGACTGACAGACTGACAGACTGACAGACTGACAGACTGACAGACTGACAGACTGACAGACTGACAGACTGACAGACTGACAGACTGACAGACTGACAGACTGACAGACTGACAGACTGACAGACTGACAGACTGACAGACTGACAGACTGACAGACTGACAGACTGACAGACTGACAGACTGACAGACTGACAGACTGACAGACTGACAGACTGACAGACTGACAGACTGACAGACTGACAGACTGACAGACTGACAGACTGACAGACTGACAGACTGACAGACTGACAGACTGACAGACTGACAGACTGACAGACTGACAGACTGACAGACTGACAGACTGACAGACTGACAGACTGACAGACTGACAGACTGACAGACTGACAGACTGACAGACTGACAGACTGACAGACTGACAGACTGACAGACTGACAGACTGACAGACTGACAGACTGACAGACTGACAGACTGACAGACTGACAGACTGACAGACTGACAGACTGACAGACTGACAGACTGACAGACTGACAGACTGACAGACTGACAGACTGACAGACTGACAGACTGACAGACTGACAGACTGACAGACTGACAGACTGACAGACTGACAGACTGACAGACTGACAGACTGACAGACTGACAGACTGACAGACTGACAGACTGACAGACTGACAGACTGACAGACTGACAGACTGACAGACTGACAGACTGACAGACTGACAGACTGACAGACTGACAGACTGACAGACTGACAGACTGACAGACTGACAGACTGACAGACTGACAGACTGACAGACTGACAGACTGACAGACTGACAGACTGACAGACTGACAGACTGACAGACTGACAGACTGACAGACTGACAGACTGACAGACTGACAGACTGACAGACTGACAGACTGACAGACTGACAGACTGACAGACTGACAGACTGACAGACTGACAGACTGACAGACTGACAGACTGACAGACTGACAGACTGACAGACTGACAGACTGACAGACTGACAGACTGACAGACTGACAGACTGACAGACTGACAGACTGACAGACTGACAGACTGACAGACTGACAGACTGACAGACTGACAGACTGACAGACTGACAGACTGACAGACTGACAGACTGACAGACTGACAGACTGACAGACTGACAGACTGACAGACTGACAGACTGACAGACTGACAGACTGACAGACTGACAGACTGACAGACTGACAGACTGACAGACTGACAGACTGACAGACTGACAGACTGACAGACTGACAGACTGACAGACTGACAGACTGACAGACTGACAGACTGACAGACTGACAGACTGACAGACTGACAGACTGACAGACTGACAGACTGACAGACTGACAGACTGACAGACTGACAGACTGACAGACTGACAGACTGACAGACTGACAGACTGACAGACTGACAGACTGACAGACTGACAGACTGACAGACTGACAGACTGACAGACTGACAGACTGACAGACTGACAGACTGACAGACTGACAGACTGACAGACTGACAGACTGACAGACTGACAGACTGACAGACTGACAGACTGACAGACTGACAGACTGACAGACTGACAGACTGACAGACTGACAGACTGACAGACTGACAGACTGACAGACTGACAGACTGACAGACTGACAGACTGACAGACTGACAGACTGACAGACTGACAGACTGACAGACTGACAGACTGACAGACTGACAGACTGACAGACTGACAGACTGACAGACTGACAGACTGACAGACTGACAGACTGACAGACTGACAGACTGACAGACTGACAGACTGACAGACTGACAGACTGACAGACTGACAGACTGACAGACTGACAGACTGACAGACTGACAGACTGACAGACTGACAGACTGACAGACTGACAGACTGACAGACTGACAGACTGACAGACTGACAGACTGACAGACTGACAGACTGACAGACTGACAGACTGACAGACTGACAGACTGACAGACTGACAGACTGACAGACTGACAGACTGACAGACTGACAGACTGACAGACTGACAGACTGACAGACTGACAGACTGACAGACTGACAGACTGACAGACTGACAGACTGACAGACTGACAGACTGACAGACTGACAGACTGACAGACTGACAGACTGACAGACTGACAGACTGACAGACTGACAGACTGACAGACTGACAGACTGACAGACTGACAGACTGACAGACTGACAGACTGACAGACTGACAGACTGACAGACTGACAGACTGACAGACTGACAGACTGACAGACTGACAGACTGACAGACTGACAGACTGACAGACTGACAGACTGACAGACTGACAGACTGACAGACTGACAGACTGACAGACTGACAGACTGACAGACTGACAGACTGACAGACTGACAGACTGACAGACTGACAGACTGACAGACTGACAGACTGACAGACTGACAGACTGACAGACTGACAGACTGACAGACTGACAGACTGACAGACTGACAGACTGACAGACTGACAGACTGACAGACTGACAGACTGACAGACTGACAGACTGACAGACTGACAGACTGACAGACTGACAGACTGACAGACTGACAGACTGACAGACTGACAGACTGACAGACTGACAGACTGACAGACTGACAGACTGACAGACTGACAGACTGACAGACTGACAGACTGACAGACTGACAGACTGACAGACTGACAGACTGACAGACTGACAGACTGACAGACTGACAGACTGACAGACTGACAGACTGACAGACTGACAGACTGACAGACTGACAGACTGACAGACTGACAGACTGACAGACTGACAGACTGACAGACTGACAGACTGACAGACTGACAGACTGACAGACTGACAGACTGACAGACTGACAGACTGACAGACTGACAGACTGACAGACTGACAGACTGACAGACTGACAGACTGACAGACTGACAGACTGACAGACTGACAGACTGACAGACTGACAGACTGACAGACTGACAGACTGACAGACTGACAGACTGACAGACTGACAGACTGACAGACTGACAGACTGACAGACTGACAGACTGACAGACTGACAGACTGACAGACTGACAGACTGACAGACTGACAGACTGACAGACTGACAGACTGACAGACTGACAGACTGACAGACTGACAGACTGACAGACTGACAGACTGACAGACTGACAGACTGACAGACTGACAGACTGACAGACTGACAGACTGACAGACTGACAGACTGACAGACTGACAGACTGACAGACTGACAGACTGACAGACTGACAGACTGACAGACTGACAGACTGACAGACTGACAGACTGACAGACTGACAGACTGACAGACTGACAGACTGACAGACTGACAGACTGACAGACTGACAGACTGACAGACTGACAGACTGACAGACTGACAGACTGACAGACTGACAGACTGACAGACTGACAGACTGACAGACTGACAGACTGACAGACTGACAGACTGACAGACTGACAGACTGACAGACTGACAGACTGACAGACTGACAGACTGACAGACTGACAGACTGACAGACTGACAGACTGACAGACTGACAGACTGACAGACTGACAGACTGACAGACTGACAGACTGACAGACTGACAGACTGACAGACTGACAGACTGACAGACTGACAGACTGACAGACTGACAGACTGACAGACTGACAGACTGACAGACTGACAGACTGACAGACTGACAGACTGACAGACTGACAGACTGACAGACTGACAGACTGACAGACTGACAGACTGACAGACTGACAGACTGACAGACTGACAGACTGACAGACTGACAGACTGACAGACTGACAGACTGACAGACTGACAGACTGACAGACTGACAGACTGACAGACTGACAGACTGACAGACTGACAGACTGACAGACTGACAGACTGACAGACTGACAGACTGACAGACTGACAGACTGACAGACTGACAGACTGACAGACTGACAGACTGACAGACTGACAGACTGACAGACTGACAGACTGACAGACTGACAGACTGACAGACTGACAGACTGACAGACTGACAGACTGACAGACTGACAGACTGACAGACTGACAGACTGACAGACTGACAGACTGACAGACTGACAGACTGACAGACTGACAGACTGACAGACTGACAGACTGACAGACTGACAGACTGACAGACTGACAGACTGACAGACTGACAGACTGACAGACTGACAGACTGACAGACTGACAGACTGACAGACTGACAGACTGACAGACTGACAGACTGACAGACTGACAGACTGACAGACTGACAGACTGACAGACTGACAGACTGACAGACTGACAGACTGACAGACTGACAGACTGACAGACTGACAGACTGACAGACTGACAGACTGACAGACTGAC
This sequence comes from Chrysopilus asiliformis, assembly GCA_964034945.1. Classification (NCBI taxonomy): domain Eukaryota; kingdom Metazoa; phylum Arthropoda; class Insecta; order Diptera; family Rhagionidae; genus Chrysopilus; species Chrysopilus asiliformis. The sequence continues at coordinate 73,214,952 of OZ035960.1, read as the reverse complement.
AGACTGACAGACTGACAGACTGACAGACTGACAGACTGACAGACTGACAGACTGACAGACTGACAGACTGACAGACTGACAGACTGACAGACTGACAGACTGACAGACTGACAGACTGACAGACTGACAGACTGACAGACTGACAGACTGACAGACTGACAGACTGACAGACTGACAGACTGACAGACTGACAGACTGACAGACTGACAGACTGACAGACTGACAGACTGACAGACTGACAGACTGACAGACTGACAGACTGACAGACTGACAGACTGACAGACTGACAGACTGACAGACTGACAGACTGACAGACTGACAGACTGACAGACTGACAGACTGACAGACTGACAGACTGACAGACTGACAGACTGACAGACTGACAGACTGACAGACTGACAGACTGACAGACTGACAGACTGACAGACTGACAGACTGACAGACTGACAGACTGACAGACTGACAGACTGACAGACTGACAGACTGACAGACTGACAGACTGACAGACTGACAGACTGACAGACTGACAGACTGACAGACTGACAGACTGACAGACTGACAGACTGACAGACTGACAGACTGACAGACTGACAGACTGACAGACTGACAGACTGACAGACTGACAGACTGACAGACTGACAGACTGACAGACTGACAGACTGACAGACTGACAGACTGACAGACTGACAGACTGACAGACTGACAGACTGACAGACTGACAGACTGACAGACTGACAGACTGACAGACTGACAGACTGACAGACTGACAGACTGACAGACTGACAGACTGACAGACTGACAGACTGACAGACTGACAGACTGACAGACTGACAGACTGACAGACTGACAGACTGACAGACTGACAGACTGACAGACTGACAGACTGACAGACTGACAGACTGACAGACTGACAGACTGACAGACTGACAGACTGACAGACTGACAGACTGACAGACTGACAGACTGACAGACTGACAGACTGACAGACTGACAGACTGACAGACTGACAGACTGACAGACTGACAGACTGACAGACTGACAGACTGACAGACTGACAGACTGACAGACTGACAGACTGACAGACTGACAGACTGACAGACTGACAGACTGACAGACTGACAGACTGACAGACTGACAGACTGACAGACTGACAGACTGACAGACTGACAGACTGACAGACTGACAGACTGACAGACTGACAGACTGACAGACTGACAGACTGACAGACTGACAGACTGACAGACTGACAGACTGACAGACTGACAGACTGACAGACTGACAGACTGACAGACTGACCGACTGACAGACTGACAGACTGACAGACTGACAGACTGACAGACTGACAGACTGACAGACTGACAGACTGACAGACTGACAGACTGACAGACTGACAGACTGACAGACTGACAGACTGACAGACTGACAGACTGACAGACTGACAGACTGACAGACTGACAGACTGACAGACTGACAGACTGACAGACTGACAGACTGACAGACTGACAGACTGACAGACTGACAGACTGACAGACTGACAGACTGACAGACTGAGGTGGTCAGGCGTCTGTTGCAGGGGGGAATAGGTCGGCACTGCCGGCCCCGTAACCTGAAACAGCATCGGGCCCCCCGCTTCTGTGCCGGTCATGTTTCGGGCAGCTGCGGTGGTACCGATGGTCATAGTAGCGGGCAACCCTGCTATGACTCGCAAGTAGACGCGTTGCCTCCTCGTGGCGATCACCGGTAACTAGCTTCTTGCTAGGCCAAAACGCGATGCTAAAGGAGCAAACCTTGAACAAAAACCCCCAATCCAAGGTGGAACAGCATATGCTGAGGGATGAGTGGCTAGTGGGTTAACTAGTCGTGAATATGCGGACTCAGGATACCTGGCGACCTCCTGTTTCAAGCAGCCTTACGCTCGTATAGGAGCTCTGCGGGCGTGGACAGCTCTTCTCCACTACTCGTGGGAACAAAATAGAATCTCAATTTGCCGCGGAGAAGGACCCCTCCCGAATAGGGTCCGCGGAGAAGGACCCCTCCGTACTAGAGTCCACGGAGAAGGGCCCCTCCGAACCAGGGTCGAACCTTGTTTCGGCAGATCCAACCCAGTCGAAAGACCCGTTTGGGCGCAGTTCGGTACTCATGCGATCGCCAGTAAGAGACAAACGGCGTACACAACAGGAGAACTCGCCGAAACCAACCGAAACAAAAATGGTTGAGGAATCATCCTCGTTGCCAGCCACAGTGGAAGATATCGAAGTCGTAGGGGAAGCCTTCAACAAGTTGGGAGTGATGATCGTGGGGCTCATGGAGTAACACATGGATCAATAAGTCCCGAGACTAACAATGAAAACAACATTTTTTTTGCAAAATTTTTTTTTATTCATCAATATATTCACCTTTTAGGGTGATACAATCGTCACGCCATGCGTATCCCAAAAAACTGACGCCATGACTTTGCCAGCTGACTGCTGCGTTTTCGGACGCTTCGGACGGCTTTCGCCAGCTGTGCGCCACTCAGATGACTGCCGCTTCGACTCTGGAGTGTAGTGATGTATCCATATTTCGTCCATGGTCACGTAACGACGCAAGAAATCTTTTTTATTGCGAGTAAATAGCGATAAACAGCTTTCTGTTTTTGTTTCATCGAAAGCAATCGCGGCACCCACTTGGAAAAAACCTTTTTCATGCTCAATTTTTCATGAAGGATAGTAAATGCACTTCCATATGATATCTGTGTTATCTCAGCAATCTCACGGAGCTTCACTTTACGATCTTTCATTATAATTTTTGTCACTTCACTCACATTTTCCGGTGTAACGGCTTCCACAGGTCTACCCGAGCGTTCCGCGTCATTTGTGTCGGTACGACCACGTTTAAACTCGGCAAACCACCGACAAATCGTTGCTTTTGATGGACAAGAGTCCGGGTAACATTTTTCAATCCATTGTTTCGCTTGCACGGTGTTTTTATCCATTAAAAAACAATGTTTTATCAGAACACGAAACTCGGTTTTTTCCATTTTTTAAACAAACTACAAAACGACTTTACTCCAACCTCGATAACTCAGCTGTTTCTGGTCCGATCGACTTAAAATTTTGACACGTTTCAAGCAAAGGTTAGTACTCTAGAAAGACGTGGTTACTGGTTTACTACGAGCGTCATCTCTGGGTTAGTCTCGGGACTTATTGATCCATGTGTTATGTAAAGAGTCGTAACAACGTGCATCACGCAATCAAGGAGCAGATTAGAGCTATTCGAAGCGTCTACAACAAGGCACGGGAAGAAACTAAAACCCGGAAGGCGATGCAAATACCTAATAAAGGGGAGACCGCATCGGAGACGATCCCAAAGCCATCGTTCTCCCAGTCAGGGTGCAGCAACAACAAAACACAAAAAAGGGGAAGAGAAACAACCGGCGACAACCACAGCCGGATGCATACTCCGAAGAGGCAGAAAGGTCCACCAATGAAGGACTCGGAGACAATGGGGGACAAACCACAAAACCTGACAAAGAAAGAAAAGCCCCAGCCAATAAAAGCGGCTCAGGGCACCGTCAAAGACGCGAGAAGAAAACCCCAAATGAAAAGTCGGTCAGATGCCATGATAATCTCAGCGAAAGGGGAAACTACGTATGCAGAGATTCTCCGTAAAATTAAATCAGACCCTACTCTGAAGGACCTAGGTGACAACGTGACCCGCATTCGGAGAACGCAAAAAGGAGACCTTCTACTGGAAATTAAAAAGTCAAACGAAGAGAATAGAAATGGTCTTCAGACCCAAGTAGAGAAATCCCTGGGCGAACAGGCGGACATTAAAATGCGAAGGAACGAGACACTAATAGAATGCAAGGACCTTGATGAGGTGACCTCGAAGGCGGAAATCTGCGCGGCACTGGTAGATCAACTCGAAATAGCCGACATACACGAGTCTGCCATAAAGAACCTTAGAAAGGCATACGGTGGAACACAAATAGCCACAATAAGTCTGCCAGTGGAAGCAGCGCAAAAAGCACTAGCGGCAGGAAAAATTCGAGTCGGATGGGTTATCTGCCGGCTTAGGGAAAAAGTGATATTAACAAGGTGTTTCAAGTGCTTCGAATTTGGGCACATAGCGAAAGTCTGCAGCAGCCCTCACGATAGATCAGAGCTCTGCAGGAGATGTGCAGAAAAAGGCCATATTGCCAAAGACTGCAAAAAAGATCCGGAATGTATGTTTTGTAAAGAAAGCAAAGACAATGACAGCAAGCATGTGGCAGGAAGTACGAGATGCCCAATATACAGAAGGGCACTAAATAAATCATGCCAATAAAGCTAAAACTAATTCAAATAAACTTAAACCACTGCGAGGCGGCACAGGACTTGCTGTCACAAACTATTTACGAAACGAGAGCTGATGTCGCTATAATAAGCGAACAGTATAAGAACATAAGAAGCGGAGTATGGGTATCAGATAAACTTGGAAAAACGGCGGTTTGGGCATGCGGAAATCGTGCAATACAAGAGGTCAACACAAACTCGGTAGAGTATTTCGTAAGAGCTAAAATTGGAGGAATTCACATCTACAGTTGCTACGCCCCACCGAGTGCTACGATTGAAGAATACAAGCAGATGTTAGATAGATTGGTCATAGACGCGGCTAGGCATACCCCAAAAATCATAGCCGGTGACTTCAATGCATGGGCAGTGGATTGGGGAAGTCGAGCTACAAATGAAAGAGGACGCATTCTTCTGCAGGCATTTTCAAGACTAGATATAGTTCTAGCAAACGTTGGAAGCGTGAATACCTTTAGGAGAGCAGAAGCAGGATCCGTAGTAGACCTTACATTTGTGAGCAACAGTCTAGCAAGACACTTGAAATGGCGGGTAAGTGAACACTACACCCATAGTGATCATCAGGCCATCCTCTTCTCTACAGGTCGCAGCAGTATAGGCGTAAAAAACCTACGAGTAAAGAAAGTAGGGGCAGCGGGCTGGGCGACAAAGCTGATCGACGAAGATGCTTTCAAAGAGGTCCTAAAAGACCAGGAAATAAAAGGATCGGCGCCAGAAAAGGCAAAGGAAATCATCTCACAGTTAAAGCAAGCATGCGACGCCTCTATGCCAAGACGAAGTATACCCCAAAATAAAAGGGCGAACTACTGGTGGAACTCAGATATACAAGATCTGCGAATTCAATGTCTTCGAGCCAGAAGACTTAGTCAACGAGGTAGAGGAAAGACAGACTCCGCGGAACGAGAACAGGCCTATAAACTAGCGCGAAAAAATCTACAAGTGGCTATCATAAAGAGCAAACGTGAGTGCTTCACGCAACTATGCGAAGAAGCAGATAGAGACCCGTGGGGTGGAGCATATAAAGTAGTGATGTCACGTATTAAGGGCAAAAGATCGCCACAAGTCACTTGCCCCACTCTACTGACGGAAATAACTTCATCTCTGTTTCCTCAGCACAGTGAAAACATTCTACCGGAAGCAACACTGCCGTTCGAGGCGTCGGACATACCAGCAGTGACGGAGGAAGAGTTGTTAGAGGCGTCCAGGAAGCTAGGGGACTATAAGGCACCAGGCCTAGATGGTATCCCGAACAAAGCGCTCAAGATTGCGGTCAAGGCTGTGCCTAACAGATTCGCAGACATATTTAATACATGTTTTTTAGAGGGGGTGTTCCCCGCCCCCTGGAAAAAGCAGAAGCTGATTCTCATACCAAAGCCAAATAAGAATCCCGGAGAACCGTCTTCTTACCGCCCAATATGTCTACTCGACACGGTGGGCAAACTTCTAGAGCGAATCGTCTACAATAGACTACTTCCCGTAATAGAGGAAAATAATGGTTTATCCGACCGCCAATTTGGATTTCGAAAAGCGCGATCAACTACAGATGCTATTAGCATGGTAGTGAACCTGGCAAGACGAGCTATTGAAGGAAGAGGTGCGTCGCAAAAATACTGCGCTGTGGTAACATTGGATGTTAGAAACGCTTTCAACTCGGCCAAATGGACCCAAATAATAAGGTCGCTCCACGAATTGAGCATCCCCGACTACCTACTGAGGATAGTACGGAGTTACTTCACTGAAAGAGACTTATTATACGACACGGATGACGGCCCTAAAGTGCACAAAATTACAGCAGGAGTCCCACAGGGCTCCGTTCTCGGACCCTTACTGTGGAATGTGATGTACAACGGCCTGCTAAACCTTGAGGTACCCGAGGAAGTTACTATCATTGGATTCGCGGATGACATCGCGGTGGTGGTGGAAGCACGCTACATCGATGAACTGGAGATATACGTTAACGAAACGATGAGTCGCATAAAACAATGGCTTGAGTCCGCTGGACTCGAATTAGCAGAGCAGAAGACTGAAGCTGTGCTGATCAGCAAACGTCGTAAAAGGGAGACGATCAACGTTACTGTCGGAAGACACAAAATCAAGTCCAAGGATGCCATCAAATATCTGGGAGTTATGATCGACCAAAAACTCAATTTTAAACCCCACCTAAAATACGCAGCTGAGAAGGCATCAATTGTCGGCAATGCGCTTGCACGGATGATGCCCAATATTGGAGGCCCACGACAGAGCAGAAGGCTACTCGTCTCTAGAGTAGTCAGTTCCATCATCCTGTATGCTGCACCAATATGGGCAAATGCTATGATGAGCACCAAGGTGATTCAAAAGGAGATGCGAGCGGTATATCGATTGAGTGCGCTCCGAGTATGTAGCGCGTTTCGAACAACGTCAGACCAAGCAGCGTGCGTGATTGCAGGAATGATTCCCATAAATATCCTCGTAGACGAAGTGCGTCGCTTGTACGAAGCAAAACAAGCGAATCCACAACTCGACATGAACGAAAGGCGAAGGAGAGAAAGAGAGAAGTCCATAAGACGGTGGCAAGAGCAATGGGAAAGAGCGGAGAATGGCCGCTGGACCCACAAGGTTATTCCAAATATTAGACGTTGGTTGGACAGACAACACGGGGAGGTTAATTTCAATCTCACCCAATTTTTAACTGGACATGGGGGTTACCGAAAATACTTGCATCGGTTTGGTCTAGACAACTCACCAGACTGCCCAAGCTGCATAGGGGTGATGGAAGATCAGGAGCATGTGCTGTTCGGTTGTCCGAGATTCGAAATAGAAAGAATAACCCTGGAGACTACACTCGGAAGTACAATAACTGCAGGAAATATAGTAGCGGAGATGTTGAAGTCCGAAGAGAACTGGAACGCTGTGGATAGAGCAATAAGGTCGATACAGGCAAAGCTAATGGAAGAGGAGCGTGTGAGGAAGGCACTCATAACTGGATGAGCAGCGAAAGCTGATCCCGCCCCGCGAAGTAATACCATTTGGCAGTCCCGCGGGGAGCACGAATGGAGAAGAAGGTGGTTTTAGCCGGTAGGAATCCAGCATAACCGTATTTTCGGTATCTTTTGAAGATTTCCACCTTCTATAAAAAAAAAAAAAAAAAAAAAGACTGACAGACTGACAGACTGACAGACTGACAGACTGACAGACTGACAGACTGACAGACTGACAGACTGACAGACTGACAGACTGACAGACTGACAGACTGACAGACTGACAGACTGACAGACTGACAGACTGACAGACTGACAGACTGACAGACTGACAGACTGACAGACTGACAGACTGACAGACTGACAGACTGACAGACTGACAGACTGACAGACTGACAGACTGACAGACTGACAGACTGACAGACTGACAGACTGACCGACTGACAGACTGACAGACTGACAGACTGACAGACTGACAGACTGACAGACTGACAGACTGACAGACTGACAGACTGACAGACTGACAGACTGACAGACTGACAGACTGACAGACTGACAGACTGACAGACTGACAGACTGACAGACTGACAGACTGACAGACTGACAGACTGACAGACTGACAGACTGACAGACTGACAGACTGACAGACTGACAGACTGACAGACTGACAGACTGACAGACTGACAGACTGACAGACTGACAGACTGACAGACTGACAGACTGACAGACTGACAGACTGACAGACTGACAGACTGACAGACTGACAGACTGACAGACTGACAGACTGACAGACTGACAGACTGACAGACTGACAGACTGACAGACTGACAGACTGACAGACTGACAGACTGACAGACTGACAGACTGACAGACTGACAGACTGACAGACTGACAGACTGACAGACTGACAGACTGACAGACTGACAGACTGACAGACTGACAGACTGACAGACTGACAGACTGACAGACTGACAGACTGACAGACTGACAGACTGACAGACTGACAGACTGACAGACTGACAGACTGACAGACTGACAGACTGACAGACTGACAGACTGACAGACTGACAGACTGACAGACTGACAGACTGACAGACTGACAGACTGACAGACTGACAGACTGACAGACTGACAGACTGACAGACTGACAGACTGACAGACTGACAGACTGACAGACTGACAGACTGACAGACTGACAGACTGACAGACTGACAGACTGACAGACTGACAGACTGACAGACTGACAGACTGACAGACTGACAGACTGACAGACTGACAGACTGACAGACTGACAGACTGACAGACTGACAGACTGACAGACTGACAGACTGACAGACTGACAGACTGACAGACTGACAGACTGACAGACTGACAGACTGACAGACTGACAGACTGACAGACTGACAGACTGACAGACTGACAGACTGACAGACTGACAGACTGACAGACTGACAGACTGACAGACTGACAGACTGACAGACTGACAGACTGACAGACTGACAGACTGACAGACTGACAGACTGACAGACTGACAGACTGACAGACTGACAGACTGACAGACTGACAGACTGACAGACTGACAGACTGACAGACTGACAGACTGACAGACTGACAGACTGACAGACTGACAGACTGACAGACTGACAGACTGACAGACTGACAGACTGACAGACTGACAGACTGACAGACTGACAGACTGACAGACTGACAGACTGACAGACTGACAGACTGACAGACTGACAGACTGACAGACTGACAGACTGACAGACTGACAGACTGACAGACTGACAGACTGACAGACTGACAGACTGACAGACTGACAGACTGACAGACTGACAGACTGACAGACTGACAGACTGACAGACTGACAGACTGACAGACTGACAGACTGACAGACTGACAGACTGACAGACTGACAGACTGACAGACTGACAGACTGACAGACTGACAGACTGACAGACTGACAGACTGACAGACTGACAGACTGACAGACTGACAGACTGACAGACTGACAGACTGACAGACTGACAGACTGACAGACTGACAGACTGACAGACTGACAGACTGACAGACTGACAGACTGACAGACTGACAGACTGACAGACTGACAGACTGACAGACTGACAGACTGACAGACTGACAGACTGACAGACTGACAGACTGACAGACTGACAGACTGACAGACTGACAGACTGACAGACTGACAGACTGACAGACTGACAGACTGACAGACTGACAGACTGACAGACTGACAGACTGACAGACTGACAGACTGACAGACTGACAGACTGACAGACTGACAGACTGACAGACTGACAGACTGACAGACTGACAGACTGACAGACTGACAGACTGACAGACTGACAGACTGACAGACTGACAGACTGACAGACTGACAGACTGACAGACTGACAGACTGACAGACTGACAGACTGACAGACTGACAGACTGACAGACTGACAGACTGACAGACTGACAGACTGACAGACTGACAGACTGACAGACTGACAGACTGACAGACTGACAGACTGACAGACTGACAGACTGACAGACTGACAGACTGACAGACTGACAGACTGACAGACTGACAGACTGACAGACTGACAGACTGACAGACTGACAGACTGACAGACTGACAGACTGACAGACTGACAGACTGACAGACTGACAGACTGACAGACTGACAGACTGACAGACTGACAGACTGACAGACTGACAGACTGACAGACTGACAGACTGACAGACTGACAGACTGACAGACTGACAGACTGACAGACTGACAGACTGACAGACTGACAGACTGACAGACTGACAGACTGACAGACTGACAGACTGACAGACTGACAGACTGACAGACTGACAGACTGACAGACTGACAGACTGACAGACTGACAGACTGACAGACTGACAGACTGACAGACTGACAGACTGACAGACTGACAGACTGACAGACTGACAGACTGACAGACTGACAGACTGACAGACTGACAGACTGACAGACTGACAGACTGACAGACTGACAGACTGACAGACTGACAGACTGACAGACTGACAGACTGACAGACTGACAGACTGACAGACTGACAGACTGACAGACTGACAGACTGACAGACTGACAGACTGACAGACTGACAGACTGACAGACTGACAGACTGACAGACTGACAGACTGACAGACTGACAGACTGACAGACTGACAGACTGACAGACTGACAGACTGACAGACTGACAGACTGACAGACTGACAGACTGACAGACTGACAGACTGACAGACTGACAGACTGACAGACTGACAGACTGACAGACTGACAGACTGACAGACTGACAGACTGACAGACTGACAGACTGACAGACTGACAGACTGACAGACTGACAGACTGACAGACTGACAGACTGACAGACTGACAGACTGACAGACTGACAGACTGACAGACTGACAGACTGACAGACTGACAGACTGACAGACTGACAGACTGACAGACTGACAGACTGACAGACTGACAGACTGACAGACTGACAGACTGACAGACTGACAGACTGACAGACTGACAGACTGACAGACTGACAGACTGACAGACTGACAGACTGACAGACTGACAGACTGACAGACTGACAGACTGACAGACTGACAGACTGACAGACTGACAGACTGACAGACTGACAGACTGACAGACTGACAGACTGACAGACTGACAGACTGACAGACTGACAGACTGACAGACTGACAGACTGACAGACTGACAGACTGACAGACTGACAGACTGACAGACTGACAGACTGACAGACTGACAGACTGACAGACTGACAGACTGACAGACTGACAGACTGACAGACTGACAGACTGACAGACTGACAGACTGACAGACTGACAGACTGACAGACTGACAGACTGACAGACTGACAGACTGACAGACTGACAGACTGACAGACTGACAGACTGACAGACTGACAGACTGACAGACTGACAGACTGACAGACTGACAGACTGACAGACTGACAGACTGACAGACTGACAGACTGACAGACTGACAGACTGACAGACTGACAGACTGACAGACTGACAGACTGACAGACTGACAGACTGACAGACTGACAGACTGACAGACTGACAGACTGACAGACTGACAGACTGACAGACTGACAGACTGACAGACTGACAGACTGACAGACTGACAGACTGACAGACTGACAGACTGACAGACTGACAGACTGACAGACTGACAGACTGACAGACTGACAGACTGACAGACTGACAGACTGACAGACTGACAGACTGACAGACTGACAGACTGACAGACTGACAGACTGACAGACTGACAGACTGACAGACTGACAGACTGACAGACTGACAGACTGACAGACTGACAGACTGACAGACTGACAGACTGACAGACTGACAGACTGACAGACTGACAGACTGACAGACTGACAGACTGACAGACTGACAGACTGACAGACTGACAGACTGACAGACTGACAGACTGACAGACTGACAGACTGACAGACTGACAGACTGACAGACTGACAGACTGACAGACTGACAGACTGACAGACTGACAGACTGACAGACTGACAGACTGACAGACTGACAGACTGACAGACTGACAGACTGACAGACTGACAGACTGACAGACTGACAGACTGACAGACTGACAGACTGACAGACTGACAGACTGACAGACTGACAGACTGACAGACTGACAGACTGACAGACTGACAGACTGACAGACTGACAGACTGACAGACTGACAGACTGACAGACTGACAGACTGACAGACTGACAGACTGACAGACTGACAGACTGACAGACTGACAGACTGACAGACTGACAGACTGACAGACTGACAGACTGACAGACTGACAGACTGACAGACTGACAGACTGACAGACTGACAGACTGACAGACTGACAGACTGACAGACTGACAGACTGACAGACTGACAGACTGACAGACTGACAGACTGACAGACTGACAGACTGACAGACTGACAGACTGACAGACTGACAGACTGACAGACTGACAGACTGACAGACTGACAGACTGACAGACTGACAGACTGACAGACTGACAGACTGACAGACTGACAGACTGACAGACTGACAGACTGACAGACTGACAGACTGACAGACTGACAGACTGACAGACTGACAGACTGACAGACTGACAGACTGACAGACTGACAGACTGACAGACTGACAGACTGACAGACTGACAGACTGACAGACTGACAGACTGACAGACTGACAGACTGACAGACTGACAGACTGACAGACTGACAGACTGACAGACTGACAGACTGACAGACTGACAGACTGACAGACTGACAGACTGACAGACTGACAGACTGACAGACTGACAGACTGACAGACTGACAGACTGACAGACTGACAGACTGACAGACTGACAGACTGACAGACTGACAGACTGACAGACTGACAGACTGACAGACTGACAGACTGACAGACTGACAGACTGACAGACTGACAGACTGACAGACTGACAGACTGACAGACTGACAGACTGACAGACTGACAGACTGACAGACTGACAGACTGACAGACTGACAGACTGACAGACTGACAGACTGACAGACTGACAGACTGACAGACTGACAGACTGACAGACTGACAGACTGACAGACTGACAGACTGACAGACTGACAGACTGACAGACTGACAGACTGACAGACTGACAGACTGACAGACTGACAGACTGACAGACTGACAGACTGACAGACTGACAGACTGACAGACTGACAGACTGACAGACTGACAGACTGACAGACTGACAGACTGACAGACTGACAGACTGACAGACTGACAGACTGACAGACTGACAGACTGACAGACTGACAGACTGACAGACTGACAGACTGACAGACTGACAGACTGACAGACTGACAGACTGACAGACTGACAGACTGACAGACTGACAGACTGACAGACTGACAGACTGACAGACTGACAGACTGACAGACTGACAGACTGACAGACTGACAGACTGACAGACTGACAGACTGACAGACTGACAGACTGACAGACTGACAGACTGACAGACTGACAGACTGACAGACTGACAGACTGACAGACTGACAGACTGACAGACTGACAGACTGACAGACTGACAGACTGACAGACTGACAGACTGACAGACTGACAGACTGACAGACTGACAGACTGACAGACTGACAGACTGACAGACTGACAGACTGACAGACTGACAGACTGACAGACTGACAGACTGACAGACTGACAGACTGACAGACTGACAGACTGACAGACTGACAGACTGACAGACTGACAGACTGACAGACTGACAGACTGACAGACTGACAGACTGACAGACTGACAGACTGACAGACTGACAGACTGACAGACTGACAGACTGACAGACTGACAGACTGACAGACTGACAGACTGACAGACTGACAGACTGACAGACTGACAGACTGACAGACTGACAGACTGACAGACTGACAGACTGACAGACTGACAGACTGACAGACTGACAGACTGACAGACTGACAGACTGACAGACTGACAGACTGACAGACTGACAGACTGACAGACTGACAGACTGACAGACTGACAGACTGACAGACTGACAGACTGACAGACTGACAGACTGACAGACTGACAGACTGACAGACTGACAGACTGACAGACTGACAGACTGACAGACTGACAGACTGACAGACTGACAGACTGACAGACTGACAGACTGACAGACTGACAGACTGACAGACTGACAGACTGACAGACTGACAGACTGACAGACTGACAGACTGACAGACTGACAGACTGACAGACTGACAGACTGACAGACTGACAGACTGACAGACTGACAGACTGACAGACTGACAGACTGACAGACTGACAGACTGACAGACTGACAGACTGACAGACTGACAGACTGACAGACTGACAGACTGACAGACTGACAGACTGACAGACTGACAGACTGACAGACTGACAGACTGACAGACTGACAGACTGACAGACTGACAGACTGACAGACTGACAGACTGACAGACTGACAGACTGACAGACTGACAGACTGACAGACTGACAGACTGACAGACTGACAGACAGACTGACAGACAGACTGACAGACAGACTGACAGACAGACTGACAGACAGACTGACAGACAGACTGACAGACAGACTGACAGACAGACTGACAGACAGACTGACAGACAGACTGACAGACAGACTGACAGACAGACTGACAGACAGACTGACAGACAGACTGACAGACAGACTGACAGACAGACTGACAGACAGACTGACAGACAGACTGACAGACAGACTGACAGACAGACTGACAGACAGACTGACAGACAGACTGACAGACAGACTGACAGACAGACTGACAGACAGACTGACAGACAGACTGACAGACAGACTGACAGACAGACTGACAGACAGACTGACAGACAGACTGACAGACAGACTGACAGACAGACTGACAGACAGACTGACAGACAGACTGACAGACAGACTGACAGACAGACTGACAGACAGACTGACAGACAGACTGACAGACAGACTGACAGACAGACTGACAGACAGACTGACAGACAGACTGACAGACAGACTGACAGACAGACTGACAGACAGACTGACAGACAGACTGACAGACAGACTGACAGACAGACTGACAGACAGACTGACAGACAGACTGACAGACAGACTGACAGACAGACTGACAGACAGACTGACAGACAGACTGACAGACAGACTGACAGACAGACTGACAGACAGACTGACAGACAGACTGACAGACAGACTGACAGACAGACTGACAGACAGACTGACAGACAGACTGACAGACAGACTGACAGACAGACTGACAGACAGACTGACAGACAGACTGACAGACAGACTGACAGACAGACTGACAGACAGACTGACAGACAGACTGACAGACAGACTGACAGACAGACTGACAGACAGACTGACAGACAGACTGACAGACAGACTGACAGACAGACTGACAGACAGACTGACAGACAGACTGACAGACAGACTGACAGACAGACTGACAGACAGACTGACAGACAGACTGACAGACAGACTGACAGACAGACTGACAGACAGACTGACAGACAGACTGACAGACAGACTGACAGACAGACTGACAGACAGACTGACAGACAGACTGACAGACAGACTGACAGACAGACTGACAGACAGACTGACAGACAGACTGACAGACAGACTGACAGACAGACTGACAGACAGACTGACAGACAGACTGACAGACAGACTGACAGACAGACTGACAGACAGACTGACAGACAGACTGACAGACAGACTGACAGACAGACTGACAGACAGACTGACAGACAGACTGACAGACAGACTGACAGACAGACTGACAGACAGACTGACAGACAGACTGACAGACAGACTGACAGACAGACTGACAGACAGACTGACAGACAGACTGACAGACAGACTGACAGACAGACTGACAGACAGACTGACAGACAGACTGACAGACAGACTGACAGACAGACTGACAGACAGACTGACAGACAGACTGACAGACAGACTGACAGACAGACTGACAGACAGACTGACAGACAGACTGACAGACAGACTGACAGACAGACTGACAGACAGACTGACAGACAGACTGACAGACAGACTGACAGACAGACTGACAGACAGACTGACAGACAGACTGACAGACAGACTGACAGACAGACTGACAGACAGACTGACAGACAGACTGACAGACAGACTGACAGACAGACTGACAGACAGACTGACAGACAGACTGACAGACAGACTGACAGACAGACTGACAGACAGACTGACAGACAGACTGACAGACAGACTGACAGACAGACTGACAGACAGACTGACAGACAGACTGACAGACAGACTGACAGACAGACTGACAGACAGACTGACAGACAGACTGACAGACAGACTGACAGACAGACTGACAGACAGACTGACAGACAGACTGACAGACAGACTGACAGACAGACTGACAGACAGACTGACAGACAGACTGACAGACAGACTGACAGACAGACTGACAGACAGACTGACAGACAGACTGACAGACAGACTGACAGACAGACTGACAGACAGACTGACAGACAGACTGACAGACAGACTGACAGACAGACTGACAGACAGACTGACAGACAGACTGACAGACAGACTGACAGACAGACTGACAGACAGACTGACAGACAGACTGACAGACACTGACAGACAGACTGACAGACAGACTGACAGACAGACTGACAGACAGACTGACAGACAGACTGACAGACAGACTGACAGACA
Source organism: Chrysopilus asiliformis (assembly GCA_964034945.1). Classification (NCBI taxonomy): domain Eukaryota; kingdom Metazoa; phylum Arthropoda; class Insecta; order Diptera; family Rhagionidae; genus Chrysopilus; species Chrysopilus asiliformis. Next base: position 73,198,353 of record OZ035960.1, on the reverse strand, counting down.
GACTGACAGACAGACTGACAGACAGACTGACAGACAGACTGACAGACAGACTGACAGACAGACTGACAGACAGACTGACAGACAGACTGACAGACAGACTGACAGACAGACTGACAGACAGACTGACAGACAGACTGACAGACAGACTGACAGACAGACTGACAGACAGACTGACAGACAGACTGACAGACAGACTGACAGACAGACTGACAGACAGACTGACAGACAGACTGACAGACAGACTGACAGACAGACTGACAGACAGACTGACAGACAGACTGACAGACAGACTGACAGACAGACTGACAGACAGACTGACAGACAGACTGACAGACAGACTGACAGACAGACTGACAGACAGACTGACAGACAGACTGACAGACAGACTGACAGACAGACTGACAGACAGACTGACAGACAGACTGACAGACAGACTGACAGACAGACTGACAGACAGACTGACAGACAGACTGACAGACAGACTGACAGACAGACTGACAGACAGACTGACAGACAGACTGACAGACAGACTGACAGACAGACTGACAGACAGACTGACAGACAGACTGACAGACAGACTGACAGACAGACTGACAGACAGACTGACAGACAGACTGACAGACAGACTGACAGACAGACTGACAGACAGACTGACAGACAGACTGACAGACAGACTGACAGACAGACTGACAGACAGACTGACAGACAGACTGACAGACAGACTGACAGACAGACTGACAGACAGACTGACAGACAGACTGACAGACAGACTGACAGACAGACTGACAGACAGACTGACAGACAGACTGACAGACAGACTGACAGACAGACTGACAGACAGACTGACAGACAGACTGACAGACAGACTGACAGACAGACTGACAGACAGACTGACAGACAGACTGACAGACAGACTGACAGACAGACTGACAGACAGACTGACAGACAGACTGACAGACAGACTGACAGACAGACTGACAGACAGACTGACAGACAGACTGACAGACAGACTGACAGACAGACTGACAGACAGACTGACAGACAGACTGACAGACAGACTGACAGACAGACTGACAGACAGACTGACAGACAGACTGACAGACAGACTGACAGACAGACTGACAGACAGACTGACAGACAGACTGACAGACAGACTGACAGACAGACTGACAGACAGACTGACAGACAGACTGACAGACAGACTGACAGACAGACTGACAGACAGACTGACAGACAGACTGACAGACAGACTGACAGACAGACTGACAGACAGACTGACAGACAGACTGACAGACAGACTGACAGACAGACTGACAGACAGACTGACAGACAGACTGACAGACAGACTGACAGACAGACTGACAGACAGACTGACAGACAGACTGACAGACAGACTGACAGACAGACTGACAGACAGACTGACAGACAGACTGACAGACAGACTGACAGACAGACTGACAGACAGACTGACAGACAGACTGACAGACAGACTGACAGACAGACTGACAGACAGACTGACAGACAGACTGACAGACAGACTGACAGACAGACTGACAGACAGACTGACAGACAGACTGACAGACAGACTGACAGACAGACTGACAGACAGACTGACAGACAGACTGACAGACAGACTGACAGACAGACTGACAGACAGACTGACAGACAGACTGACAGACAGACTGACAGACAGACTGACAGACAGACTGACAGACAGACTGACAGACAGACTGACAGACAGACTGACAGACAGACTGACAGACAGACTGACAGACAGACTGACAGACAGACTGACAGACAGACTGACAGACAGACTGACAGACAGACTGACAGACAGACTGACAGACAGACTGACAGACAGACTGACAGACAGACTGACAGACAGACTGACAGACAGACTGACAGACAGACTGACAGACAGACTGACAGACAGACTGACAGACAGACTGACAGACAGACTGACAGACAGACTGACAGACAGACTGACAGACAGACTGACAGACAGACTGACAGACAGACTGACAGACAGACTGACAGACAGACTGACAGACAGACTGACAGACAGACTGACAGACAGACTGACAGACAGACTGACAGACAGACTGACAGACAGACTGACAGACAGACTGACAGACAGACTGACAGACAGACTGACAGACAGACTGACAGACAGACTGACAGACAGACTGACAGACAGACTGACAGACAGACTGACAGACAGACTGACAGACAGACTGACAGACAGACTGACAGACAGACTGACAGACAGACTGACAGACAGACTGACAGACAGACTGACAGACAGACTGACAGACAGACTGACAGACAGACTGACAGACAGACTGACAGACAGACTGACAGACAGACTGACAGACAGACTGACAGACAGACTGACAGACAGACTGACAGACAGACTGACAGACAGACTGACAGACAGACTGACAGACAGACTGACAGACAGACTGACAGACAGACTGACAGACAGACTGACAGACAGACTGACAGACAGACTGACAGACAGACTGACAGACAGACTGACAGACAGACTGACAGACAGACTGACAGACAGACTGACAGACAGACTGACAGACAGACTGACAGACAGACTGACAGACAGACTGACAGACAGACTGACAGACAGACTGACAGACAGACTGACAGACAGACTGACAGACAGACTGACAGACAGACTGACAGACAGACTGACAGACAGACTGACAGACAGACTGACAGACAGACTGACAGACAGACTGACAGACAGACTGACAGACAGACTGACAGACAGACTGACAGACAGACTGACAGACAGACTGACAGACAGACTGACAGACAGACTGACAGACAGACTGACAGACAGACTGACAGACAGACTGACAGACAGACTGACAGACAGACTGACAGACAGACTGACAGACAGACTGACAGACAGACTGACAGACAGACTGACAGACAGACTGACAGACAGACTGACAGACAGACTGACAGACAGACTGACAGACAGACTGACAGACAGACTGACAGACAGACTGACAGACAGACTGACAGACAGACTGACAGACAGACTGACAGACAGACTGACAGACAGACTGACAGACAGACTGACAGACAGACTGACAGACAGACTGACAGACAGACTGACAGACAGACTGACAGACAGACTGACAGACAGACTGACAGACAGACTGACAGACAGACTGACAGACAGACTGACAGACAGACTGACAGACAGACTGACAGACAGACTGACAGACAGACTGACAGACAGACTGACAGACAGACTGACAGACAGACTGACAGACAGACTGACAGACAGACTGACAGACAGACTGACAGACAGACTGACAGACAGACTGACAGACAGACTGACAGACAGACTGACAGACAGACTGACAGACAGACTGACAGACAGACTGACAGACAGACTGACAGACAGACTGACAGACAGACTGACAGACAGACTGACAGACAGACTGACAGACAGACTGACAGACAGACTGACAGACAGACTGACAGACAGACTGACAGACAGACTGACAGACAGACTGACAGACAGACTGACAGACAGACTGACAGACAGACTGACAGACAGACTGACAGACAGACTGACAGACAGACTGACAGACAGACTGACAGACAGACTGACAGACAGACTGACAGACAGACTGACAGACAGACTGACAGACAGACTGACAGACAGACTGACAGACAGACTGACAGACAGACTGACAGACAGACTGACAGACAGACTGACAGACAGACTGACAGACAGACTGACAGACAGACTGACAGACAGACTGACAGACAGACTGACAGACAGACTGACAGACAGACTGACAGACAGACTGACAGACAGACTGACAGACAGACTGACAGACAGACTGACAGACAGACTGACAGACAGACTGACAGACAGACTGACAGACAGACTGACAGACAGACTGACAGACAGACTGACAGACAGACTGACAGACAGACTGACAGACAGACTGACAGACAGACTGACAGACAGACTGACAGACAGACTGACAGACAGACTGACAGACAGACTGACAGACAGACTGACAGACAGACTGACAGACAGACTGACAGACAGACTGACAGACAGACTGACAGACAGACTGACAGACAGACTGACAGACAGACAGACAGACAGACAGACAGACTGACAGACAGACTGACAGACAGACTGACAGACAGACTGACAGACAGACTGACAGACAGACTGACAGACAGACTGACAGACAGACTGACAGACAGACTGACAGACAGACTGACAGACAGACTGACAGACAGACTGACAGACAGACTGACAGACAGACTGACAGACAGACTGACAGACAGACTGACAGACAGACTGACAGACAGACTGACAGACAGACTGACAGACAGACTGACAGACAGACTGACAGACAGACTGACAGACAGACTGACAGACAGACTGACAGACAGACTGACAGACAGACTGACAGACAGACTGACAGACAGACTGACAGACAGACTGACAGACAGACTGACAGACAGACTGACAGACAGACTGACAGACAGACTGACAGACAGACTGACAGACAGACTGACAGATAGACAGACAGATAGACAGACTGACAGATAGACAGACTGACAGACAGACTGACAGACTGACAGACAGACTGACAGACAGACTGACAGACAGACTGACAGACAGACTGACAGACAGACTGACAGACAGACTGACAGACAGACTGACAGACAGACTGACAGACAGACTGACAGACAGACTGACAGACAGACTGACAGACAGACTGACAGACAGACTGACAGACAGTAAATGAATTACACCAGTGTGTTTAGAATGATAAAACATAACAAAAGCTATAATTGCCAATCTGGCAATTATTGAAAACCCGTATGGTGATTTAAGTGAACAGCGAACAGCTGTATCAAAATTCCACTTTGGAGTCAAATTTTCCAATAAGATTTTTTAAAATTTATTCCAATCGGATTTTCATTTATGGGAGTTTTATGTAGAATCATATCCTAAATAACTTTTGTTCTTGGACTTTTTTGATAAAATTCACCGTTTTTGAGATATTCAGAAAAAAAGTTTTCGTTCGTATGGGGGGTACCCCCCCTAATGGTTCATTTTTGCCCATAAACGAACTTAGCATCACATTTTACGAAAAACGGATCTGTGCAAAATTTCAAGTCTCTAGCTCAGTCCGTGCGCCCGCAATCCGCGCCACGGACAGACGGACGGACGGACATGCTAAATTCAACGTTTTTTATCATTCTAAACACAATGGTGTAATTCATTTTTTTGTGTGATGACGGGATCTTGGCGTTACAAACGGTAAGACAAATCTAATATACCCTTTGGTTTCACCATACGGGTATAAAAAGATGAATTTAGCATGTCCGTCCATCCGTCCGTCCGTCCGTCTGTGGCGCGGATTGCGGGCGCACGGATTGTGCTAGAGACTTGAAATTATGCGCAGATTGGTTTTTCGTAAGATGCAAGGCTAAGTTCGTTAATGGACAAAAACGGACCATTAGGGGGGGTACCCCCCATACGAACGAATATCTCAAAAATGGTGCATCTTATCAAAAAAGTGCAAGAACAAAAGTTATTTAGGATATGATTCTACATAAAACTCCCATACATAAAAATCCGATTGGAATAAATTTTAAAAAAATCTTATTGGAAAGTTTGACTTCAAAGTGGAATTTTGGTACTACTGTTCGAATTTTGATACGAATATCACCATACGGGTTTTCAATAATTGCCAGATTGGCAATTATAGCTTTTGTTATGTTTATACCCGTATGTTGAAACGCCAAGATCCCGTCATCACACACAAAAATGAATTACACCAGGGTGTTTAGAATGATAAAAAAAATTGAATTTAGCATGTCCGTCCATCCGTCCGTCCGTCCGTCTGTGGCGCGGATTGGGAGCGTCCGGATTGAGCTAGAGACTTGAAATTTTACGCAGATTCGTTTTTCGTAAAATACAAGGCTAAGTTCGTTAATGAGTAAAAATGGACCATTAGGTATTAACTATAACAAAACTAAATGGTATTAACTATAACAAATTTAATTCTCTACGTTAATACAAAATTAGCAAAGAACGACTTGAGCCGCTGAATACACAGCCGAGACTGACTGAATAGTGTTCTGTTATTATATCGTTACATGTATAGGTTATTTAATTTAATTTAGTACAAATTAAAGTATTAGTACTGATCAAATACA